>SSNR01000383.1:98223-112210 GCA_006937965.1 Callopanchax toddi
TTGTGTACAGAATCATGTTATAACCATTCTTGGGGTCACTGTTTTATTGAGCTAATCACATTTATGGGTAAATCACCTTTTATGAGTTATTATATGTTTCACGTTGTCTGTATGATCATGTATTAATCTATATAATGCTGAGTTTATATGTAATCACTTTGAGTCACTGTTTGATTGTATTTATCACCACACAGGAAGAACTGCATGTTATGTTTAACCATTTGACTAAGGGTTTATTATGTGTACTCATGTATTCACTTAGATAATCAGAAATAGTTAGGAACACTTACAGAAATATCACAAAGAACTCAAAGTTCTTCACTCACATCAAGAACAATAACACTTCACACATTTGGGAGTCTGAATAGTTCACTCTCACTCACAGGAGATAGAACAAACACACACACTCACATCTAGGTCAGGAGAGGAGAGCACTCACACAGACAGAGGTCAACACTTTAATTTATGCATCCTAAATCACGGAAGTAATGGTAGAGCACACTCACATAGTTTGTACACTCACGTAAGTATTTAGACTAACATAATAACTACACTCACATAGTATTAGGACTTTAGTAGAATAGAGCAAAGCAAAATCAAAGGGTAAAACATTATACTTTAGAGTTTCAGTCTAATCAGGTTTGGTGTGAGATTTACAACAGGCCTGGGGGAGGGAGATCTCCTGGCCTTGCGAGCAGAGCAGGATGCCAGAGTAACAGATAGTTCCTAGGCCTAACGAAGGATAGCAAATCTTCTGTCTGTCTGATAGGAAACAGAGAGTCTTGTTATTCTGTGATGCTATCGTAGATTGTAAGCAATGAGGGACCGCCCCTCATTGGATAGGAAAACCCACATTCTTACTCTGTGATGCTATAAAGTGTATGCTCTGAAGGACTGACCTTCAGAGAGTGGCTGAAACAACAGAACTCTCTCCTTCTGCAGAAGTATATTAAAATGGTGTGTTTAACTAGAACGAGTGTGATTTGTCTTCCTGGATAGCTTCAGACTTGTAGAACTGGGTAAAGGTGAACGAGGGGATTTCTTGACCCCTGCTCACAACAGCTACTATCCTGGAACTTTTAGATGCATCCCTGGTCAAACACATCTGATTCAAATAGCTAAATTCCCTCATCAGCATGTCTTTCTGCTCTGCAGAGGCCTGGTAATGAGCCATTCATTCAATTAGAATATTGTGAAAAGGTTCAATATCGTAGGCTCAAAGTGTCACACTCTAATCAGCCAATTAATCCAAAACACCTGCAAAGAGTTCCTGAGATTTGAAATGGTTTCTCAGTCTGGTTCAGTAGGAATCACAATCATGGGGAATACTGCTGACCTGACAGTTGTGCAGAAAACCATCACTGACCCCCGCCATGATGAGGGAAAGCCTCAAAATGTTGTTGCTAAAGAAGTTGGATGTTCCCAAAGTGCTGCATGTTAATAGAAAGTTATGTGGAAGGGAAAACAGTGGAAGGAAAAGGTGCACAAGCAGCAGAGATGGACACAGCTGAGAGGATGGTCAGGAAAAGGCCATTCAAAAATGTTGGGACCTTCACAAGGAGTGGACTGAGGCTGGAGTTAGTGCATCAAGAGCCACCACACACAGATGAATGCTGGAAATGGGCTGCAATTGTCATATTCCCACTGTGCTTTAAGTCCAGAGTCAACGCAGCCTCTACCAGGAGATTCTGGAGCACTTCATGCTTCCTTCCACTGATGAGCTTTTTGGGGTGCTGACTTCATTTTCCAGCAGGACTTGGCACCTGCCCACACTGCCAAAAGTACCAAAACCTGGATTACTGAGCTTGATTGACCGGCAAACTGGCCTGACCTGAACCCCATAGAGAATCTATGGGTCATTGCCAAGAGAAAGATGAAAGACATGAAACTGAACAATGTAAAAGAGCTGAAGGCTGCTACTGAAGCATGCTGGTCCTCGATAACACCTCAGCAGTTCCACAGGCTGATCGCATCCATGCCACGCTGCATTGAGGCAGGAATTGATGCAAAAGGGGCCCAACCAAGTACTGATATGCATGAATGATTATACTCTTCAGAGGTCCCACATTGCTCTAAAATACTTGTTCTATTGATTTCATGTAATATTCTAATTTTCTGAGATCTTGAATTTGGGGTTTTAATGAGCTGTAAGCCATAATCATTAAAATGATAACAAATAAAGGCTTGAAATATCTGGCTTTGCATGTAATGAGTTTATCTCATATATTAGATTCACCTTTTAAGTTGAATTACTGAAATAAATCAACTTTTGCATGATGTTCACCTGTAACTCTGTTGGTAACAACAACAAACACACATCCATATCTACTGAGGAGCAACTGTACATCCAGTGCAGGCGATGGAAGAGAGTGGGATCCATTAACTTGAATACAAATACAATAAAAAACAAACAAAGACTCACATTTGATCAGATTCCAGCGTCTGACTGTGGATGGTTTACCTGGAACATACAGTAGAAACAGAAGGTCAGGTAGGACTGGTGGGACAGGATCATCAGCCAATTAAATCTCTGATGACTCAAATCTATTTATATTCTAAAAGACTTAAAACACTAGAACTGGGTCAGAACACCTGAACATGGTCAGAACACCTGAAGCAGTTCGGAACCATCAGAATTCATCAACAAACTGAACTGAACCTTATTCAGCTTTAGGCTGAAACCGGAAGCTGTTCCTGCCTGAGTTGCTGTGTGAAGCTAAACCTGAGCAGGTAAACCGGAAGTCCTGAGTCGTGCTAACACCTGAACCGGGATAAATAAAAATAAGTACTGACCCGCTCTGACAGTCATCATGTTCCGGACGTCCTGTCACCACTCAGACCGTGGAGAACCGAGTCGGTCCGGGTCCAACTGTGGTGGATCCGGGTCTGCCTCCACAGCCAATCAGCTGCCGAGAATAGGCGGGGGGGAGGGGCTCAGGTGGAGTTCTAGATGTTTGTTTTTCACCTCATTAATTATAACTTATGGAAACATCTGAAATATATTAAAAGAAAAATCTCTATTACTTCATAATGTTAACGAGTTATTACACTAAGGCTGTACGTTTAATTATTGCTCACTAAATCAGCTTTGAAACAAACTTAAAACTAATAAAAACTTTACAAAAAAAGCAAATGGTTTATAAGTTAGTAGTTACTATGCTCAAACTGATCCATTGTTTTTAAATTCACAGGCTATGAAATTATAGAACCTACTATAAAATAATTCAATGTATGTTTAGACCAAAATTAATGTGCCTTCCTGACAAAGTACCAACGTTTTTTTGTGTGTTTTTTGTGTTTTTTTTTTGTGTTTTTTGTGTTTTTTTTTTTGTGAGGGAGAGTAATTGTGATTTATGGTACAAAAAGCTAAGAAAGATATTAAAATGAGGTGTATCTGTTATGGGAGTAACATTTTGGAATGAGGCTAAATTAGAATTCAAAACAACAACTTCACTTTTAGTTTTTAAAACACTTGTCAGCAAAATATATCTGAAAGTTATTAGTGTGACTTGTGTTTATCATTCATTTATTGTCACATTGAGGGGATAGAATATCTGATTTGTAAGCAGGTTAAGCAATAATAGTATAAGCTTTGCTTCATGCCTAAACCTGTTCAGTCATAGTGTGTGTTAAGTGTTCATGTGTATATATGTGCATGTGTTTGTACATGTACAGTATATGTATATAAATATGTTTGTGTAGGTATGAATATACTGAATTTACAAGATGCTTCTGTCAACATAAATGACTTTGATGACTGAATAAAAATAAATACTACCGGTATATACAAATGAACAACAACATAAAAGCATCCTTTAAGTTAACTTTCAATTAATTTTTTTGTAACTTTATTAAAAAGTTGAACAGAAACAGGTAACAACCTTGTAACAAGCTTTAGTCAGAAGCCTTTAAAAGTAAACAACATCAAAGAAAAAGCTTTTAAATAGAAAAATAAATGGATCCTTGAACTTTGGCCAATGATGTTCAAGTTATATCCTTCAACTGTGTTCAAAAGTTTAACTTGATAAACTTTAAAATGTAAAAAAAAACTTTTTATGAAGCCATGTTGGTTTCACCTTCATGTTTCCAGTTAAGGATTCAAAATAATCAGAAATCAATAAATGTTTAACAACCTCTTAATGTTCAACCTCTAAACATTTGAAAACCTGATATTTAATAACATAAAAACATGTTATAACCTGTATATATTCATTCATCTATAATCATCAAATACATATAAGCATAACCTATAAATGTTTAATAACCTGTAAATGTTTTATAACCATAAATGTTTATTAACCTACATAAAAAAACTAGAAACATTTTATAACCATTAAATACTTATTAACCTATAACTGTTTAATAAGCATAACCATAATAACCTATAAAGGTTTAATAACCACTAAGCATTTATTAAGCTCTAAGCGTTTAATAACCTATATACATTTTTTAACCTGTAAACATTTAATAACTCATAAACATCCTTAAGAGTGAACTCTTTAAAATCTGAAACCTTTAGAAAAGCCAGTCGTGTCCAAAGAGCTTCTACCTTCATGCAGTGACACATAAGAGCTTCAGCTGCTCCCAGATCAGTCACACTGCTGTAGCAAAAGGTCACATCACAGACACACCCTGTTTAAAATGTTTGTCTCTGGCACTTAGACCTATAAACCTAGTACCGGTACTGATGTAGGGCGTAGCCGTAAAACAGCCCAGTAGTACCACATCAGTACTGGTACTGGGCTATTAAACATATTTTTATAAATATATAGAAATATATATATATATATATATGTATAAATTCACACACAAATACACACATATACATACATAATTTATACACACATATATATAATATATATATGTACATATACACACATATATATATATATGTGTGTATATGTACATATATATATATATATATGTGTGTATATGTACATATATATATTATATATATACATATACACATAATATACACACACATACACATTTTGTCAGAAAAAAATAAAAACGGGTAACAGCAGTGAAACATGTTTAATATTTTTAAAGTATTTATTTGTTTAATTAAATAATTCTGAAAATATATCAATGTTTAAACAAATACAAAATGAAATGTTGCTGAACAAACAACACTGTACAAAGTGTGCTGGCACTAATCCTAGAGCTCCAGGTGGACTGGGGGGGGGGGGTCTGTAGAAGGTCATTAGTTGATTCAGATGTCAAACCTGAATTTAATAACTGACCATTAAAGAGGTCAACCATATGTCTCTTGTTGTGTCTTTTATTAGCCTGTTTATTAACCACTGAGTTGAAGAGCCCAGAATGGTGTCTCTGAGGACAACATCTATCAGCCGCCTTGTCCGGGGTTCTGGTGTCAGACCCGGTGGGAAAGGAGACCATCTGATGAAGGTTTAGTCATCAAGCTGCTGGGGAAGGTGGTTTAATCATGTCCCAGGTGAGATCTAAAATAACCACACCTTCAAGGGGCTCAGGGCCATTAGAGGCCACTGACTAGAAGTTACTAGAAACTCAATCTTAAAAATAAGTAAATCAATTTGTTTTGGGACTGATTTGGTCAGGATAGAGCACTTGAGGGTAAATTGCCACCTTTAGAAGATCGGTCCTGTCTTAACAGATTATACCCAAGTAGGATGGAGCTCAGTGAACCAGGTTTCTGAGACTATAACAAAACCTCTGGAATAGAACTTTAACCTCAACTCTTGGAGCTCAGAATGAATCAAACAACCCATTTGGGGCCACATCTGTGAAAGGTAGACCAACACCTGCAACAGGCCCAATTAGTGTGCACATTAAATGAAATGACACTAAGCTGTATCTGTACATGGTGAGGGGTTAAAAGTTAAAACAACTCATGACAGGTTGACTTTGGTTTAAAACCAAAAGTGCACAAGAGTAACAGTAATGGCAGATTCCTTCTGTTTGCAAGTCATCAATAGTCAGGGTGCTAGTTCAGGTCCTGTCTGAAGGACTGGAGGAAGAATTTAGTTAATAAAGAAAATAGAATAAATCACAAACTGACCACTGTCCTGTGGTCCTGAGCTTCCTAAGCTGTGTGTTTGAGTTCTGCTCCGCTTGTGTGGACCTTCAGGATCAGATCACGTCTAATCATCACGGTGAAGAACTGATCAAGCTTTGCTGTCGGTTCAGTTTAAACCCAGTTATGTTACCATGGTAACAGAGTCAAGATCAGGTTGTTCTGTCCAGTTCTCTTGATGAAACGGAACCCATTGAAGAGGGATGGACTGACGTATAACACTGAATCAGAAGTGATCCACTCTTCTGTTTTTAAATAAAAACTTTTATTCTGCTGAATTCATCCTTTATTATTATTATTGACCAATAATTTCACTGATGTGTTAATTTAATAAAACGACTTTCACAGAATCAACGTCTCTGTTTTTATTACAAACAGATTTTAGGTTCAACAAACAAAAGATGTCATTTCTTTTGATCAGAAAAACAAAGTAATCTGACTGTTGTTGGATCAGAACCAGGACCAGAACCAGGACAAAAATCTGGATCGGAACCAAAACCAGAATCGGAGCCAGGACCAGAATCATGACCAGAGCCAAAGTCAGGACCAGCAAAAGAACCAGAGCCAGGACTGGAACCAGAACCAGGATTGCACATTGACTGTCTTGATTAGCAGGTCTTCATCTAGTCCAGTAGGACATCTGTACAGAGATGCTCCATGTCTCTAAGGCGTCCCCCCTACAGGAGGCTGTTGAGGTGTCCTGTGTGTCCCACAGAGTTCAGCATTAGGGTCCTCTGGTCCAGGACCTCCCTTTCACGGCCTAGCTCCACCTTCTCACAGCCTAGCTCCGCCCTCTCCCGCTCTACCGCTGCCCGCTCCCGGTCCAACCAGAGCCGCTCTGCTTGCGCCGCCGCCCTCTCTCTTTCCACAGCTGCTCGGTCTCGCTCCACCATCTGAAGCTGGCGTTGTAGCTCCGCCCGGTCCCGGTCTAGCTCCACTCGTTCCCGCTCCAGCACCTCCCACTCCCGCTCCAGCCCCTCCCCCATCACGTTACAGGGTCCTGCCGCGTTCCGCTCTTCCCTGAACGCCTCATGCTCAAAGTCTGAAGAGGGAGGCACAGGGCGGGGTCTCTGTCTGGGGGCGGGGTCATCATCCTGAGCAACAGGGACAAGAAGGGGGGCGCTGCTAGCCAGCCGGCCTTCCATGGCCTCATTCATCAGGTGGAACCACGGCCAGGAGGAGGCACTGTCAGCGCCGCCATCCAGTCCAGCAGGAGGATACTTCAGGTCCTGAGGGGAGGGCAGTTTAAAGGTCAGGAGAGTGAAGATTAAAGGTCAGAACTGGTAAGAAACCAGACCTACCTTGTACCTCCTCTTCAGGTTGTCCCACTTCTTGGCCATCTGGTAGGTGGAGACTTTCCCCTGGAGCCCCAGTTCCTTCAGGATGGCCCTGAAACCAGACCAGAACCCTGTAGAACCCAGGACCAGAACCCAGTAAAACACAAGACCAGAACCTAGTAAAACACAGGACCAGAACCTAGTAAAACACAGGACCAGAACCTAGTAAAACCAGGACCAGGACCCAGTAAAACCAGGTGGACCAGTTGAACCTTACTTCCAGGCAGCCTTGGCGGCATTCCTCCTCCCAGTGAACAGCAGCTCATTGGCAGCTCTGAGTTTGATCATCCTCCTGGTGTCCTGATCCGTCACTGTGACACAAACAGTACCATCACTGAAACTGGTCACATGAACCTGGAACTAGAAGCAGACCGGCCCAGGTCTCATCCAGACCCAATAGGGTGCAGAGAAGCAGACTGAAACCTGATCCCAGATCTTCTCTCATAACTGATGTGAGCCACATCAGTTATGAGAGAAGATCTAATATAATTAATTAATATAAATAATTATATTGGCTCGAGGACCGGGTCGTGTATGCTGATCTGGACCTTTGGCATATTTCGTTGACTACCCCGGACACACTGATAATCTTACTTTTGTAGGAGAACTCGGAGGGCGTGGAACACTCCTCTCCACTGGCATCGATGTAGGTGACACTCCCATCAGTGTCGCCATTGTCTCCAACCACCATGCTCTCTAGCTCCGACATGCTGCTCCTCTCTACCATCAAACAGTCTCTGTCAGGGGGTGGAGATGAGACGAACACACCGTCCTCCTCATTGGTCCAGACGGGCGTCACTCTGGGAGCTTTTCCTGCCAGACGTCCATCCAGAGCGTCACTCATCAGCTGGAACCAGGGCCATGAGGCCGGGCTAGTCTGGGCCTCCATCCCCCGAGGAGGAAACTTCAGGTCCTCCAGACACAGACAGATAGAGACAAGGCAAGACTGTTTAACAACCAGTGCTAATGGAGTACAGATTTAGAACTGACAAACTTAAAAGTAGGGGTGGACTGTACGATAAAAAAAACAAAACTTTAGGACTTCTGTAAAAGCCTAATGGTGGTGTGGATGCTCTCATCTACATGCTACAGAGGGAAATCCACATAAACCTGGCCTGGCCATGATCACATGCAACACTGAGCCCAACCGAACCAGAGTTAAAAAAAAGAGGGATACCGGTAATTATGACAAGTTTTGTCCCTCTCTCTGCTGTGCAAACGGACTCATCCTGAAGAGTGAACTTAATTATTCGGCCCAATTGGACCATAGCACGCCACTCACACACACATTAAATGGATGGCGTGAGTATCAAGCAGCTACCCCTGGTACTCACTAGAGTACCTCATTGAAAATATGCTGCTCAGCCCTGCATATAAATAGAGATTAAATGATAAAATATGAACAATTCACCTGCTGTGAATCAGGCAACTACTTCAGCAAAGTTCCTTTATCATCCACGGTCAGTCATCAGCTCCTCTTTTATCAAAACCACGTTAATGAACCGTTTGAGGAAATGTCAGACATGAAGTCAACGAGGTCTTCAAGAGAGCTAATTAATATGCTCACTTGCCACCAAGTGGTCAGGGGCGTGAATTGTAGCCACTTCATAATAATCCAAATATTACGTTATAGCTGGATTTTACCTTAAACTTGGTCTTCAGGTTGTCCCACTTCTTGGCCACCTGGTCAGGTGTTATCTTCCCCGTCAGCCCCAACTCCTTCACTATTCCTCTGAAACAAGACCAAACGTGCATACAGGAAATGCATTACAGGAAGTCCTTCCAAACCAGATCCTAAACATCCAGAATCAAACATCCAGAATCACGTCACTGCTTGATGTCCGGGCTGGTCATCAGAGGAATTTCACATCACTAAGTGTGAACAGACAGAAGTTTCCTGACCTCCAGGCGGGTTTAGCCGTGTTCCTCCTGCCAGTGAACAGAGACTCGTTAGCAGCTCGTAACTCAATCAGTCGCCTGGTGTCGTCTTCTGTCACTGTGAACAAACAAGGACCAGACATCGGTTTAGAAACTCAGAAAGTTACATGACACAATCCAGAGTCCACAATAAGTTTCCAAGACATTCTTACATTTGTAGGTGAACTCAGTGATTCGGTGCAGGTCTCCCAGAGCAGACGATTCGTTCTTCTCCACGTTAACAACCAGCAGGTCCATTTCAGACTCTGTCAGGAACTCTGTCATCCCCCCTCGGCTCCGCCGGGACCGTTTCTTTGGCGTTGGCGACAGCGACTCACCATCCTCATCTTCATCCTCCACAATAGGGGTGAGAATGGGCGCGGCGCTAGAGAATCGTCCCTCCATGGCGTCATTCATGCGGTAGAACCAGGGCCAGGAGCTTGGGTTGGTGTCCACACCACGAGAAGGAAACTTCAGTTCCTGGTGGAGACAGAGGCATCATCAACATCATCATCAGAAACAAGCAGATCTTCATAGACATACTACCTTGTATCTCCTCTTCAGGTTGTCCCACTTCTTGGCCAGTTGGTCGGTGGTCAGTTTCCCCTGCAGACCCAATTCATACAGGATGGCCCTGAATGATCAACAACAGAATCAGGTTCCTGAACCTTCTTCATCTTTAACTAAAGAACATATAGTTCCCCTTCAGAATGCCCCAAACCTAAGCTCAGCTCTGAGATCAGCTGATATGAGTTGACAAGAGAAATCAACAATTTAACAGCCGATTTCTACACAAAGCCTCATATACAGAACGTCTCACCTCCAGGCGGGCTTGGCAGAGTGTTTCCTGCCAGTGAAGAGTGCTTCGTTTGCAGCTCGAAGTTTGATCATCCTCTCCGTCTCTGCTTCAGTCACTGTTAACGACAACCAGACGTTTTCTGATTTCACTTCACAACCAGAGAGAAGGAGAACCAACACCTGCTGACGTCTCCTGGTTCCTCTTCTCTCCTGGACCAAGATTAACTCATCATTAGGATTCTGAGCTCGTTGAACAGCCAGAACGTCTCAGACGTCAGAACAAAATGACCCGTTAAAGAGTCAAATGGGTTAACCTGTACCAAGTTAATCTGAGTAAAGTTACCCTGAGAAGAGTGTGCTGCCTAGTTAACCTGACTATAGTTAACATGTTACCCTGTAGTTAACCAGTACCTAAATAACCTAAACATAGTTTACCAAGTTAATCTGAGAATAGTAAACCTGTACCTAGTTACCCTTAGTCTAATTAACCTGTAACTAGTTAACCTAAGACCAGTTAACCTGTACCTAAATAAGCTGAGCATAGTTAACCCGAGTATGTTTACCTGCAACTAGTTGACCTGTACCTAGTTAACGTATAACTAGTTTACCCGAGATCAGTAAACTTGTACCTAGTTAACCTTTAGTTAGTTAACCTGTGGGTAGTTAACCCGAGATCAGTAAACCAATTAACCTGAGTATAGTTAACCTTCACCCTGGTCATCTGAGCATAGTAAATCTGAAACTAGTTCAACCTGAGTATAGTTCACCTGTGTAGGTAGTTAACCTACTTTTGTATGAGCACTCAGTCATCCTCCTCCAGCCCATGGGGACGCCCCCAGGGGGCGGGGCCTCTGTGTGACCCTGTGCTGGTTCTGCTGCCACTGCGTCGTCCATCTCAGTCTTGATGAGGAACTCCAGGATGTCGGTGTTCTCCTGGTTCTGGTTGGGCTGGACGGCAGTGCGGTGAGCGGTGATGTCCGGGCTGTCTGGACTCAGAACCAGGTGACTGTTGTAGAGGCGACCCTGCATGGCCTCGTCCATGATGTGAAACCACGGCCAGGACTCTACCACAGCTCCAATGTGCTCCTGGCCCTGGTAGGGCTGCTTCAGGTCCTGGAACAGGAACACAGTGACCCCTGCAGGCTAAGATGAGAATGTTTGCCTAAAGGGATGTTGAGGTCATTCTGAAGTGGCGTTCTATCAGTTATTATCCTACAGCACAAAAGGTTTTAAGATGTTTGTTTGGATGTTTGAAACAGCTGCAGGATTTAGTGGACTGATTTCTGTCTGACTACCCAAGTTGTCTGTAAACAACAAGCTGAATGCAGCTGTCAAACAACTGGCTCATGTTTCCAAAGCACTAATGATCAGCTCACCTCTCACCTTCAGTAACTCCATCAGGTGACTGGAGGCTGGCTGAATGAATTTATTTTGAATGATTCAAAACAGAATTCCCATAACAAATATAAATATAAAGAAAAACAAACAAAAGTATCATATTTACATTACCTATGCAGGCTAATGGAAATGGGATCAGGCAGAAGCCAAAGCTGATTGACGCAGATTCAGGTATATAACAGAAAAGTCACAATATAGAAGGCAGAAAAACAACAAAACAACCGATGAACAGAAAAACTGTGTTTATGGCAGCAGTTTTAGTCTTTTGGACCATAATGCTGATTAGTTTTAGTCACATGTTAGTCACGTCTATATGTGATAGTTTTAGTCCAGTTTTAGCCGACGAAAACTCTGCAAGGTTTTAGTCTAGTTTCAGTCAAACAAGTATGAATCCTTTAACAAAATCATTTATGTCAATAAGTTGGAAATTACAATCACTCACATCAATCAATGCAAAAGGACCATAGGCCAATTCTGCATTAAATGGGAAAAGTAACAAAAAACATCCAAAATGGACAAAACTACAATAACCACAGCATTCAATCAACACTAGAAGTATTGGTTTAATGTTCAGTCATAATTATAACAAAGACATGTAGTGTTTAATGAATACAATTCTAATTAGGACTAAAAGCTCATTAGCCTAGCCATTAGCTCATCTGTGGTTTGAATGGGCTGAATGTAGCGCTGCATTTTTTATTACAACAAAACAAACAACGCACCGTCGAGTTGATTAAATAAGGACACAATATGGAATCAATCGGCAGGGTTGTCGCAAGCTGTCAAGAATGTCTTAGAATAAGTATCCGTTTGCTTAGTCCGCTACCAGAGACGATAGACTGATCATAGGGTCAAACCCTCCACAATAAAAGCTCACATGATTGAAAGTAAAATTAGCTCCCAAATACCATCCCACAACTCCACACATTAACGTTTTCGTCTTGTCGCGCTAACGAATACTCAGACGTCTTGTGTTATTTTAGTTATCAAAGAGGCGGCGAGTAGCTCAGTGGGTAGAGTGGCCAGTCTGGCAACCGTTCGATCCTACTTTGTCGTTGTGTCCTTGGGCAAGACACCTCACCCACCTTGCCTACTGGTGGTGGTCAGAGGGACCTGGCGGGTGCCGGTGCATGGCATCCCCGCCTCTGTCAGTGAGCCCCAGGGCAGCTGTGGCTACAGCATGGCTTATCACCCCAGTGTGTGTGAATGGGTGAATGACTGTTGTGTTGTGCAGCGCTTTGGGGAGTGTAGAACACTCTAGAAAGCGCTCTATAAATACAGGACATTTACCATTTATATCAAAGAGCAGCGTTTAGCTTGTCAGCGTCTCGTTAACGTCTTTTTAAAAAGCTGGTTTCTATTAGCAGGTGTCTGGATCCTATAAACAGATTCTTTGTTTTTGTTGTCAGAGGCTTTATTAATTCTTTTAATAGCACTTCTTTGTTGGATATTAACTACTGGTACTATATTCGTTTTCGATTCGTTTCCCCAGGTTTCAACCCAATGTCATCACCAGAGAGCAACACTAGATATGAAACATTTATCATCCAGTACTTTACTAACTGTACTGTATACAGATTCACATCATTTCTGTTTGATATCTGATAATTGAGGTTTATAGTCACCATGTGCTGCATGGTGGTAGCACTGTTGTCTCGCAGCAAGAAAAGCACAGGCTGAATTCCCAGCTGCAGCCTTTCTGCATGGAGTTAACATGTTCTCTCCATGCATGCGTGGGTTTCCTCCCACAGGTCGTCGGTTCAGGGCCGTCACACTAAAAACAAAAAGGGCTTCCTCCCCTCCTCAATTCACATGTTAAATACTAAGTCGCAGTCCAAGTGACTGTGGATTTGACTAAATTGAGAGTATTTTATAACTCATTTTAATTGATTGTATGTGTGTTTTCTTGTTTTTATATTGGGCTTGTGCTGGCACTTTCTTCTGCATATGACGTTCCTAACGGTTCCTAAAGTGAAATATGATTTTGATTTGAGACCACAACATGCCTGACAGGTTAATTGTTGCACGTCGCTTTGGATAAAAGCGTCTGACAAGCACATAAACACAGCCAAGGGTTTAGTTTCAAAAACTCTTCGGATTTCCAGTTTTATTATTAAATCAAAGTTTTGTCTCACTCCCCCGAACACCATGAATCTGGTTTTATATTCCGCTGTATATTAATGAGCTGCCTAAAGGTAAATGACCCACATCTGTATAGAGCTTTTCTAAGTCAGGAACTCACATTAAGACATGGATCCCAAGATCGAGCCCTGTGGAACGCCACAGGTCATTCTTCTAAGTTCAGATTTTGCATTATTAAATTCCACATATTGAAACCTATTCATTGAATAACTTCTTAACTGTGATGCCTCCTTTTCCATATTGTTTGTGTTTATGACCACTGAGGAGGTTGTTTATGTAGAACCTTTGAAGATTGTGTATTTAGATTCTCTTTAACAGATCCTTTGGTGTTCTGAAGTCC
>SSNR01000383.1:112220-125708 GCA_006937965.1 Callopanchax toddi
CCCCCCCCCCCCCCCTCCCCCACCCACACACACACAGGTGAACCCTCGCTGCTAATACCTTATACTTGGTCCGCAGGTTGTCCCATTTCTTAGCAATCTGATCGGCCGTCAGCTTCCCTTCCAGACCCAAACCTTTCAGAATGGTGCTGAGGAGACAGGAGGACATCATCAACCTATGGACATGAAGGTAGACTCCTATGAAATCCATTTTAATCATTTTTCTGAGCTATTTCTGATCAGAAGACGCAATTCTGAAAAATACAACAGAAAACCCAAATGTTGATTAAAATGGATTTCATAGAACCCTATATGAAGGTTTCTAGGTAACATCAGCATCACGAGAGCTTCAGGAGGAAACAGACCTGGATGGAACAGGATCCAGGACCAGAGAACAGAAGGAGGTTAGAACCACCTGAACTGTTTAATATTAATGAACTTCTTCATCATTCAGGTTGTTTCCAGATGTTTTATCTTCTCCAGCTGACAGTCTTCTGGGCTTTTGGATCTGATCCAATGATTAATGAGCCCATCTGACTGAAACAGGCTTTAGAACTCAGAAGTGGTTTTTAGAATCCATCATTAGCTATCAGACGCTCACTTCAGGGGTCTACCAGAACCTGGTTTCACTTCTAGTGGTGGGCTCCATCACAACTCTCCAGACTCTCTGAAGGGTTCTGGTCCTGGTTCTGGTCTCTGATGGACCTGTTCCTTGTCTTTCTGATCCTCTGATATACGTTTTTGAGTCTAATGAGTCTTTGGTTCAGATTCCATCAAAGAGAAGAAGGAAAACTCCTTCTGGTCTGGAAAAATGGATCAGTGTTCTGGTTTGGATCAAGGTTATAGACCCTGTAGTCCAGGTTCTGATGGTACTGAACCAGACCTCCTCACCTCCAGGCGGCCTTGGCTGAGTTCCTCTTCCCGGTGAACAGAACCTCGTTTGAGGACCGGAACTCAATCAGCCTCCTCACGTCCTCCTCCGTCACTGCAGGGTCAGAGGTCATCATTTTTTATTATTCTAAACAATATCCTAACAGTTTGATGTTCATTATAAAAGGAGCAAAAGACAAGTTATGTACAAAGATTCAATTACATCTAGTCAAGAACACAAATGGTTTCATCCTCTTTCTGTTGTTTACACAGAGCATCCAGCATCCAGTGTGCATCCAGAAAGACAGAGCTTCACTTTGTCCTGTAAAATGCAATGGTATAATAAAATTTATATTAAAAAAACTGGGCTGTCATTAAATCTGACTGACTTAAAATAATTATCACTGTTTACCAGACTAACTGCTCTGTTGATCCTTTACGGCTTTGGTATCTTTTTAATTGATCCCTGGAGGAGAGTTGGGGGAACTTAATTCCTTCTCATTGACTTTTAGAAAAGAAACTCATTCTTTCATAAATAGTTTATAAAAGTCACCATTTATGCCTCATTTTCTGGGGATTTAATATCTTCAGGAGAACAGACAGAATCTTGAACTCCTTTTAAATTAATTTCTCTCAAAAGTTATCTGACTCATTCTTCATGTCTGTTGCATCCATTTCATGTTCTTTTAGAAATGTGTTCATTCTATCTTCATCTTCTAAACCGGATCAATATAAACTCCGATTAAAAGTGACACATTTAGAAATGATGGTCATCTCTACAGATCCCATTAAGCTAACCTACGAATGGCTGTTTTCTAAGCTGAAGTAGCGGTTTCTCTCAGGACATCATCAATGCTTCTCTGGCGTTGACCTTTGACCTCATAAAACTGATCAAGTTCCATTCGTAGAGGAAAGAGTTCCTTTGAATTTTCTCTGATATTCTGATCATTACCGTTCTGATACCGAGATGCTCCTCCACCAGCACACCGTGGCTACTCACTCTTATAGGAGGGGTTCTCCTGGAGGTTCGGTACCGGCTCCATGCTGGTGACGGGGGCTGGGCCCGGGGCTAGCGACCCGACACGGAGCCGATCCTCCAGCCGCCCAGACTCTCCTCCAGCCGGGTCAGGAGGATCCCGGATCGCTGGAACAGAAAAAACGCTACCGGGAGCTAGCTGCTGCTAGATAGCCCCACCCAGCGCTGCCCACTATCACGTGACCCACAGCCTGAGGGGGCGGGGCTGATAGCAAGAACTTCCACTTCCGGTTTTGTTTAACAAAAGGTTCCGTAAAGACAACAAACCCTTTAAAACAAAGAATAAACAAAAACAACAACACAAGGCCTGAAATCTGAGAGAGATTATACAAATTAGAATAAAAACTATTACAATAATAAAAGCAACTTACAAAAAATAATAAACACAATAAAACAAATACAACTAAACTATGAAAACAACAAACACACAAGAAAAATAAACTATAAAAACAATAAATAAATAAATAATGACAACAATAAACTATGAAAACAAAACCATGAAAAAAGGAAAACACAAAAAGCAAACAAAGCAATAAAAAAAAACAATGAAAACATCCATTCATCCATCTTTTGAACTGCCGGATCCCGGCGAGTATGGAGGACCGATCCTGCCAAAATCAAAAATAAATTAAGAAATAAATCAGTAGCTGGATAAAAGAATTGCTTAGCCAATAAATAGGCTGAAAATGCATTTACTTTACCAATAAATGCATACAAAAATAAATAGAAGAGTAAAATATCAATAAATAATAATAAATCAGTTTTATATAGCACTTTTCTAGGTCACTCAAAGACACTTTACAGAGTTGCATTATTCATTCACACAGTCATTCTCACCGGTGGTGGTAAACTATGACAGACGTCTGTAGTCACAGCTGCCCTGGGGCAGACTGACAGAAGAGAGGCTGCCATTCTGCACCATCGGCCCTTCTGACCACCACCAACATTCACACTCACATTCACACAAGCAAGTTGGGTGAAGTGTCTTGCCCAAGGACACAACGACAATCTAACCCAGCCAGAGCTGGGGATTGAACTGGTGACCCTCTGGTTACCAGACCGGCCACTCTCCCAACTGAGCTAATGCCGCCATACATATTTTCACTTTATTCTTTATCAGTTATATATATTTATCTGTATATAGAGGACTAATCCTGCCAAAACAGGCAATACATAAATAAACAAGAAAATACATACATCTGGAAACATTGAAAAATGTTATACAAATAAATCAGGAAACAAAACTGAAATAAATAAATAAATATATTTGGAAATAAATATATATTGTAATTATTTATTTTCACATGTATGTATTTTATTCTTTTCCTCACAACTTTCCCTCTCAAGTATGGTAAGTATGGCAATGAGATGGGCATTTCTACCCCTGGCCTAAACCATGATTGGTCAGCTGGAGAATCAGTGTCAACCAGTCAGCTGCCAAGAAAGCCACACAAACTTTCTGCCTCCCTGGGTCTTTTCACAGAGTTACCTGCTCGGTAGCTCATGAAAAAATAGCTTCCTGTCAAGAATTTGCTGTTAAACTAAGACCAGCAGGGTCACCCCCTCCTCATTTGCTGACAGCAGAGGTCCTGGAGTCCTTTTTGCTTTACTTACTTTTATGCTGTTCATGGATGTGGATTACATGTGGAGTACTTTTAGATAAAAATTAACAATTTATCATGAGTTTTAGCAAGTTATGAGGGTCAAACTCAGTCATTTTGCTTACATTTATTACTAAACTTTAGTTTACTGCTCATCTGATAATTTAAATTTGAACCAGGACCAACCCACCCCCCCGCCCCCAAAAACCAAATGATTGTGTTTCTCTTTATATACCCACTCCTGGCTGAGAGTGAGACTGTACAGACAAAGACACGGAGCATCCTGAGAGCGCCCCCTACCGCTACAGGTTTGCTCGAAGTGCGTGCATGTTGACAGACAGCAATTTGAATTTTATTGGCTGAAAAAGTTAACTGGCCAGAAAGAATGCAAAGGGATCTATAGGAGGAAGGGGGTCTTCAGAAGACTAACGTATGTTGTGGGACTCTACCCATAGATCATAGTTTAGACCTGAAATATAATTTAAAACATTTAGAAAACTTTGATACATAGAAAAATGTTGCACATATCAGATTTAAGAAGGTTCAACATGTCTGATTCCTCGGTGGTTCTGTTCCTGATGGAGGAGCTGGTGGAGAAGACTGGGCTGGGGATGCTGCTCCCAAAACCCAGATCTGGATGAGAGGAAGTCAGACTTTAATCCTCAGCATATTTTGAAACACGTGGCTGTCTAAAACTCTTAATGATGTAACTAGAATGTCTCCAAACTTCCTTTTAAAGTTTCATCAGCAGGCGCTACTAGCATGAAAACTCTGTTATGTGCACAATTTTTATCCACACAAATATTCAGCGTGGAATAATGGTAACATTACTACTAATAACAAGAGTCTGTTATAAAGACTGGACTGAACAGGGAGTCATTTCAGATAAAGACTTAGTTTATTAATAACTTATTTAACAATTGTGCAAACAAAATCAAGGCACATGTTGTATAGAATAACAAGTACAGATTATACAACATTTGCATAGCACAACAAGAATTAAGAACACATATATAAATGTTATATACATGTATGTGCATGAAAATGCTGGAATATATATCACAGATAATAAAGTCATTAGAAATGTAGAAAGTAGAAACACTTTCTAAAAATAAAAACATCCCATTTAAAAGAAATGCTCACTGATTAAATTAATCGAATATAAAGAAAATATTATTAAACTTTCTTTGTATTTTTCTGGTCGTTTCTCAAATCTGTCAAATAATAAAAGAATGACAAAAAGGAGGGAATCCCCCAGTCTAGTTTTATTTTGAAGGTCTGGACCGGAAGCCGTGTGGTCACCTGTAGTACCTTGATCCAGGTCGTGTCGGTCTGATGGAGTCCAAGCTGCGGACCACATCCAGCTAAACACCTTAGAAACACCCGCACAGGTAACGTCACGTGATGGGATGCAGCCGTGCGCGCGTTCACTTGGTTGCGCGTGTCGTTGCTGATGTTTGACGGTCAGGAGGATGGAGGTGAAGCTGCGTGGTGGAGGCGGAGATCCGCGTTCCGCTCTGGAGATTCTACCGGATCGATCCGGTTCAGGAAGTAGACAGATCCCAGGGGTAACGCAGGGAATAGACGAAGCCCTATACGCCACACAGGCGGTCACGTGACCCTTCTGTCACACAGATTGCGGAAACCGTTTTATTGTTTTTATGAACCGGATCTGTTTTTGGATTCAGTTCAATATTAAAACCAATAAAGTTCATAATAAACAACAACAATAACAATCAGAGACCAATCTGATGTCCTGAACCGAACTCTGAACCATCAGAGCTGCAGGGATTAATAATGACCTTCACTTTGCAGAGGTCACCATGACAAAACAAACATCACTAAAATAGATGAAAGACACACAGGTCACATCATGAGTCAGACCCAGACTTCCTGTTAAGTCAAGATGACAAGGTGGAGGTGAAGGTCACAGTGACAAAGGAGAATCTGTTTTATTGTGGCTACATCACCATGGTAACAAACTCTACACTACCATCATAACAGACTCTACACCACCATGGTAACAGACTCTTCATCACCATGGTAACAGACTCTACACCACCATCATAACAGACTCTACACCACCATGGTAACAGACTCTACACCACCATGGTAACAGAATCTTCATCACCATGGTAACAGACTCTACATCACCATGGTAACAGACTCTTCATCACCATGGTAACAGACTCTTCATCACCATGGTAACAGACTCTACACCACCATGGTAACAGACTCTTCATCACCATGGTAACAGACTCTACACCACCATCATAACAGACTCTACACCACCATGGTAACAGACTCTACACCACCATGGTAACAGACTCTACACTACCTTCATAACAGACTCTACACCACCATGGTAACAGAATCTTCATCACCATGGTAACAGACTCTTCATCACCATGGTAACAGACTCTACACCACCATGGTAACAGACTCTTCATCACCATGGTAACAGACTCTACACCACCATCATAACAGACTCTACACCACCATGGTAACAGACTCTACACCACCATGGTAACAGACTCTACACTACCATCATAACAGACTCTACACCACCATGGTAACAGACTCTACACCACCATGGTAACAGACTCTACACTACCTTCATAACAGACTCTACACCACCATGGTAACAGAATCTTCATCACCATGGTAACAGACTCTACATCACCATGGTAACAGACTCTACATCACCATGGTAACAGACTCTACACTACCATGGTAACAGACTCTTCATCACCATGGTAACAGACTCTTCATCACCATGATAACAGACTCTACATCACCATGGTAACAGACTCTACACTACCATGGTAACAGACTCTTCATTACCATGGTAACAAACTCTTCATCATCATGGTAGCATACTCTACACTATCATGGTAACAGACTCTTCATCACCATGGTAACAGACTCTTCATCACCATGGTAACAGACTCTACATCACCATGGTAACAGAGTCTACACTACCATGGTAACAGACTCTTCATCACTATGGTAACAAACTCTTCATCATCATGGTAGCATACTCTACACTATCATGGTAACATACTCTTCATCACCATGGTAACAGACTCTTCATCACCATGGTAACAGACTCTTCATCACCATGGTAATAGACTCTACACCACCATGGTAACAGACTCTTCATCACCATGGTAACAGACTCTTCATCACCATGGTAATAGACTCTACACCACCATGGTAACAGACTCTTCATCACCATGGTAACAGACTCTACACCATCAGGGTAACAGATTGTTTTCTTGACAATCTCAGAGTCGGAGTTTAAGAAGAAAGCCTCAAACCTCCTTCACAGTTAAAGGTTGATTGACTGGTTGATTGACGTGTTGTTGACAGGTTAGTTGACTGACAGGTTGCCTTTGTCTAATCGTCTCTTTTCTGTGGCTACAATCTAACTTCCTGCCATCAACATGTGAATGACTGTAATGTAAAGAGATTTGTAGTTCATGACCTGTTAAAAATAAATTTACATTTTCTTCCACTGCTTCAGCTGTGGGTATACATGTGAAGAGTGACGTGACATCAGAGGAAACAATGGCTTCACCTGGTGCCAGTGTGAGATCTTGATCTTAACAAAGGCCACAGCATTCTGTATGTGATGTTGGGTTCTGGGGCTAGATGATGGAGATGTAGATGATGGAGAGGTGTTTTGGAACGTTGTATGTGACGGAGCTGATGCTGCTAATAATGGGTCTGAGTGGTGTTCCTTCCTTGTGTTTTTTGGAAGTCTGTATAACAATGTGGTGGTTTCTCCTGGATAGTCTGTTGTAAAAAAAAAAACAAAAAACGATCAATTAATTTTTCATGTACCAGTTTCTGTAGATGGTCTGTCATTTTCTTAGCAGAGTTAGCATTAGAAAGAGCTGCTGTTACCTTGATCCTCAGTTCTTCAGCCTCCACTATGTTGTTGTTCCTTATAGCAGATTTCATTGCAGTGATGAGACCACCTGTTGGAATGTGTTGTGGAGAAATGTCAAAGCTGACTCCTGTGGCTAAAACATGCTTCTCTCTAAGATCTGGATCTGGTTTTACGTTTCTGGTCTGAGGTTGTGTGTGTCTGTGTGCAGCACCATGTTGGCCAGGAAGGGCCTCCTGCCAGATGGATTCCTGCTGACTCGGCTGGCAGAGGACCAGAACCAGCCAAACCGAAGCCGCTCCAAATCCCAGAGAGCACGCTTCATCACCAAGACCGGATCCTGCAATGTGGCTCACAAGAACATCAGGGAGCAGGTAGACCATCACATAGAACCAATTGATCCTTCAGAACTTCTGACCAATTTCTGGTGCCTGGCTGTGGTCTGAGCTGGAAGGAAAAGGTCTGAGGATCCTGTCCAGAACTCCTGATCTAGTTCTGTTTTAACTTGTCTTTTAGTAACATCTTCAAAGGCTCCATGTATGTCTGATGAAGGTCCTGATGAAGGTTGTGTGATTAATAGGCTAACGGATGGTGTGTTCTCTGTCTCAGGGCCGGTTTCTGCAGGACGTCTTCACCACCATGGTGGACCTGAAGTGGCAGCACTCATTCCTGATCTTCACCTCAGCGTTCCTCTGCTCCTGGATGCTCTTCGCCATGGTCTGGTGGCTCCTGGCCTTTGCTCATGGGGACTTGGAGCCCCGTGACCCAGACAGCGAGCCAGTTCTGGTCCCCTGTGTGACTGCCATCCACTCCTTCACTTCTGCCTTCCTCTTCTCCATCGAGGTCCAGGTGAGCAGGGGTTCCGTCCTCCAGCCAACTCACCTCTGTTGCTCTAATGCTCCGCTCTCATCTCCAGGTGACTATCGGATTTGGTGGGCGGATGGTGACGGAGGAGTGTCCCGTGGCCATTGTCGTGCTGATCATACAGAACATTCTGGGCCTGATCATCAATGCTGTGATGCTCGGCTGTGTGTTCATGAAGACGGCTCAGGCCAACCGCAGGGCGGAGACACTCATCTTCTCCAGGAATGCTGTCATCGCCACGCGAAATGGACGACCAGCATTCATGTTCAGGGTGGGAGACCTGAGGAAAAGTATGATCATCTCAGCTACGGTCCAGCTGCAGGTCTCCACAACACAACAAGACACAACACAAAAATAAAAGATGTGACACAACACAATACAACAATACAACACACCATGTAGAGGTGCTGATGAGACAGTTGTGTCGTCAGGTGATTCGACGCACAGTGACCTCAGAGGGGGAGGTGATCCCGGTTTGCCAGCTGGACATCCAGGTGGAGAACCCTCTGAGGAGCAATGGCATCTTCCTGGTGTCTCCTCTTATCATCAGCCACACCATAGAGAGAGGAAGTCCTCTGTATGAGCTGTCCTCCCAGTCTCTGGCCTCTGAGGACCTGGAGATCATCGTCATCCTAGAAGGTTCGGCTCCGCCCACACTTGAATCAAAATCAGGGTTTGAGTTCAGTTCTGTTCAATTTATGTGACCTTTGATAGGTCATATTCCAGAAACGTTTTTTCCATGCCTCTTAACAACGTTCTAACATAGTATAGCTATTAATATATTGTGGCAAGAAAAAATAAATGAAAGAAATTAATAAAATGGTTGTCAGCCAATCATATGTTTCAGACCGAAAGCAACCATTGGACAATCCGGCTGTCTGTCTCACCAAAGCGCCGCACTTCTGCACTTCCTTGGATCCTCCATTAATGCATGCTGGAGCAATTTGCAGCTGAACATCCCAAAAGTGAGCGAAGGACAGAAACAGCCGGTTGTTAAAGCTTCAATTTTAGGAAAAAATCCCAGAGTCCAAAAAAGAAAAACACATTTTCAGCTAACAAAAAACGTTTGGACGTAGAAAGAGAACAAAGCAGGGTGAACATCAGCATAGCGTTTTAACGACTGGTGTTTTGCTCTCTCTTGTCACTGTGGCAATGCACGGTCTCATGTCCGGGGGAGGCGCGGCATAAGGATTATAGCCGACGAGAGGGGTGAGACCTAGCTAGCTATACCTAGCTTGTTTGAGGATTAACTATAACAGGTTTAACTTGGCAGTTGAGCAGAAATAATCAGGCTGTTCTTATTATTATTACTTTATTTTATTCTTATTAGTTATTGTTTTCTTTTACTTACAGTCAATTTTAGATCTTCCTTTCTTTTTGTTTTTTGTTTCATTATAGTTGTTTGTGTCTTATTTTACAAGACAGTTGGTTGGTAGTTGACTGATTGATTGATTGACTGATGTTGACATGTTGAGGACACATTGTGGACTCATGTCTCTTTAGGTTCTGATTAGGTTGTCCTTGATGTCCCTCCAGGTGTGGTGGAGACGACGGGGATCACCATGCAGGCTCGGACCTCCTACACCCCAGAGGAGATCTTGTGGGGAAGACGCTTCGTGTCCATCATCACGGAAGAGGACGGCAGGTACTGCGTGGACTACTCCAAGTTTGGAAACACGGTTCCAGTTCGAATGTCTTCTCTCAGCGCCAAAGAGCTGGACCAGACTCGAGGAGTCCAGGAGGGGACGTCGGAGACACAACTGCAGGGGTGGGGGCTGGTCCGGGCCGGCAGGGGGGGTTTCCGTCGAGGAGGCCGGGCCTGCGATGGCTCCGCCCCTCAGCCATGGTACGCCCAATCACAGGAGCCAGTGAAGGAGGTGGAGCAGAAGGGGCAGAAGAAGACGGTTCAGCTGGAGGTGATTGGACGGCAGGTGGAGGAGGATGGACTTGGAGACATAAGCGACTGAAGTTTGTGTGTCTGAGATGAAGAGGGACTCCGTCTGTCTCTGAGGATGCTCTTCTCCCACAATACACCTCTATCAATGTGACCTCATAGAGCAGATTAAAAACTGTGAGAGGCATGAACCAAACATTGGACACGATGTCTCCCAACAGGCTGCTGCTGTTACTTGTGTTCTTGTTGTCCAACATGGACGGCGCCTTTGTTGTTGTGTTTTTGTGGTTCTCCTTCCTGTTTATAACTCACAAATCTCTTTATTCTATCCAGACCTAGACCAGGACTCAGACCTGGACCCAGACCCAGACTTAGACATGGACTCAGCGATAGACCAGGTCCCAAACCTGGACCCAGACCCAGACTTAGACATGGACTTAGACCTGGAGGTTCTGAGGGTCTCTCTGGTCTGTTTTTGTTTAATAAATCTATTTTGTATTTCCAGTTCTGTGTTGAGGAGTCCTTCCCTAGAGTCCAGGATTTGAGGTGACCCGGTTCTGTTGGACCAGAGTCAGGTCCTGCAGAGGGGTCCAGACCAGAGAAGGGATAGAATCTAGTTTCTGTATTTCTCTTTTTCTCCTGAGCAGCAGGTGGCAACAACACACCAATCAGCATGTCTATCAGTGTGACCTGTGCTGTCCCACTAACTAGTGATCCTCACTAGTCCTACAAGTTCTAATAATTGGACTATTCTAGTAGTTTTACTAGTTCTAGCTGTATTACTAGTCCTACCTGCTAGTAAAGGCAACTATGTTTATGTATTTTTGTGTGTGCAGACGCTTTTATCCAAAGCCACTTAACAAATGATGATGTAATAAAGAAGTTACCACTGAGGCTAACAATAAACTTCGAGTTTCTAAAACACACATTGTAGGACCAGAACCAGGTTCTAGTCCTGATCCCGGATCAGTAGAACTTCAGAGGGTTATGGATTAGAGACAGAAAGTCTCTTCAGAGACTAAATCGGTTCTGATGATTAGGAGAACTGGGTCTTGACCCTGGGGTGACCGTGGCTCAGAGAAAGAGAGACCGTCTACCATGTGGGAGGCCCAAGGTTCAATCCCCATCTCAGTCATGTGTTGAAGTGTCCTTGGACAACATACTGAACCCCCAGATGCCTCCTACTGTAGACAGCACTAAAACTGACTGTCCTCTGCCCCTCCAGGATGAGCCAGACACAGAGGAGTCCACTATGCTGTTCTGTGCTATGCTGTGGACACACACATTAAACCTTTTCCCTTTTTGAGCTTGTTGGAGTGTAAAAGTGTTTAAAGACAGAACCTCTGACATGATTTGAGTCCGAACTGAAACCAGAACATGAATCAGAAACACTGAAGTTTATTTATTAAATTAAAATCAGAATAAAAACACACGGACTGGATTTTATTAGAGGAAACACTCTGAACCCGGATGCCCCCCATCAGAACCCAGACTGGGTTCTACATCCAGAACCAGCAGGCGCCCAACAAGGAGCCTATAAGGACCAAGATTGGCATCGCCACGGTAACACCGGAGCCAGAGTTACACAGGTTGCTGTTGCAGCATCTGTAGGTGAAGCTGGAGATGGACGGGAACATCTGGGTGAGACGGGACACGTCACAGTCCGTGTACCTGATGCACTGACGGACCGTCCTCCCACCTGGAGATACACACACACACACACACACACACACACACACACACACACACAGCAGGTTGTTTATTGAATTAAAGATAAATCTTGCCTGTCCATACATGTACATATTGTTCTCTTTGTCCCTTTATTTTATTTTATATCTTTATTAAATGTCTCAGCGTGTGGTAGTGCAACAGTCTGGGCCAATAAAGCTGATTCTTTTTCTTTACAGTCTGAAAGATGAATAATAATTATTTTAAATGTAACAATTTAGAAGAGAATAAATGGTTAAAATAAATGTATGTTTATATGCTGTGATACTGATCTGGCTACAGAGTGCAGTCTGAAGACGTGGCTGAACCTGGAGGTTTCCCTGGTAGAGTGGACCAGAGCGCTGAGCGGGCAGGTGGGGTCTGACTGGTTTAGAAACAACATGATGTAATCCAGCTCACATCACTGTTAAGGAACAGCTTTGTACTAAAAACCTGGAGTTACTCGCTGTTGGTCTCAGGCTCTATCACATCCTGAGAGTTGTTGTAGATGTTCCTCAGTCTGGTGGTATTGAACTGTCCTCTGAAGCAGGTTTTTAAGGTGAGCAATGACAGGGCTCAGATGACCCCACCTGCTCTACCTTCAGTCTTGGACTAGTTGTGTTAGGTTTAAAATGTTTATCATGCTTGAAAACTGGACTTCAACTTTCTTCCAAGGTTCCTGGAGAGTACTATCAGACCCTTCACCCTGTGAACACCAATCTTTTGTTATTTTATCCTCCTGCCTCCCTCTCAAGGCTGAGAAACATCCTCTAGACATCTGGTCTCCTGTTGTAACTCAATCTGCTTCACTTTGTTTTACTTTGTGTGTTTTGTAATAAAAAAAGCGCCCTGGGAGAGAGAAGGCAGAAGGGTTTTGGTAGCGGTGCCTTCAACAGCACCTGCTGAATCTCTCACCTGCCTTTCTCTCCGTTCATGAGCGTGATGAAATGAGAGAAGTTGTTGAATCGTTTTTTGTCAGAAGTCTGGGTTTTTAATAACGTTAGACTTTTGAACCTGACATTTTGATCCTGTAATGCTGTCATTACTGTATGAGGTCATCATCTAAAGCTCTCGGGTTCCCTTACTGATGTTTTTCCACCTCCATTATTAAAACATTTTTTCTACCCTGAAGCATGGATTCTGGACTGTAGGGTCATGTCCAAGCTTCCTTTTTTTTCTAAAATTCTGAAGTAAATAATTTACAAACAACTAATTTTTTAAAGATGAAAATAATGACCTTGAGATTTTTCAGTCTGGTTTTAAATCTCTGCACAGGACAGGATCTGCATTGCTTGGTTGTAAATGACTACAGACTATGTAGGAGATCCAGTGATCTTGGTTCTTCTAGATTTAACACAATAGACTGCAATATTTTATTATCTCTCTCAGAACACTGTGTAGTCATATGTGGTAGAGCTCTGCAGGGGTTAAAGTCATAACTGGCTGAGAGAACATCCTGTTCATAACGTTTATGGACAGGATATCTAGGTGCAGCCGTGGTGTGGAGGATGTTGAGTTTGGTGGCAGGAGGGTCTCGTCTCTGCTTTTTGCGGATGATGTGGTCCTCCTAGCTTCATCAGGCTCTGACCTTCAGCTCTTGCTGGGGGGGGGGGGGGGGGGGGGGGGG
>SSNR01000383.1:127581-183683 GCA_006937965.1 Callopanchax toddi
GGGGGGGGGGGGGGGGGGGGGGGGGTTTGCAGACAAATGTGAAGCAGCTGGGATGAGGATCAGCACCTCCAAGTCTCAGACCGTGGTTCTTGACCAGAAAAGGGTGGCTTGCAAACTCCGAGTCAGGAGAGAAGTCTTACCCCAGGTGGAGGAGTTTAAGTATCTCGGGGTCTTGTTGTAAGGTGAAAGGCGAATGCTCTTCTCAACACTATGTCTTCCACACAATTCCAGATGACTATTTCACACACACATCTACTGAACCTGCACCTACACTTGCTCTACAGACACACCCCACCAAACACACACATTCACATATACATAATCTAGAAGGCCAAAGGTCACACCAACACAGGGTCATATTTCAGTATGTAACCTGATGCCAGAGGCAGCCCTGATTTGATAAAGTCAATCAGGCATTAGGATACTATTGGTCTCCAGAGCAAAACATGCCCTGCTAGATGTAGACAACCAGCTCCTACACAATGGTACACCTGGACTACTGAGACACTTGTTAAAATAGATTAAAAACATAATAAATGTCTAATTGAATACATTTGTTTGTATTTGTGAGTATTTTGTGTAATTTTCTCTCAGACCTGAGTTCTAGGATCCAAGTTCAAACTAAATGATGTCAAACAAAAACAATAAACTAAAAAGAAAACCTGTTACATTGGGATTAAATACATCATTCAAATATTTAAATACAGAAAATATAAATTAAAAACAAAATAAACGTCTAATTGAATCAATTTGTTACTTTAAAATGTTCTTACGTTTCTATGGAAACCAGCTCAGCTAAACTGACCTCGTTCACTCAGAGAGATGCATGAGTCTTCAAATGTGCACTCCTGCACGTTCTCACAGCGTCCCGTGTAATCAGAACACTTGTAGCAGCGAAGTCCAGAACCTGGAGACAAGAAACAGCAGAACTCCTTTAGAACCATTAGAACCTTTAGGATGGACTGAAACCAGTTGTGCTTATTTCAGCCGTTTTTAACATTTCCTTTTTCAAAATCAAACTCATATGTATATATAGTCTTGATCAGAAGACTAGCACAAGCATTCTGAACCACCTGGAACTGATCCAAGGATTCTGTTCTGACAAGTGAAGAGCAAGTTAAAGGGATACTTTGCAACTTTTCATATTTTAAAATCTTTTCCTTGAGCCAGTATGTGCTAATATGACCCTTTACAGGGTTAATGAAAAATCACTTAACCCCATCTGGTGCTTAGATCTGGAATACCACGATTGCAACATCTTTTGCTCCGGTCCGGTGCCCTGAAAGTCTCACAGTCACACATTTCACGAGGGTTAAGGTTGGTTCACACGGCAGGATTTTCAAATTGCCGCGTGATTTTAAATCATAAGAGACCACACACGGCGAGAAATGTACCTTTAAAAATCGTTCTGATCCTACAGTGTGTGGTGTGATCACACACAAACCGATTTCAGCACACGAACATTCCCAGATCAGACGTGACATCTCGCACTTCACGAGATCAAACGTGACTTTGGAGTAAACAAACATGAAAGCTTTTATTTTTATTATAAACTATGAACTTGTGACAGTTTAAAGAATCCGAGCAGCTGTTTTGATGTGATGCCTTTCGCTCCGCAGCTTGTGTCTGTCAACTCGCTCTCTGATTGGCTACATGTCAGTCTCCACAGGCAGATTCTCTGGGGTCACCACACACGCTGCGATGTCGGTTTAAGACAATCCAACATGTTTGATTTTCCAGATTTGCCACCGGAGCGCTCCTGACGGCTTTCTGAGCGGACCAGGGCACTCTTAACCACCACGCACGAGAGGATTATCTGATACGATTATCTTTAGTGATCTTTAAGATTGTCGGACGAGGAGAATCGGGGCAAAAATCGGGTTAAAAATCCTGCCGTGTGAACCGGCCTTAAGGCTAACCCAAAGTGGCTATAGTTGTTGTGCTAGCGCCGGAGTGCTTTTAGCTCATGATTCCTGCTTTTTTTCCATCTCTCCCTGCTTGAACACAGCTGATTTCTTTTAAGGAGTAAATAACCGCTAATGTTGAAAGCAGTGAAGGCTGAGGAGACATTTCAACAGTTAGATGTTTCTGATAGTGCTGTCAGTCGATTAAAATAAATTAACTAATTAATTGCAAATTTGAAAGAAATTAATCGCATTTAATCGCTTCTTTTCAGAAAAATGAAATTACATGCAGTTTACAATGTCCAACCAAGAAATATGCCAAAATGTTTTAAAAATCATTTTTAAAGCTTTTATAATTGATGAAAAAATGCATTTAAATTGCATTTCAGTTCAAAACAGTTGAAAAACAAAAATTCCTGACTGAAACTGGACAGTCCCTAAATACAGTACTTTATAAATCTGTGTTTATTTTATGTACAATTTCAGAAGGGTATTGTTTTAAAATAATCATAAAAGATTTCCAACATGTGGAAACTCTATGAGAGAATCATTTTTTGCAGTGTTCAAACTGACCCACGGTCTGCATCGTTTTCAATGAGGGGTCCGAGTCACTCAGGTCTCTGTTGTTTAAAGACTAGTGTGGGAATGGGATCGCCTCGGTTCGGTACTGGTTTTACTTTTCAGATAGGGCTAGGGTCTGGGTTCGTACCGAGCCGAACTGACACCTCCGTCCGCTCGGACCTCTGTGTCAGACCGGGACTGGAGCCGTAACACCTGCTCACTGCTGAACTGAACCGAACCGGACCGTACGGCGGAGAAGGAGCAGGAATAAATCTTAAAGGCTAGAGACCGTCCAGTTTCACCGCCGATTACTTTCGGTTTTCACGCTGGAAGGAGCGGAGAGTTGAGAGCTACTGGGGAGAGACCGGTGAAGAGAGTGACTTGATGAGATCTGAGGGGCGGGTGGGAGGGAGGACACGGGCTGCGACGGGAGCTGCAGGAAATCTGATGCTGACAAGCGCTCCGCCTTGCTTCAAACACAAGTTGCGTTAATTTTTTTAAAGGCGTTATGTCTTCCAAATTAATTAATAACGCAATGCTTTAACGCAATTAACGCGTTAAATCTGACAGCACTAGTTTCTGAGCAAAAACAATGCGGCTAATGTTTTTACGGCAGTAATTTAAAACGGACACCAGGGGGAGCCAAAAGAAGCAAAACTGCATAGTATCCCTTTAAAGTAGCTACTCCAGATCAGAAGAGATGAAAACATGGAGAACAATTTCCAGTTCAGAGTGTGACACAATGGAATTAAACTTATCAATAATCCTGAGATGAAAGAAAGAAAAGCGAACTAGAGAACTGACATGAGCATCCAGAGTAAGACCTGGGTCAAAGGTCACACCAAGACTCCTAACAGAATGTTTGGCAAATGAAGCAAGTTGACCAAGAGAATCCCTGACTTTAGAGTCTTATCTGAAGAATCACAGATGAGGATTCAGTTGGGATTTCTTTCCACTGAAAGTTGCAGCATCCAGTTTTTATTAGTCTAAAACTTCAGCAGCAGCTGTAGCTTTCAGACATCTCATCACGGGGCTTAAAGGAGATGTACAGTTGGATGTCATTCTTTTTATTTGCTTGTTACTAAATTGTATTCTGCAATTCTGTTTTTGCATAATGGAGGGATAATTTATTTTGTCAAGTCATTTATTTAATTCTCCTTCCTTTATCCTTTAAGTAAAGTTAAAAAAAAAAGTTTAGGACCCAGCACTGAGCCTTGTGGTACCGTTTCCTCAATTTCTTTCAACAGTAGGCTAATCCAGGATCTATAAAATCAAAGTTTTTTTAAAAAAAACTCCAGTAAATTCCTTCTACTAGCTGCATTTCTGTACCTTCTACAAACTGCATTACAGCCATTGAAGTTGACCTTTTTGTTCTAAACCTGCAGTGAAAGTCAGAAAATAATAAATATTTTTCCATAAAATTATCAAGTCGTTGCAAAAACACATTTCCTTAAAATCCTGGAAAATTGAGAGAAGGGAGATTGGTCTAACTGGTCTTTATGTTCAGGTCTGTTTATCCAAACAGAGGCAGCAGCTTGTTGAACTAAAAAGTTCACTTTGTTTTGATCTGTCCTTCAACCTCTGATGTCACATCAGATGGATATTTTCTGTCTCCTTCAATATTTTTGTCTGATCTGAGAGAATTCCAGTTTGCCAGAGTAAATTAGAACCTGCAGATCTCTGGTTCTGGACCACTCACCCTCCTGCAGCATCCCGGAGCAGAGCAGAACCAGAACCAAAACTGGGCAGCGCTCCATGTCGTCAAAAAGCCGGAGAGAAGCAGGAGGAGGCACAAGAGGAGCAGAACATCCAGAGACCACAGCAGCCGGAGAGAAGCAGGAGGAGGCAGAACGTCCAGCCAGATCAGAACAGAGGGGACGGCTGCTCTTTGTCCTCCGGACCACAAAGACCACTTGTGTGCTGCTCCTCCTCCTCCTGCTCCTCCTCCTCCTGCAGTCGGGGTCCTGGTCTGGATTCTGGACCACTTCATGTCCTGGTCTGGACACTGGACCCCTCCAGGTCATGGCTGGACTCTAGATCACTCAGGGTCCTGGTCTGGACTCTAGACAACTTTGGGTCCTGGTCTGGACACTGAACAAAACATATAAAAACGAAGGTGTGACCAGCTGCAGGACTGGGTTTATAATAAATGTCTTTATGAGTTTGAAAGAATATGATCAGATAAAACATTTTTATTTTCAATAGAAACCATAAACACTGATATCCACCACAGAAACATCCTTCCTGTAAGAGACAAAAACATTATTGCGTATTATTACAATAATAAGCACATTAAATAATGTGTTTATTGTATTGTTTTTATATAAAAACAATGCATGCATGTTTGTGGATAAATGGATGCATAAAAACATGTTTATTGTCATAACTTTGTTATAATAACCCATATTAATGTGTTAAATATTAAAAATTCTTTATATTATTATTATTGCCTCTTTCCTGTCCACTCAGACTCCAGTTGCTCCATCCTGGTTCTGGCTCTGCTGGAGGTTACTTCCTGTTTGTTCCCACTGTCGCCCTCTTACTGTGATGCTCAGAATGGGGAGCATAGCGTTTCAATCCAAGCAGCTGGTTTCTTTATGAAGGGACAATCTGAATAGTTATCATTGTTTAATGAATCTAATTTGATTGATGGACTGAACTTCATTTACTGTATCAGTTGTCCTGAATCTGGACCTGAAGGATCTGGGTCTGTTGTTTTCAGAGACCTGGAGCTTTAAAGAGAAAGTGAATTGAATTATTATTATTAGCTGTAAAGACTGAATTAAAAGTCCATACACAGACCAGCACCATTTAATTTCACTTCATGCATTCAGTCACTCACAGAACAAGCAGCGGATCCAGAAGCTGCTGAGTCCAATGGGGGTTTTCTGACAGAAGCATAAAGCCTTTATCTGTCCTCACACTGAGCGCCTATTAACCACCAGAGACCGGGCCCACTGGTACCAGAGCAGACAGTTAGCTGGACACTGACTGGTTGTTCCTCCTGCAGAACTAAAGACCAGTTTAAACATCCAGAGAACGGCCGAACACAGGCTGAACATGAACTGAAAACAACCCAAACACTGGCTGAAGATGGGCCGAACATGAGCTAAACCTGGCCGAAACAAGGGCAGAACATGAGCAAACGGGTTGAATCTAGCCAAAGATGAGCTGAACACGAGGTGAAGATGGGCCAAACATGAGCTGAACACAGGTCTAATGTGAACCGAACATGGACTAAACACTGGCAGAACACATGGGCTGAACTCAGGCTGATCAGGGGCCAAACACAGGCTGGGTCACAGAACTTTATGTCGTTGTCTCATAGGGTCTGTCTCAGAGGATCCATAGGGTTTGTTTCTGTCTCATAGGGTTTGTCTCATAGATTCTCTAATAGGGTCTGTCTTTGGCTCATAGGACCCGATTCAGGGTCTGTCTCAATCTCATAGAGTATGTCTCTGTCTCATAGGGGTCTGTCTTAGTCTCATAGGTTCTGTCTCACAGGGTCTATCTCCTATGGCCCGTCTCTTATAATCCTTCTCATAGGGGTTGTGTCTGTCTCATACATAGACTTTATGAGATTTTTCCGTTTTTCCACAGCCACTAGCCTCCTGGTAAATCTTCCTACCCTGTTGGATTGGTGTCAGGTTCTGATCTTTGTCCTTTGATGAGATCCAAACAAACCTGGGTCAGAAATACTGATTTGCACCGTGAGATTCACCTGAACACCACAATTCCACTACTGACATACACAGGAGGTCCAATAAAATCACAGTTGATCCATAGACCTGATCAGACCTGGTCTAGAGCTGATAAATAGACCTGATCAGACCTCGATGGTTGGATGATTTATTGATATCAATCTGATTTTTTATTTTTATTTTTTGGGCCAAGCAGACACTGTATCAGTGGGAGGCAGAGAAGATACAGAGGCATGTCAGACTGAGAGCTCTGCGTCCTGCTCTGGACCCAGGATTGTCACGGTTCTGGAAAACTAATGAATGTGTCCGTATTCCTAGAAAGAAGAGGCTGCCTCTGAATCAGACCAGGTCTTCCTCAACATGACCACGTTGTGGAACACCACCTAGACAACCCGTTCAGCCTAAAGACGCTTCCTGTTAAACCAGGCAGTGTTAAACTTAAAACTTCCCAATAAAATACAAATACTTACTTCACAGGAAACAGAAACTGGAGTGTGCTTTGCAAAATAAAACAAAGCATTTAAATGTCAGGTAGGAGGAATTAAGCAGCGCCCCCAGCTGACAACACGTTACCTCTGACGCATGTGAATTTATTCTGAAATCATCTGAAAAGAACATCAATCAGAACAACTTTGTGTTTGAACAAAGCTTAAATGTAAACGGGCCGTGGTTTTAAAATCAAATATCGTTATGATAATAATAAATCAATGGATAGATCAATTGTGCATGGTGCTTTACTTTCTGAGGAAACTCTAAGCAGCTCATCCCAGGTGATCCATTACTCTCTCTGCTGTAGACAGTCTGACAGACAGGTGGCCATTTACACCATCAGCCCCACTGACCTCCACTAACACTAGAGAAGTGTCCCAACGTTGACCTGGGATTGAACCAACACCCCACCGCTAAACCGCCTGAACCACTACAGTCCCTCTCTCTCTCTCATCCAGACCAGACCAGTCTTGCTCCACACAATCTTAATCCACACTAGAACCCAGATCTAGACCAGAGCTCGGAGTTTTGGCGTCTCTGTGTGGACAGAAGATCGGAGTGTAGCTTCTTCTGATTTTCATCATCCTGTTTAACTGATTTGATCTTAATCTGAAAATGTATACAAAATTTAAAAGAACTATCAGAGGATATTCTTTCTCTGTATGTTGTTGTTTGGGAGCTGGCGCCCCTGGTGGTGTGGTGGATTATTTCACTGTTTCAACCAGAATAATGTGGATAAAATGTTTATTTAAAGGGAGAAAAAAATGTAAACATCAAATCAAACCAGGAGTTTGAAGAGTTTTTACTAAAGAAAACATTTTATTTTGTTTAATATTCAGAACCCAAATATAAACAAAACCCGAACCAGGACCTGACGGCCAACAGCCGTTTGCTTCTGGTCAGATCTTACTCCCTGATAAACCTTAATGCTGACACCAACCTGACTTGGCTGGTCCAGTGAGTCCAAACAGAATCAGAACTTCAGTCACAGTAAATTCACTTCATCTGCAAAACAACATTTTAAAAAAGTTCTGATGAAACCTGGAACGGGTCAACAGGTCCAATGCAGGGAGAGGCCCCTAAGACTGACCCCAATTGGAATGAACTGGATCAGACAGAACCAGACTAAACTGGATAGGTCCAGACTGGACCAGATCATACCAAACCAAACCCAACTGGATACCAAGTTAACCCACATGTTCTGCTCTAAAGCATCTAACTAGATCAGTTAAAAGGTCAAAGGTTACACTCTTTAGTTCTCCTGGCTCAGGGGTCAACAGGTGACATCACAGGAAGTCAATGCTGCTCCACAAGAACCACTTCATGATCTCAAGGTGGGCCTTGGAGAACCGAGCCATTCCTCTGATCAAACCCTGGTTCTGGCGGACCAAGTCGGCATCAGCCTGACACACGTGGCACCAGATGAGGTAGCAGCTCCCTGGATAACAGAGGAACGGGAATGCTTGAGTCCACTCCTTCCTGAAGCCAGGACAAGTCCAGAGTACTGATCTGGGCTGTTCAAAGCAGTCTCCAAGTCTGGGTCCACAAAGAGGTCCACACCACGTAAGACAAGAGCCACCGCTGTGGAGACACAAACAGAACCATTAGAACTGCTGGACCGACTTCAGGTCCAAAAGCTGCTCTTAGTCCTGAATCCAGTAGAACCAACCAGAACCAAACTGCTACAGCCTGAATCAGGATGAGAAACATCTGAATCTTTAAACGGTTTGATTAAAAACCTAAAAATAATCCAAATATAACCAGAGTCGAACACCTGAGGTCAAAGGTCAACTCCGTTGGAGGCCACGTATCTTAATAAGACACGCATCAAAATAAAATATGCATCAAGATCAGAGGTCGCGCTAACGGAAAAGTTTCTGTATTTGACTTTTTTTTTTAAATAACTGACTTTATCAAAACTTTGAACCTAACCACATTTCGGAGACGGGAATAAACAGAACAGAATAAAAATGAGAATTTGAACGAAAATATGTCAAATTTAGGAGTTAAATCACAGTCTGTTATGTCTTCATATTACATAACTGCACTTATTGGTGCTTTATTGTGATCAGCTGTGTAGTTATTGTGATTACTGAGACATATGAATACTGCAGTCAGTCACACTGCGTAATGGATGCGCTGCGCTCCAGACTCCGAACGGGGAGAGTTCTTAGAGATTTCCAGAAGATGACTGGCTCATCAGCTGACTTAGTGTCTATCAGTTCTATGGATCGATGTGCTGAACTGGACCTGGTTTTAGATCAACTGATCCATCAGTAAAACCCTCCAAAAACTGCAGCTTCTCAAGAATGCTGCAGCACGTGTCATCACAAGGACTCCCATCTCTCACCACATCACCCTCATCCTGCAACAGCTACCTGTACACTGGCTTCCCATCAAACAGAGAATTGTTTTCAAAATTCTCCTCATCACCTTCAAAGCTCTTCATAACCTGGCTCCATCTTACATATCTGATCTCATTCACATCACGACTCCTCTTCGCTCCTCAACTCTCAGCTCCCCACGCTCGCCTCGTCACTGTAGGGAGTAGAGCATTCAGCCGCTCTGCTCTCCAACTCCCTGACCTCCGCACCACTCACTCTCTTCCTCTTTTCAAACAGAAACTCAAAACCCTCTTGTTCAGACAAGCTCATAATTCATAGTTAATGTTTTATTTTTATATTCCTTATATTTTTAATGTTGTATTTTATCTGTCTTGTTGTAAAGTGTCCTTGGGTGTTCTGAAAGGTGCTTTAAATAAAATGTATTATTATTATCAGAACCACACGATCCTCTACAGCTCACGTTTTCTGGACCGCGACCCTCAGTGGAGGATGAAACGGTTGAGGAACAATTACAATATTATTTAAAATGAATTAAATAATGCTGCTGAAAATGTCATCATTTTTTTAAATTAATAAGTGATGGATAAAAATAGATTATGACCGGATTTTTAAAACCATCCTAGTGACAGAAAACGAAAGTCCAGCGTGACCTCGGATCAAGATATAAGAATTCATATCAAGACTGGATATAAACTGTGTTTTATCAAGATACAAAATAGACCATAATGCATTGTGCCCTGAGAGCAGCCTACCAGAGCTGTTCTACCAATCCAGGTGCACCGTGCACTTGTGTGCCTGTTAATTAATATCAGCTCATCTTCAGATCCCAAGTCTCTTCAGCTTCCTGAAACTTACACTCATTCTCCCCGTTCTTCAGAACTCTGCTGGTTCTGGTCTAATCGGACTGGAGCCTCCAACTCTGCTGAGACAGCCCGTTTGCTGGCGAGCCGGAACAGCTGGTGCTCCAGATCCTGGATCCTCCTCAGCAGACGGGCGCAGTTCCCACATGAACTGGATTTTTTATGGGTCAGCAGTTCTGGTTTTGGTTCCAGAGAAGGAAGTCCAACGTTCAGTTCCACCACAAACTCAGTGGGGGCGTTCTGGTTCTGAGATCTGGACAGGATGGAGGCCTCCAGAGACGATTCCAAAGAGGTTCTGAAGAAGTCCTGGAAAAACAAAAACACATTAAAACAAAAACCAGACCCAATAAGTCGTCACCTCTTTGGACCGAATCAGAACCAGCCATACCCTGAAGCCGGAGTCAACCCGTTTCCTAGCGGGTCTGGGGTTCTGGTCACCGGCTCTGCCTTGCAGCAGCATTGATTCAACATCTTTCCAAGTAGGCGCTGGTTTCCTGAATCCTGCAACAGAACCAGATCAGAACAGAAACATTCAGTCCAAAAACTCCACCTTAAACCGTACCTCCTTAAAAAACTCTTCATCCTGTCGATCTCTCAGGGTCCTGACCTGCTCAGGTTCTGTTCACAGCCTGATCAGATCTCCAACAGAAAGAAGCTCTAGTTCTGAAAAACCACACCCAATCTGCTCCAAATATCTTTACTCCACGAACTCTGACTGAAACCAGAGTTTCACCCAAAACTTTGACCTTCTAGCTGGCAGTTTAACTGACTTATGACGTTGATTTGATCTAATTAAAGCCTGAAATTAACTGAACGTTTCAACTGAAAATTAAATGTTACTAGAGTTTATTATATTTTATGTAATAACTATACTTTTAACATTAATATTAACTTTTATTATACAGGGTTAATTCAAACATGTAAAAACAAAACTTAAGAACTTCCAAGATGAGTTTCAGGATGTTCCAGCCCCTGCTGATGGTAAAAATAGTTCATAATGATCATTTAAATTTCTTGCATCATAAAAGTAAATGTATTGCACTAAAACCAAATTCGGTTACAGCTTCAAGTACTTTATTCAAATTCAAGCACTTTGAAGACCTTGAACATTCCACATCAAATTTCAAGTATTTGAGGGGACTTTAAACTCCCTGATTATTATAACCCTTACTGCCCCAAAGCAACAACAAAGAAACAAAACAAACATTCGGATTGCTTTTTATTAGTGTGGAAGTTCAAGGGATAAATCCCTCCTATTCTGACCCAAAACCAGAACCTGGTCACCAGGGTTCTGGTTCTACACTCACCTGGTCTGGCCTTTGTGATCCTGGAGGTTCTGTCATTTTGACCCAGGTGTAGAGACGGGGCCCAGTCTGGATCTGAGTCCAGCATCTCATAGGCTGGTTTACCTTAAAAGAGAGTCCAGTTAATTACCTACAGGGAGGACCACACCCACCTGTGACATCACTGATGGGTTGAGACACATTACCTGTTAGCTAACGTCTACGGTTAGAACACTAATTGTTTAGTTAACCTCTATAGTAGGGTTGCACGGTATTAGGCTGCTTAATGTTGCGATGACGATATCCTGTGTGATAAATGAACAAATTCTTAAGTATGAAGTGACAATGGAGTCCCCATGGGAAACACGGCTGACCTTTATTCTGGACTATATTTTCCCTAATGCTGTTTTAATGCATCATAACTGTCACAGAGGAGCTTAAACATTTATGTTATGTTATGTGCAGGTAAAACGCCATTTTTTATGCCACAAAGTGAGCAAGTCTGGCAGTGGAGTAGTGATGTACAAAGCAGAGTTCAAAGTCTGGATAAAATGTAGTGAGCACGAGAACACTGTAGTGAACTAGTCAAAACCACGTAGTATTAGTGAATATAACGTAGTGAATGAGTGAATACCATGTAGTGAACATGTTATGTTTATTCATTTAGGAGATGCTTTTTTCCAAAGTGACTTACATACATTGTTCAATTGTTGAAGTTCTTTTTATTCAGACATTTAATGTTGTGAGGTAAGTTTTTATTCACCTTTTCCTTGACACGTTTCAACCCACAGCTCAGGTCTTGAGCCATAAAGTGACCTAGTGAACACCATGTGGTGAACAGTGAACACCATGTGGTGAACAGTGAACACCATGTGGTGAACAGTGAACACCATGTAGGGGGCACAACTGGCCCGAGTACGGGAGGGGGGTGCCTTTTAATTTGAGACTTTTCAGTGAACCGATTCCTTCGAGCCAGTTTACTTTGTCAGAACTCACCGGAGAGGAAATGTCTAGAGCAGACCCTCACGGAGGACGGGACCCGGTCAAACGTGACGTCCCTGCGGCCGACGGCTGCTACCCAGGCGGCCCTCCTCCGCCTCGTCAGTTCACGTATGAGGCCGCCTTCGTTCGTTCTCCAGGCGGGGAAGCAGTGGAAGCTCAAGCCGTTGAGGAGCTTCCTGCCACGGTGGTCGTGAGAGCTGCTGCTACAGCCTTTCACGCAGCAACTCCTGCCCCGCATGTCGGTCAAACAGCCGCCTGGAAACTCGACGGTCCATCTCCCACAGTCCTGTGCGGGATGACGTCACGACGACGCTCGCGCCGTTTGTTCATCCTCATGGTCTGGCTGCTCTGACGGGTGTTTTTATCTACCTTCATTTCTTTCTTGCACCTCCACAAATGCAAATTTTTTATGAAGAAACCCAGATTTCCTTCATTCAGTTTGAACCTTTTATAAAAACAGATTTCTCTTCTTGCAATAATAAGTCAGTTAAACTGAAAATATCAGAACCCTCCTGATTTTACTGTCGAATAACTGGTTTTATTGTTCCTGAAAATATCAAGTTCATAGTTTGTATTAAAATACAACAAAATGAAGCCATTAAACTACCGACAAACATGGATATGTTTCAACTTCCAGAGAGAAGATGTGAACTTTAGAATGTTTTCAGCCACATTTTCCCTGTCAAAACAAAAGTCTTCATTCAATTTACAGCCTTTTATACAGAAGCACTTTTCACAATTTTGATGAAAATAAGTATAATCTTAACTCAAAATGATGATTTAGAATCTCATTATTATTACATTATTTGGTTTTGGGTTTCCATATAAACCTAAAATCCACTCTAACCATTACAGGTGACTGTGACCTTCTCTAATCCACATAATGGATGTTTCTGGACTTTATATACAACCTGCTGTTCTCTAACAAGGAGCCGAACAGCTAAATTCACATCAGCTGCTTGAGCCACGAATCCACCAATAAATGTTCTAGATCCATTAGAACATGTATTTAAATAATCCTCCTCATCATGTTTACATTCTGTCACAATGAGACCAAGACCACACCTAATAATTGATCAACAGAACCTCACCATGGCGAGGCTTCAAACAGAATGTTCTCAGATGGAAGTGGTCACTGTGCTTAGAGGTCACAGTGTCATCAGCAGGTTGCTACAGAGAGACTGGAAGAGTCACAGAAAGACATAGAAGTGAATGTCCATTGGCCCCATTCAACTGATGACCTCTTCATTGTGAACAGTGACCCAAGGAACCAGCTGATGTGTGTCACACAACTCGGGGCACATTTAAGGGAGGTGAGAGGAACTAGTGTCACATCAGACCATTGGAAACCATTTCCATCAGTGTGGTCTGCGTGCTGGACGACCTGCAGGGTATCTGTGTAACTAGGTATTTCTTTACACATCAAGGAGATGGATCAGCCACTGTTGCCCAGACCAGCCTTTGGTGATGGTGTTAAGGCCAATTCATTCTCCATGAGAAGAAAGAACTTTGTTCTCACTGGGGGTCTGTGAGAACAAAGTTCTTGCTTCTCGTGGAGAATGAATTGTCCTTAACATTGTGGGCAGGTGAGTCTAGTCAATACAGAACTGCCCCTATTTGTGAGTGTCTCTGTGACAAGCTGATACTACCTGGATAACATCAACAATCCAGTCATTGATCCTATGCATGATGAACAACACAGGCCTCATTTCACAGCATGACAATGCTCCAGCTCATTGAGGTGGCCTCATGCTGAAGAGTGGGGTGCCTCAGATGAAGTGGCCTGCACTTAGGCCAGACCTGAATCCCACAGAAAATCTATGGGATCAGATGAGTCGAGTAGAGGCTGGTAACTGTATAGAACCAACCAGCTGCAAGGCATCCTCCATCTGCATAACAGTCAAAAACACTCTGACTTACAGTTCTGTCCAGTAGGGGGCGCTTTTATCCTCACAACATTTCACGTTTAGCTCTCAGAGCCACCCTTGTTGGCTTTTAGTTTGAGATGAGGAACTCACGTGTCTATGTCCATTATAAAACATCACTGCAGCCTGAATTTTTAAATGATTTCATTTCACCAGTAAGAACGTCCACGTTGAGTAGTGTAGTTAGGATTTAGAAATGATTATGACTTAGTAACTCATAATTATAACTTAGTATTGAATAATTGGGACTTAGTATCACAATTATTGCTTAGTATTTAATAATTAGTACGTAGTAACTAATTATTAACTACTGTTTGACATCACAGTATTGAAAACAGGTTTCTGTACTTTGATATTAAATACGGTAACAATGAATGCTTCCATCCTGTTATACTTAATAACCGCGAACTTCCAACTAAAACTTTAAATTTTTTCCGATATAAATAATGATGATTCAGTTTCCAAGAATAAATATATTGTAGCAGAGGATGGTTTCGATCCATCGACCTCTGGGTTATGGGCCCAGCACGCTTCCGCTGCGCCACTCTGCTGCGGCGTGTACTACTTGGATTGCCTTCTTTTAAAGACTACTGTAACGAGTGGTGTACCGTATTTACTTTTAAGAGTTACAAAGCCTGTCAAGACCCAAGTCCAGCTCAGCAGAAATTCTTCCAACAGGAGGAACTTCTGCCTGGTTATATATATTACACACACACACACACACACACACACACACACACACACACACACACACACACACACACACACACACACACACACACACACACACCTGTAGCTAGTGGAATTCAAAACATCACACCAAAAGAATACTCCAGTCTCACGCCATTATAATGGATCCTAAAATGAACCAGCAACCAGTGGATTTAGGCTGAAAATGTGGTTAAAAGTTTATGCTCCAGTTAAAAGACATTCAGCAGCATTTTGTATCTCCTGGAGCTGTGAGATATGATTCCCTGACTGTTCCTCAGTAATCCATCTGAGTGGTCACAAGGCCTGGATTAGTTTCAAAGTGCTGCTACAAAAGAGTCCGTTTTATTTTTGCCAGCTGCCTCATGGAAAAACTTGATTTGACTCAATACAGAATAGAATAGAATAGAATAGAATAGAATAGAATTCTCTCTAATGTCATTGTACTTGGGAATACAGTGAAATTAGGGGAGTGCTCCCACCAGCCAAAACATGCATCTCAAAAATTAGAGCAAACACGTTTTGTAAAGTTGTTACACTTAATAAACTGTCAATAAAATGTTTAAAGTATCTAACAAAGTGTAACATCTCATAAACGATGAGTCATTTAACATTGTTAGACCTTTAATATCTGATTGACTCTATAGGTTCTTTTGGGTTGCCAGGGAATATATATATAAAAAATCAATTTATTACTATGTTTTCCTAACTAATTTATTTATAAAATAAAACAAACATAATATTGATAAACATTTATCAAAATGATTAGATGTTATAGGGTCTATTGTAAGTTTCTTAAAGAGGGTGAAGTTGAGTAATTATAAAATGAATCTGGCTGAGTTGATTTTAGTATTTATTGATAATTGATCAACTATGATAAGCAATCTGACATCATCTAGCCAAGGATTACTGTAGATCAGCTCCTGGGGATCCAGGCTGTCTGGAGAAGTCTGTCTCAAAGAATTCAGATGAAGTCCTTCCCACGACTCAGATGCCTCGATGGCCTTGGTGATCAGTATCACTTGGGCCGGACAAAGACTGGTCCGAGTAGCTCTCTCTGATAAAGTTGTTCACCTTGGCGTGCAGATGATGTCAAGTTTAATTTAGCAGTTCTGACAAACTGGATCTGGATTCAAAATGATGATCTGGATCAAAAAGTTCTAGCTGTTAGAAAACATGAGTCCTCTTAGGCTGCAAACCTGACCTGAGTCTAGAATCTGGCTTGATTCCAGACAGAAGGTATCCAGTAGCATGTTGGTGGAGACTGCAGAAAATCCGGAAACATAAGTTTTTATAGAAAATACAACTAACCAATGATCAGCCAGAAAAATTGGAGGTGATACCAAGAGACTCTGTTTCCCTCCCTTTATGAAACTGCACTTATAGTGACCTTGGGTTTTAGAAAGGTGCCTTAAATAAAATGTATTACTAGTTCGACCACAGTGGTGTCATCTGCATGTTTGATGTGAGTGTGTCAGAGTGGTGAAGGCTGAGTCTCACATACTGTGGGCAACTTGAAGGACGTTTTTGGACTTTTGTGCAGTTGCAACACCTCTGCCCATTTATTTTATTGCTTACTTGTTGTTTTGCTGTCATTACGTGTTGCATCATGGGTCTTTGAGGACTGAAATTTAGATTTTGCTATGTCTGGCATACAATATTATAACTAGTTGTCAATTAAGCTGACTTTGACTTTGAATGAGACCCTGTCTAAACTTTTGAATGCCCATGTCCAAGTATTCAATATTTCAGTACTTTTTGCACAACTTGCTATTCTCTAACAGTGTACGTATGTATAATATACACAATGATGTTCACTCTGACCCTTTCACGTCTGTCACATCAGCTCAAAGTCAACCTGCTCTCATCTGTGAAAAGCTCAGGGCTCCAGTGGTGGACCTGCTGGTTCTGGTGTTCTGTTAAAACAAGTGGAGCTCCAATACCTGTGTAAATGTATATTTTTGTGTATGCATGTGTATATGTGTGCACAATTTAAGGAGGGGAAAAAAATCATTATCCTTATTAATATATATCCCCCCCCCCATTTTATTTCAAATTGTTTCTAGATATTGTGTCCTACATGTTCATTTGGGGTGGGGGGAGGGGTTGTTTATTTAAAAAAAAAAAGAAAGCATTGGGATTCTTCCATGTGTCTCTATGTAATATGTTGTTGATGCTCAATTAAAAAAAAACAAACAAACAAGTGGAGCTCCACAGTGCCAGGCAGTGAGCACAGGGCCCACTAGAGGATGTGAAGCCCCTACCCTCATAATGGTTTGTGTCAGATACTTCCTAGGCCTATACTTGTATAGCACAAAAAAAAAAAAAAAAAAAAAAAAAAAAAAAAAATCCAAGTTCAAGGACTCCCATAGCACTTCACACACTGATGGCAGTTAGCTACATGGTGCCACAGCTGCCCCAGGGACAGACTGCCAATTGGCAATTTGGCACCACACACTGGGCCTTCCTGACTACCACCAGCAGGCAAGGTATGTAAAGAGCCTTGTCCAAGCACACGAAAAAGTGACAAAATCACAAAGGATATAACCGACACCCTCCGGGGACTCTGCGCTACATGCCACCCCCCAGTATAACTGCATGTCTCCCAGCATCTCCTTGATGTTCTTGAGACTGTGCTGGGAGACACAGTAAAAATTATGGTAATGAAATGTATTGATGTGGCATCCTGGTGGAGTTGGACTGCCTGTGTGACCTCTGTAGGGCCCAGTTATTTCCTCATGCTACCAGCAGTGACACTGATCCCAGTCACATGCAAAACTGCTGAAAAGCAGACAAAGATGGAGGAAAATATTCTGTAGCCTCCACCTACAAAGCCACTCCTGTTTTTGGGGCTGTCTCATTGTTGACCCTTTGTTAATTTCATTAAGACCAAAGCAGCCGATTACCCCGATACTGAACTAGAGTCAGAAGTTTTACTGGCCTGATGTACGGAATCAAAAAGGCTCCTTAGGTTTTTGAGCAGTATATTATTAAGTCAAAATAAAGTCTGGAGACTGTGCTTTTCACAATTTATTAACAAAATGATAAAATAAATAAATACAAATTGATCAAATGCTCCTAATAGCTCCTCCCCATGACCCTACAGTATTTCCTAAACACTGCATACAAAGAATTCATCACAGAAGAGGCTCAATACAGAGGTAAGAATCCCACCAGACCAGTCACAATGTCAGGCCAACAGAAGACACATCTGGAACAGAAGTCAAAAAAATAAACACATTCCTTTCCAAAATCATTATGAAAAAATACAAACAATTATACAAATATTCAGATTGTGTAATTACCAATTTACACAATATTCAGCACACCAGGTGAACTTTTTCTTTATTCATATCGCTACAATGCATCTCACCAAATGGAAGATAGAAAAAGACTTTTTACTTTTTAATTTTTTTTTTTCAGACTCAACACCCCCCCGATGGAATCAGCTGTGGATGAGGTAAAAAGCTGCAGGAGTCCGGTTGGATCCGGATGGGACGGGCAGATGGAGGCTGAGCGGGAACAAACCAACAGAATACTAGAAGGCCACAATCATGACTCGATCGCTTAAAACCTAAGGATGAAGAGCAAACAGCCCCACAGGAACCACCCAGAAGCATGTAGCGACGTTTCCAACGCGAAGCAGAGTTCCTTGAATGCAACACTGCCCAGGATGCTGATGAAGAAACTCAATGATATGAAGAATTTCAACAAATGCAGTGTTCTTTGGATAAATCTGCTCTCTGACCTCAACAAGGGTTCGACCTGACTGGTCCCTCAACCCCCCCCACCCCACCCCGCCCCTTCCATGCAGCACAGCAAGAGTTCAAATTAAAAGCTAAATTAAGAGCTGAGATGGACCCAGTGAACGCACCAGAACCAAGATCCCTGCATCTCAGATGCACAACCGTCAGGTTCTACTCCTCAAACCCAGAAGCGTCACACTTCACAAACTGAAACGTTCAGAACCGCCTGTCTGAATGGTATGGCAAACCAAATAGGTCACAAATTGTCACTTCTTTGATTTATCCAGGTAAATGGTGAAACATATTGCAGTTTAATCAATCAGAGCGTCACTAACTACAGCTGAAGCATCACCAGACTGCTCTTACACCAACTAGAGACATCCAACGCTGCTTTTACCGCCTCTCATAAAACAAGTATTGAACAGCAAAGAGGTCACAATTAATTTGCTTTGGAACACCTGCTGGCTTCTAATAAGTACAGTAAAACACTCTACCTGACATTTATTAGCACTAGTACCCAACACTACATAAGAGTCACCTGGCGTTCAAACTATTTTATGCCATTTGGCACATATTAAACCCCAGGTGGAACTTATTAAACAGCAGGTGGTGCACAAATGCCAGATGGGCATTATTAATTGCCAGGCAGTGCCTAAACGCCAGGTGGAGCTTATTAAACCCCAGGCGGCTTTTATTAAACGCTATGTATAGATTATTAAACACCAGGTGATGCTCAAACGCCATGTGGAAAGTATTAAATACCAGATGGAGATTATTAAAATACCAAGTGGAGCTTATTAAATGCCAGATGTAGCTTATTAAAGCTTATGCAGCTTCTTCTGACTGCATTCCAGTGAATTAATTGACATTTCTTAACTGGATGGATCACAGAAAAGACAACTTGTGACCTATTTGGCTTGCCACAGGGTGGCTAAGTCAGCATGTAAACGGCACACATTTGGCATCAGAATGCCAAAAGGTTCAAAGCAAAAGGTGACTGGAGTTTCACATAAAAACATAAAAAACAGAAGCAAATGCATATATGTAAAAAAAAGATTGAACAAATGTCATATAAAAACTTGCATAAGAAGGCGAGTTCATGGATGTTTGTTCATTTAAAAAGCGCTCAGGCTCACCCTCCTCTGAAACACAACCACAGACAGGAAACTGGGGGTGGGCCTTTCAAAATAAAGCAGCTCCTGGCGGATCCTGCTCTCGCTCTGGTAATAATACTGATCAGAACTAAAAGTGCATCACAAATGGCTCAGAGTGAGATCTCCTCCTCCTCCACCTCAAACTGCCTCCAACTTAGGACAAAAATCTAAAAGTTTCACCACAAAACATAAAAACACATTAAGGCAACTTCTAGAATGAACAACAACAAAACACCATGTGGTGGATTCAGACACTGCTGAAGTCTGCAGGTCACACGGACCAAACCAGACTGGATCAAACCGGACTGGACCACACCAGACTGAGCCTGACTGAATCAAACTGGACTGAATTGAACTGGTTCAAACTGGCCCAAAATAGGCTCAACAGACCAAATAAAACAGGACCAGACCAGACTAGTCGGGACCAGACCAGATCATATTGAGCTGGCCCAGATCATATTGAACTGGACCAGACTAGACCATACTAGTCTAAACCAGACCTGACCATACTGGACTAAAATAGACTGCACTGGACTGGATCAAACTAGTATGGACCAAACCAGACCATATTGGACTGGACGACTAGACTGGTTCAGTCCAAAATGATCTGGTCCAGTCTGAATGGACAGAACCAGACTAGACTGGATCAGACCAGACTAGATCAGACTGAACCATATTGAACTGGTCCAGACTAGACTGGATCAGACCGGACCGGACAGGACCCACGTGCTGATCTGGGATCTGAATGAAGGCAGTTTAAACAGCTGATCAGGTGTCAGATATACTGAGTCACTAAAGTCCTGATATAAACATGAAACTAAAATACATCTGAAAAACTGTGTTCAGCTCAGAGTCTGGGAAATGAGGAACAGGGGTCACAGTTTAGGGGTCAGGGGTTACAATTAGGGGTCAGGGATAGGGGAGATAAAGGACATGTTCCTCCTATAGAACATCTGATATTTTACCAGTATTCTGAACTGATGATACAACCAAGTCACCAGTGAAATTTTAGCAGGGCTCAGCTTCCATCAGTCAGGTCTATTTGGACCCTCCCACCTGGGGTCGGGGGTGAACAGGATGTTAGAACACTAAAACCTTGAAGCAAACCTCTAACCAATTTTCCAGCAGAGCCAGAGGCAGTGTTAACGATCACGGCCCCGGACCCCCAATAAGTCAGAAAACCCGTCCAGTTCTATGAACAAGGACCGACTGCCACCCTCGAAGCCTCCTGGCTCTGCGCTGCCCTCACCGTCAGGGGGCCTCTGACTCCTCCCACAAACACCAACCAGATCTCAGCCTCAGAGGCTCAGTTTCCCTCCCACAACAACATTGGCAACATGGGGATTTAAGTCACACAACAACGAAGAGATGCATACTCTGTTAGACTCCAGGTGAATGTACAAAAAGCTCCTCAGCACTCTCTTTGTGATGCAGCAGAACTTGTGCTTTAGTCTCAGGGTTGGTGTTGAGCTGAAGGTCCCAACAGCAAACCCTCCGTTCAGGACTCAGAGTTCCTGTGGTTTTACGGTTTGATCGTCTCAATTTGGGGACGTCCGACTCTCTAAACAGGGCGCGCTGGTCGCTGCGCCATGGATTTGATCTGTGGTGTGGAAAATGAACGAGTCCCTGCTGGACGCAACGTCGTTTTGGCAGTTCGGGATTCAACAGAAACGCTGGGGAGGAGAAGAAGACTCCTCCATGTTGGTGGCGCCGGTCCAGCAGGTTCAGGAACAGAAAGCACTTATTCTGGAAAACTAGGAAGACCTGAATATCGTTTCCTATAAAAACAAAGAGCCCAGATAGAGAGGGGGAAAGCGAGGGGGAGGGAGAAGGGGGAGAGAGGGGTTAAAAGATAGAGAGAGTGAGATGGGGAAGAGAGAGATGGAGGGAGAAAGGGAAAGAGAGGGGGATAAGTAATAAAGAGAGGGAGAAGAGAGAGAGGGAGGAAGGGAGATAGAGGGGGAAAGAAAGAGAGGGAGGGAGATAGTGTGTGTGTGTGTGTGTGGACTTTGCCATATTGCGTTTCACATTTAGTGCTCACAGTCGACACTTGACTCACAAATGAAATCTCAACCACTACACGACCGACACCACTGGACACACCTGTTAGGCTACCGCGCCTGTTCCACCTTGACCTCTGACCTGCTGGGAACGACATTCAGGGTCTGGGGTCTGAACATAGGGTCACCGGGGACAGGGTTAGGTCTCCTGGTGGGACTGGGTCAGACTATTCTGTTAGGTTTAAAGAAGGCCATCAAAGTGGGTGATGGGTCCATCTGGGTCTAGATCGGTCCATCTGGGTCCCGATTGGTCTGTCTGGGTCCTAATCAGTCTATCTGGGTTCTGAATGGTCTGTCTAGGTCCTGATGGGTCCATCTGGGTCGTGATTGATCCATCTGGGTCTTGATCTGGGTTCTGAGTCTCAGACTGGAGCTGGTTTGAAGCAAACTGGACCTTTTGTTTTGAGGCAGTTCTGTCAGGCATCTGGACTGTAGGCGTCAGGTCTGGTTTCAGTTTCTGATATGCTCTGATGCGGTTTTGGACATCTGGACCATTAAACCACAGAACCTCGTTCCCACGAGGTTAAAGGTCACCAGGAGACAAACAGGTTCTCTTTTCAGTACACAAACTATTACAACACTGCTTCTTGGACCAATTATCCCTGACACATGTCTAGTTCTCTGGTCTATCTGGACCCATCAGACCCCCACCCCCACCCCCCTCCCCCCACCACCAACAGAACACAGGGGCCACTGTAACAGGCACACACCGGTGTGATGATGAATAAATCTCCCTTTGAGCATCTATCACTAATTGGCATGATGACACCGGTCTGCCCGCCGTCCTGACGCCCTGCTGGGGGCGGGACAGCTCGCGGCTCCCAGGGTCACGTGACCTGGGCTGTACACCGACCATTGACACAGTCCGACATTACGATGCAAACAAACGACATTTATACAGATTGGCAACTTCAGGGCGCCCAGAGGCGCAAGCAGAGTCAGATTAATATTCATGTTCAAAGAGACGAGTGTTATTTCTTAGTGTCCAAACTGCTGACAAGAGCTGGCAAACAATGCTGGGAGGGTTCTGAGGTTTTGCTGTTGTTGCTGCTGTCGCTGATCTCCTCCTGGTCCTGGTTCTTCTCTACTGCCGTCTCTACAAGGTTCACAGCAGCCATCTTGTTCTCAGAGTTGATGGTGGTGTTGGAGGAGCAGCTTCCTGTGGGGCTGCGTTCGGGGCCCGCTGGCTCGGGGCCCGCTGGCTCAAGGCCCGTCGATTCAGACGTACCGTTGGTGGTGGCAGCAGCAATGGGAACATCAGCCGGCGGAGCTGCCTCAGTCTCTGGTTTGGACTCAACCTTTGCATGAAGACCGGTCTCTGGCTGATCCTCGACCCCCGGCCTGACCTCTAGCCCACCCACCGTTACACTGGGGTGGTTAGTTAGGCCTGTACTGTCGGGTTGGATGCTGGCATCTCCTCCTGTTTGCTGCTCTTCCTGTTTGCTGCTGACTGGGGAACTCTCCACCTTCTGCTTCTCCAAAGGGTTGGACACAGGTACAGTACCAGGTATGAATCCAGGTGCAGCTCCAGAGCCCACAGCAGCCGGAGTGCCATGCTGGACAAGGACATCTCTCCCCTCCGTTTCTGCCAGAGCCTGGTTGAAGTTGAAAGCCTGAATGAGGCGAATCAGGTGTTTGACTTTGTCCAGAGAAATCTGCATCTCCTTCTGACGAGCCAAGATGGTGTTTTTGGTCTCCATGCATTTCTGATTCAAGAAGACAACAAAGTGAGATTAGAACCAGAACAACAGGCTGTAAACAGAGCTGAAGTCTACCAGTCAGGTAGGTTTATTCAGCAGAACATTTTAATAACTATCTGCTTAACATATTAATAAATCAAACTGACTGCCATCTCTGAGGACTACCCAGCGGGTGAGGTTCAGCATTCAGCCCATTGACCTTGTGACCAAATTTTCCTGAAAGCTACAGTTTCCCTGAGATGACACACCTGCCAGAACTTTTGGGTCACAGTCTCAATTAGGGCTGGGCGATAAAACAATAACGATATATATCTCAAAATAACTTTTACTCAATAGAGCAATATGAACTGGTTGATAGAGCCAGAATAAAAAACAGATGAACAACCAATCGTATTAAGTGTTGCTCTGCGTTGAACCAATCAGTGGCTAGAATAGAGCCACGTACAGCAGCTAACGCTAACGGCTGCGGCCTCTTTGGTAGCTGGAAAATGGGGGAAAATGAGTGATTTGTAAGACATGTCATTGAAAAGAAGGGTCCGACCACTTCAGTCTAGAGTTCTCAATTTTAACCTGAGCTGCGAACCGACCGGTCAGTGCAGCAGCGCACGCAGCAACACGTGACACACAGCAGCATGTGACAAGCAGCAGTGCATTCATAAAGAAGCGCTCTTTTATCATTATTTATCATGGTTACCTGGTGACTAAAATAGAGCTCAGTTTTTCACAGGCTGTGGTAAATGTACCGACTCGGTTGTTCCTGGGATTTAGAGCTGGCTGGTTCTCTGACCAAAAGTGGACTTTAAAGCAGACACATCATCATTATTATTAGAAAACTGTATTATTTGTTCATAGTTCATGTTCTCAGATTGGTGTTTAGTTTTTAGTAAAGTGTCTGAGTTGAAGTTAAAGTAGTGTGCTGTGTGAGGAAGTTTATTTTCACCCTCCCTTAAAAAACAACACTCGGGTTCGAGTCGGGTCCAGTGTTTAATGTGTTGGGCGGTTTGAGCTTCACGTCCTTCATTTTGTGTTCAGGTTAAACTTTTGGGCCCACTGAGAACTCTACTTCAGTTGTGTGGAGGTATTTAGAATCTAATCTGTTTTAGATATCTTCAAATTTCACTTCATAGTACCAGGGAACATTTAACATTGACAAAAAAGGGATTTGTTTTATATCTTTTTATATATTGTTATTGACCAATATGAAAAATATCGTGATAGGATTTTTTTCTATATCACTTAGCCCTAGTCTCAACTCAATCCACTTTATCAATAAACACATTTCCAAACCTAAAGTTGGTTCCTGTTGTTTTGGAGGCAAAAGTAAGTGAAATATTTGATCTGGCTAAACAGAATCTAAAGCTAAACTGTTGAGTGATTTTATTTGCCAACATAAATAACTTAGGATTTTTCACTCAATTCAGCTCTATTCAAGCCTGATTCTAAATTTATCCCGATAGTCCTGATGAAGACTAAACATCTTAAATCCAATCTTGGTTTTCATGTCCATAAAACCCAGATTTACATTAGATGTCAGTAAATCTCACAGTTCAAAAATAATGATTTTTGCCTGGGGTTGTCCACAACCAGTCTTTATTATTAACCTTATGCTTAAAAGTTTATATCAGTTTCAACCGCATTCACATAAATAAATGAATGAATTCCATTGTTTTGTGTTCATTTAGAATATGTTAAGAAAACTTTAGGATAATTGTTGAATCTGAATCATCGATATCTTATCAGCTAGTGTTTGTTGGAGCTTCAATGTTCACAAAGGCCTGAGTTCTGCTTAGTTGAGACTTTTTGTGTTGGCATATTAGATAGATTGTTCCTATTACTGTATATCGAATAGTTTTGTGGAACGCTTTGCCAAAAACCACAAAAACTGACATAATCAGCTGTCAATCTTTGATGTGTTGTTAATAATATGAAGACTGTTGTAATTCTACCTTAGTTCTACCCTAGTTTTGATGTTGAAAGCAGATTCACAGGCAGACTGTTTTTGATGGTGTACAGTGAGACTGATGTTTTAAAATGTTCACTTGTTCTACTGATCGTGTTCTCCCTGATTTTGAATCTGCTTCATAGTTCTTGAATGCTAAACAGATCCATGTGTTTTATTTCAGTAAATAAATAACTTTGGTCTGCTGTTCATTGCAATCCAAGACTGCAGAGCATTTAAATAAATTGACCTTTTAGTGTGCCACCCTTCAGTCATTGGCCCTGCCTGGCCCCCCAAGAAACAAATTCTAGCCACGTCCCTGGGGGCGGGTCGCAGCAGACTTAGCTGCTACAGAGTTTAGCGGTGTCAGGCGGACTCTGACCGTGGACTCGTTAACAGACATCGATGTGACCCATTAAGACTTGTATTATTAATTCCTCTGGTCTACATGTCTGTGATTAAACTACAGGGAGACTTTTAGTGTTGCAAGAGTGTTTTTTCGAACAGCTGACACAATATGATTGGCGGAATTTACAGAAATCCGTTGCCAGTCTCGCCATGGCAGAGAACCTTAATCTATTAGTACAATTGCGCAAATATAGGCTATATATATATAATTTTGTATGCTTTACACTGTTTTAACATATATTTAAAAAACAAAACTTAATTTTGAAGGTGTGGTGGCTTTTATTTAGCAGTGGCAGTGCGCCATGATCAATTACATGTAGAGGAAACCCTGAAATATTAAAATTAGATTAATGCAATTAAAAAACATAACATGCTAAATATGGGTGTAATAAATTAGTTGCAATTAATGCAATAATTTGACACCCCTAGTTTTGATTTGATTTGCAAATTAGCGCCTTATTTCTTCTTTGTTATATTGCTTGTTGTTGGAATTGTGTTTTGTTTAGGTATCAGCTGTTGTTGGACTCTTTTAGCTGAAATTCTTCCTGTTAAGTGATCATCGCTGTCAGATTAAAACCTTGAATCTCTATAAATGCAACTTTTCAAGAAATGGAAGAAATTGTTTTTTCTTTTACCGATAACAACCCCTGAAGTCGCAGCTCTTCTTCACACTTTTCTTTGACAAGTCACCCATAAAATCACTGACATGTGAAAGATGGCCCACAGAGTTGATTTTTGCTAAACATGGAACTGATGACAAATGGAGATATCAAGTTTTAGTCCAACAGTGCCAATATGAAACCTGTACAGATTGGTAAAGGTGGAGCAAGTTTTTGGATTAAGTTTGTTGTCAGATGTGCAGCTGCTCCTAGGGGGCGCTCTTACTGCAGGGAGAATGGTGGGTCCCAAAGCCAGACTGGTTGAGAACCACTGATCTATGTAGTTCTGATAGAATGATGCAGAACAGCAGCAGAACCGTTGGGTTCTGTTCTTACCGTGATGGAGTTGCTGAGCAGTTTGACTCTCTGCTCCAGTTGCTCACGCTCCAATTTCAACTCAGAACTCCACTTCATCAGCTTCTGCTTCTCCTCTTCTTTAGCTGAAAGACAAAAGAGAACCATGGTGAGTGGGTTCTGGTGTGTCCTGGCAGACACGGGTCAAGAGAACAGACCGTTTCACCTTCTTTGTAGGCGATGTAGGAATGGACGATAGCCAGGGTACCGGGCCAAGGAATGGCTTCTTCTTTTTTCAGGATCTGAAGAGAGAAGCTCAGAGGTGTCACACGGGCCGAGAACTAGAACCGGTCTAAACAGACGATTTAGGTCTCCACGCTGCAGTGGGACCAGTAGGGGACAGGTGATGAGTGAATGGATGTGAGATGTGAATCTTAACTGACACAATGAGTGAGACAGAAGCACAAAAACCAAAACAATCCTGCATTGTGTGTGTGTTCTTACAAAGACTGAACAGTGGGGTCAGTGTGGCCCATCAGAACCTTCTACAGATACAAACAGCCCCGACTCCGGCTCAGTCTCAGCGGCTGCGTTACCTGATCTTGACATTTTGGACAGATCCACATGCCTTTAGGAATGGTTTTCAGGGGGGGGTCCAGGCAGTCCAGGTGATAAACACGAGAACACGTGTCGCACATGAGCAACTGGCCACTGCGTCTGCACACTGTGCAGAAGTCCTCGTGGATGTCTCCCTGCGAGGAAGAATTGGACCAATCAGTTGCCTGCCCACCTGAACCCCACCCACCCTGTGTGAGGTGGGCGGGGGGTGGGCGGGGCAGGACCGTGATCAGGTTTAGTATCAGCTGGCCGTGTTTAGCGCTCTAATGGACATGTGTGTGTGTAGGTTAGAGTGTGTGTGAGTTACTGATGAGGCTCGGTTCTATAGAACCCTGTTCTCTTTGTAAGGTCAGGAATAACACATGGACACAACATGGAGGTGTGTGTGAATGGGTGGCAGCGCCGCGGGCCGGTAGAACTGCCCGTCTCCCCCGTTGTTACTTACGTCCCCGGAGCTGGGGCTGGGCAGGGGGAGAGGGTGGGCGGGGCTGGAGGGGGAGGTCGGGGTGAGGCTGCCCAGCTCCGACACGCTGCTGTATTTGGGAGGGCGACCTGGGTGGAATGAGACAGACGACAAAGACGGAAAAAAACAAAACAAAACAAGAAAAAAAAAAGAAAGATGGAGGGGGAGAAGACAAAAACAGAGCATCTGTATGACATACCTTAGAGAGGGAGTCTTCATTGGCTAGCGTGAGTTGGGGGGGAGGGGAGAGGAGAGGGGGTCAGAAGCACAGACAGCAGCGTTAGTGACCTGCTAAAGCTACATAGCCTGCTGGAGGTCAAAGGTCAACACACATCCCCATCTGCAGGTTAACCGATTCTTACTGGGAGTACTGGTTCTGAACCACTGCCTTGATTCAAATTACAGAGACTACATTAGACCAACAGAGACCATTTTGGTCTAACATAGACCCTTTCAGACTAACAAAGACCACATCAAGTCAACAGAGACCTCATCAGACCAACAGAAACCTCATCAGATCAACAGAGACCTCATCAGACCAACATAATAATGATAATGGATTGGATTTATATAGCGCATTTCAAGACACCCAAAGCGCTTTGACAGAAGCTCCATTATTCATTCACACACACATTTACATCGGTGGTGGTAAACTACGACAGACGTCTGTAGTCACAGCTGCCCTGGGGCAGTCTGACAGACATGAGGCTACCATTCTGCGCCATCGGCCCTTTTGACCACCACCAACATTCACACACAGGCAAGGTGGGTGAAGTGTCTTGCCCAAGGACACAACGACAATCTAACCCAGCTGGAGCTGGGGATCGAACCAGCGACCCTCTGATTACCAGACCGGCCATTCTACCAACTGAGCTAAACGCCGCCCCAACAGAAACCTCATCAGTCCAACATAAACCTCATCAGACCAACAGAGACCACATCAAGTCAACAGAGACCTCATCAGACCAACAGAGATGTCATTAGACCAACAGAGACCAAATCGGTCCGACAGAAACTCTACAGAGACCCCATCAGACCAACAGAGACCATATTGGTCAAACAAAAAAGCTTTACCAAGACCCCATCAGACCCACAGAGACTATATCGGTCCAGCACAGACCCAACAGAGATCCCACTGGACCAACAGAGACCATATCGGTGACACAAGAGATTCTACAGAGACCCAATCGAATGAACAAAAAACCCATAAAACCAACAGAGACCCCATTGAGCCAACAGACCCTATTAGACCAACAGAGATCACATTCGCCCAACAGAAATCACATCGGTCCAACAGAGACCCCATCAGTCCAACAGAGATGCCATTGGAACAACCTTCCTCCCAGAACAAGAACCAGGTAGCTAGAGGTGTGTTGGACTCTGAGTTAAGAAACAGTCAGCATAAAAGGAGCAAACAGGAGATGAGCTTTGAACCTCTGAGGCAGGTTCCTGTTAGTCAGGTTAAAGTTAGTAACACACTAGCATGGTTCTCGAGAACCAACCTAAACCTATTCCTCACTCCAGGACAGAAACACCCGTTGCACCTCCCATAATTTATTTAGGGATCAGAACTATCAGGATACCCCTGAAGCCCCCAACCACGTGTTCATGGGCAAGAAATGCAACCCAGCTGGAAGTGCAACTGTGGCCCAGCTGGATCTCTGAGGTTCTTCAGAATTTTGCATGTTCCTCTGAAACATCTAATGGAGAAATGGCATGACCTTCATCACAGAACTGCCTGTAGGAACCCTCTGGTTCTGGTCTCATCTGAAAGCTTTATAACCAATAAAAAGTAGTCCAAATATTCCTCATCTTGGCTACATGCAGACCAAACATGAAGGACCTCAGCCAGCTTCACCTGGAGCCTGTTAGATGTGACAAACCAACTTGAATTTATTTCAGACCAGACTGATGCGACAGAAAGCAGGAAGGAGGACTAGTTTCACAGTTAGTGAGGAGGAACCCATTAGTTTTATTCTCTACCAGCTTCTACAGAACCAGAACCAGACCAGATTCTGCCAAAGCAGAGCTTCATACAGACCTCTCTTCCTGGTCCCCTGGTGCAGAGGGGTGTTCAGGTAACTCACAGCGCTCTTCTTCCTCTGGAAGGAAAAAACACAAAACTTTAATGAAATCTAAACAGAATGACTCTGAAGATGCATCAGAACCCATTTAACAAAACAATCAGTAACAAGATAAACAACGAGCTTTTAGTTTGACCAGAGTCCTCATTTTCAAAGGATCCACTAAAACATGGCATACACACATTTCTACAGGTATTGGGTCTTTACAGGTAATGGGCTTTGCCTCGTTGTTGTCTTCTTATCCAGGTCTGGGTCTTAGGGGCAGCATCCCCAATGGGACGCCCAGACTGTCCTCTCCTTAGCCACCTCCACCAGCTCCTTCGGTGGGACCCAAAGGCATTCCTAGGCCAGCATGGAGATATAGTCCCTCCAGCATGTCCCGAGTCTACCCAAAGACCTCCTGCTTGAAACACCTTCCCAGGGAGGTGTCCAGGAGGCACCCTGACCAGATAAACCACCTCAGTTGGCTTCTCTCCATGTGGAGGAGCAGTTAAGCTTAGTTTATACTTCTCCGTCTGCGTCGGTACGGAGACACGCAACGCCATTATCCGTCGACGCAAGGGCTCTCCGACAGGCCCGCAAGGACGGACGGAGTCGAGCTCACTTTTCTAACTATCCGTCGAACGAGACGGAGAGCGCAAGTCTCTGATTGGTCGGCTCAACAACACCCCGTGATAATTTCCGGCTTAACGCCGGTATCAACAGAGTAGTAATAGTAGAATCTCGGGGAAGCAGATACGGATCAGCTCGATAAACGTCTGGCAGACAAAGTACAACATTTATATAATCCAGCAGTGTCCCTTACAGGTTGAACAAAAGCTGCATATTCGCTCGTTGTCTGCCTTGTCCTCACCGGACGGACATTCAACAGACGCCACTGTCTCCTCACTCCTGTTTAATTCTTTTTAACAACATTGTTTGTTCCTCGAGATCAATCTGTTCAAACTCAATCAAAATTCACTCTCTGTCGGCCATTACTGAGCTGAAATAAACAAACTTTGGTCGACCAGAGGCATTACTGCACAAAAGTTATATGCCCTGTGCTGTCCTGGTGGAGAATTGCTTCACAACACTGATGGAGAAGTATAAATCAAAAACGTCTCCATCAATACGTGTGCGTGTGAGCGCAAACGTGCTGTCGGAGAAGTATAAACCAGCCTTTACTCAGGGTGAGGAGCTTGGACATCTGGGAGAGACTCAATCTTCATGGCTGAGCCTGGCCACCCAGCAGAGGAAACTCATTTTGGTTGCTTGTATTTGCCATCTTGTTCTTTGGGTCATTATCCAGAGCTGAGGACTGAAACATAGATTGACCCATAATGTCAGCTCCCTTTTCACCACAATTGACTGGTTCATCATCCTCATCACGGCAAACGCTGCACAGATCTGTCTGTTGATATCTCTCCTTCCCTCAGTGGTGACCAAGAACTCAACATATTTAAACTCCTCTACTTGAGGAAAGACTTCTCCCTCACCCCAGAGTAGGCAGACCAGCCATTTGCTCTCTAGAAACATGGTCTCAGATTTGGAGGTGCTGATCTTCATCCCATTCCCATGAACACCAAAGTGTCATGCACAAGAAAAGTATGAACAGGTCTGTTTTCAGTTTTAAGGAAACACCATGACGAGCTGTGAGCTGCTTGTGTCATCCAGCTACTGACCGCCCTGAGGTTTCAACACCACCACTGCACACGGAGCTGGTAGACCAGCATTGTGTCCAGGTGTCCTGTTAGTTTAACAACATTCCTCCACACTAATGAACAGCAGGTTGAGACGGACTAGCTGGAACACTCTGGGATGGAATTCATTCAATAGCCTACAGACATTTTTTATTCAGAGCATCATCACTGGTCATTGACTCAAGTCAGAGAATTCCTGTTTTTTCTAGTTAAACTCCAGTTTCAGAGCTTTATACCTTTTCAGCTTTTTCATGCCCCTGTGTTTACTGTAGTGATGTCAGTAAACTCATGTGTAACACCTCAGCCTCACCCTGTCCCCAAAGCACTGCTATATTTATAATGAGTTGTGTGAAAGTGGTGTAGAACATTAACAGACGAGAGTCTGATAACATTAAACTACTTGTTGATTCTTATCTGATCTCAGTGAAGTCGTTCTCCTTCAATGAGCTGCTCTGACTGCATTGACTCTGACAGGCTGTCCTTTACTTCTCTGTCCTGATGCAGAGGACAGCGTGTCCATCACCATGTTTAACCTTATCTAGAAGCATCTCCAAGTGTACTTCAAGAATGTTTATCTTCATTCCTGATTGGATAGACATGATTTACGATTAGCGGGGAGAATCACACCTTCAGGACAAATAATCTATTAGCATATTTAAATGGAGGTGCGTTAAGGGGTGGAGTCTGGTATTCCCTCATGTGGATCAATTCCACGTTGATCAGGATGAAGAAAATCCATGATATGCTCAGTTTGATACATCTGGGTTTGTTTGAGCATACACTCTAAAAAGTAAAACCATCATTTACTCAAAGTGATAATATGCAACTTTTTCATATTTTTAAATCTCATCCTTGAGCCAGTATGTGCTAATATGGCCCTTTACAGGGTTAATGAAAAGTCACTTAGCCCCATCTGGTGATTAGATCCGGAATACCACGATTGCAAGATCTCCGTCGCCGTCACGGTACCCAGGAAGTCACGTGTCTCACGAGGGTTAGGCTAACCCAAAGTGGCTAGCTGTTATGCTAGCGCTGGAGTGTTTTTATCTCATGATTCCTGCTTTTTTTCAATCTCTCCCTGCTTGAACACTGCTGATTTCATTGAAGGAGTAAATAACCGCTCCTGTAGAAAGCTATGAAGGCTGAGGAGACATTTCAACAGGTAGATTTAGCAGTTTAGAAGCAAGAACTATGGGCTACTTTATTTAATGCAGCGATTTAAAACGGACACCAGAGGGCGCCCAAAACAAGCAAAACTGCATATTATCACTTTAAATATTTTGGTGTAACATTTTACACTCAAGAATTTTGAGTAGATTGGAGACATTTATATTAAGTAAAGGCCAACTTTATCAATATAATTGTCTCCAATCTACTCAAAATTCTTGAGTGTAAAATGTTACACCAAAAAATTTAAGTAAATGATGATTTTATTTTTTAGAGTGTACAGTATATTATAGAAAGAAGTCTTTGGTCCTTGGACACGAGGCCCCAGAGCTCCTGAAACTATGGTAACCAGACTGAGTCTGAACAGGTAGGCGTACCTCTGGCTCAAACACAGCACCGCTGTACACAGGGTTGGCCGTTGTTCTCCTCTTCCTCTCCTGCCGCCTGCTTTGAATCTCTGTGAAATAAATCAGAATGTCAGTACAGAAATGTCTGTTTGTGGAGCTGCAGGGTGTTTGACCTGTGGTGTGATGACAGCATCACTTACCTTCCAGGTGATCATGAGTTACCAAACCCAAAGACACCATAAAGGCCAGTTTCTGAAAAACAAATGGTTTGATGATCATCAGATGGTCCAGGTCATAGCATGTTTCACTGCCATTTAAATCAAGACTTTAACATCTGAGTGTAAGCACAGTCCAGGTTTTAAGTTCTGAGGTTTTATGGATCAGGACATTAAAGCTCACCTTCATCAGCAGGGGTTTAAGGGAGATAACACACACATGCTCAGACTGCAGGTCTCACCTCTGGGTTCTCCTCCTTCTTGGGCCTGGTGGGGGGGGACAGTGGGGGAGTGGAGGAGGAGGGCAGGCTGACAGCAGCCTTCTGTTCTGCTGCTTCTGGTTTAACAGTCTGCTGGGAGGGAAAGGAAGAGTGATGATGATAATGACAAATGGATTACAAGCTGAACTATTAAACAGCATGGTGAGCTTCATTCTGAAGATGGAGCAGAACCTGAGAGACCTTTAAATCTGCAGAAGTTCTGGTTCTGACTTGGTGTCAAATCCAGTTAATCAGAAGATTTTTTCAGAATCTCTAGTACTTGGACAGTACACTGATAATACTCACCTTGAGCTCAGGAGTCAGGCTGCTGATCTGGATGGGCGGGACAGGAGGAGGCGCGGCAGGAACCGGAACAGGGCTGCTCAGTATCTGGGCGGGGCTTGCGAGGCGGGTTGGGGTAGCGGAGACGGGTGTGGTGATGACAATGCCAGTCAAAGAGGCAGAGCCTGTCTTGCTGCAGGGCTGTCCATTGACGATGCGTACCTGGTGGATAGGAGCTGCTGAGGGCAGCGAGGTGGACAGCTTGGTAGCCAACATAACGGGCCTCTGCAGCAGCTGGGGGGCTGCCATCATGGGTGGGGGAGGGGCCGGGGCGATGGGGACATTGGTCGGTGTGGCCAGCCGTGGTCTGACCTGTTGATTACAAATGACTAATCAGAAAATGACAATTAAATAGATCAAACACAGCTGGGTAACACCCCCTTTGATGTCTACCTCAAGGTGAATGATGGTACTACAAATAGTGATAATAGTAATACTAACAATAAGGGTGTTTAGTCCATTTAAGTAGAACTCTGGTCCATCTAAATGGAATTCTGGTTTGTCTAAATGGAACTTTGGTCCATTAAAAAAAAAAAAAAAACTCTGGTCCATTTAAATGGCACTCCAGTCCTTTAAAATGAAACTCTAGTACGTTTAAAAGGAACTCTAGTTTGTTTAAATGGAACAGTTCCGTTTAAACAGAACTCTGTTCTGTTTTTATAATATAGAAAGATAATTGAGCTGCTGAGTTATTAAGGAGTGATAAACATCTGCTGCCTGGCAGGTTTCTAGTTTTCACACAAACTTATTTTAGTGTTTTTTTTAAATTGCGAGTCAAATTTTTAAAAGTTAAAAAAAATTCAGACCAGACCTGTTTGTGAGCAGACATTTATCAATATGAACAAAATTAGTCTAATTGTTATAAAATTAATGATGAAAAAAGTTCGCTTTAAATGGGGGCGACAGTCATTCAGTAGGTAGAGTACGATTTGCAACCGGGGAATTGTTGGTACCATCCCTGCTCTGGCTGGGTCACTCTGTCGTCGTGTCCTTGGGCAAGACTCTTGACCTACATCACCTGCTGGTGGTGGTCAGAGGGTCTGGTGGCCCCAGCGTCTGGGCGCCTCGCCTCTGTGGCTTTAAAGTGCCTATGACTCCATATTTAAATCAATTTATATTAAACAGGTGTAATCTTTGATGCCTCTAGATTATCGTTGCACCATTATAACTCAAAATACGCTGTAATTATTTCCTAACGAGCAACTCAGAGATCAGAAGAAAGCGCCGCCTTCCGGTTCTGCTGGGTTTCTCCTTATTTGGCAGCCTGACACTTCTGCTGCAGCAGGGGGCAGGGCCGTCGCGTGAAAGAGAAACGAAACAGAAACTAAACACTACACGGTCTATGGGCAATAGCGGCAGCACTGCCTCGCTCCAGTTGTTGTGAACGTGCATGTGGGAGGAGATTTTACCATATAAGCAAGTCCGGATCACTATGACCTCATAGCGGGCTGGAGTGAAAAAAACTGTTTGAAACCTGGGTCTGAAATCTGGAAGAGCTTCTCACTGGCTGTACTAGGAGACCGATGGATGCCGTTTTTTGCTCTTTCTGGCAGGTTTAAGGTGAGAACTCAACATTGCAACATGATAGATAAGTCAGAGAACATGGAAAACGATGTCATGGGACCTTTAACGTTGTTCTCTGCTATCAGCGTGGGACTAATGTAAAGTGCTTTGTAGTCCTTGAATTTAAAAAGTGCTGTAGAAATGCAGGACATTTACATTTAAATAAAACTGTGATTAAGGGCTGAATCGAATTGAATTGTTTTGTGTTGAAACTCAATGTATGTATTGAATCAAATTTACACTAAATCATATTGTTTTGTGATTAAGGGCTGAATCAGATCACACCGAGTTTGAGGCTTATTTAATAGAGTAACAAAATACACATCATATCAGCCGCAGACCAGAGATAAACAACCTTAGTTTAAATACTTCACAATTGGCTCAGAGAGGTGGTTATACCCTGCAACTACGGCTGCTCGATTATGGCAAAAATTATAATCACGATTATTTTAATTGCAATTGAGATCTTGATTATTTAAGATATTTATTTAACGTTGATAAAGAAAATTATTGAACACTCATTGAACAGTGGCTTTTAAAGATTGTCAAAAAATAAATATAAAAATGTGCAAGTACTAATAAATAACAAGACAGTGCAAATGTTTACAATATAAAAATATGAAAAAAGTAAACATCTATGTTTAAGATAACTTCAACAACCTACTGCATAATAATTATGCATATGATAATCAAACATCAAGGCAAGTTGTATGATACGCACTAAATCAAATTGACTCTAAGGTATGTAAATTTAATTTAGCTGCCTGAACCAAAATTAAATGAAACACTGAAAGTAGTAACTTTGAAAAGAAATAAATACAAACTAGTAGGAGATGAGAGGGTTTTTTCTCTATACTCTTTCAAAGCGGTGGGAACTGAGAACCAGTTCCTTCCGACTTAGAACCGGTGTAGGTACCACATTTACTCGGGCTGCCAGATCGGCCGGGGTCCTTCTCCTGCTGACAACTTCACACTACGGCAAAGCCACTCGGACAAAATACACTGAAAATCCCTGTCAATACTGTTCTTCCACACGTGTTTTGGAAAGAGTTTAGCAGGTTTGTTATTAAATACCGGTACATGTTTCTTACCTCCTAAATGTTTTCTTTATACCTGTAATTTGTTAATAAAAACACAATATTGTCTTTGTTTTGAAACTACATCAAATCAACATCAGACTGTGCCAAATAAGCACAACAGTTCTCATATGTGAATGTTTTCCATGTGTTTACATATTTAGCAGGCCTGACCATTTGTATAAATGTAGAATTCTTCTGTATATTTCATTAGTTCTGATGTAAATAAATCCAAAGATTCATTCAAAAAGAAGTTGCAGTCCTTACTCTAGTGAAGGACTACAACTGTGAATTTGTCCGAACCAATCAAAAGCTTCAGGGTTAACGTGCTAACATAACTTCTATGAACGTGGTAACGTCACTTCAGTTAGTCATATGTTCAGCCAATTAGCTAGTGTGATGTAATCGACAGGCGCAGGCCCCCAAGTCGATCTGGCAGCCCGAGTAGATTTGGTACCTACACCGGTTCCAACAGACCAAATGTCTGTTCCAATTCCATCAGAATGGTACACCTCCAGTTTGATCAATTCTTTTTAACAATTGACTTGTTTCTGGTTTTCACAAAATTTTGAGTCATGGACGAATCAGCACTGGGTCCACACTCAAACCACTGCACTGTGGTCTTCACGGACGAAGATGATGAATTCATAACGAACGCCGGATCCCCCACTACTGAGGGGGGAAAGGCGCTGCAGCGGTTCAGGACTTCAGGCCCGGACGCTGGTGAGTTGTGACGTTCGGACCGAACCTCTTCATGCCCTTTGTCACGAACAATTGATGTCAAGAGGGAGGGACATGCAGAACTTTTTTTGCCACTTAAACAGTTGGGGCTGTAAGAGGTGCGCTCGATTTGCCACACAAAATAGCATGAATGTGAACTTTGAGGGAGAAGCTAATAATCGGCTCAGTCAGTTTTAATGATCGTTTAAAACCCAGATCGTAAATGTGATTAAAATTCCATTTATCAAGCAGCCTTTCCTGTAACACTATCTGGTAGCCCCACCCACAGACAATCTCACCAATCAGCAGACTAAATGTTCTCACTTGGTTTGTAGTGATGCATTTTGTTTTGTTTACAGTTTTCACTGTGAAAAGAAACCAAATGACAGGAAAAACTACAAATCACCTAAATTATTAACTGATTTGGACCAGAGGACCTGAACTACAGAAGTGACAACACCTAGACACTAAATAAACAATAATATTAAATCTAACAATAATACGAAATCTAACACTAACCCTAACACTAGTACTAGGACTAGTGGTTGTGGTTCTACTCCTCCTGGTCTTTTTGGGGTTTAGTGGGTCTGAATGCTAAGCTACGTTGTCTCGTTCAATTAGGAATCTCCACCTCCACTCGGAGCATCAGTGTTATCTGGCTGACTCTCTGTCTGAGCTGTGGTAGTTTCTGGCTTGACTGTGCAGCTCTATGTGGGTCTGACACTAAACGAGGTCTCTATGTTGGCCTGGAGCTGGTTTCGGTTAGAGGACTAAGCTGTTTGAAGCTCTGTGTCAGAGTTCTGGTAGTGGCAGCATTTAGTGAGGTGGCTCTTAAGAGGCGTTACTCAGCACAAACATCTGCACTTACAGTGTAAAACAAACCAACAGCCAGGAACTAAAAATACAAAGAGGATGCCAGAAACACAACACTTCACCACAAAAAGGTGAAAACACACACACACTCGTAGGAAGGCAGGAAACCCTGAAGATGACCTGTTTATGGGTCAGTCAGGAAAATAAAATAAGCACAAGAGGAGAAGAGATGAGGCGGCACACAGACAACACTGTTTTAGTGCCACGGAGCAAGGCAGGACTGTTTGCTTTGCTTCCCTCTGCTGGAGAGTGAGCACATCACCTCAAGTGGGGCCACACACACTGATTGGGGGGGGGGGGGTATGCGAGGCTTCAGGGACGCACCTGTGGCTGAAAGGTGGGCCGAGGCATCAGTCTAGGAGGAGGGACAAACTGAGGAACTTTGATTGGCTGGGCGGAGGGGGCCTGCACCTGAGACAAAACCACAGCAGATTGGAGGGCTGTGTTCCAAATGTTCACTAGTACACCACATGATGTTCACTAGTTCATCATGGTGTTCACTAGTACACCACATAGTGTTCACTAGTACACCACATGATGTTTACTAGTACACCACATGATGTTTACTAGTACACCACATGCTGTTTATTAGTACACCACATGATGTTTACTAGTACACCACATGCTGTTTACTAGTACACCACATGCTGTTTACTAGTACACCACATGATGTTCACTAGTACACCACATGATGTTTACTAGTACACCACATGATGTTCACTAGTACACCACATGATGTTTACTAGTACACCACATGCTGTTCACTAGTACACCACATGATGTTTACTAGTACACCACATGCTGTTTACTAGTACACCACATGATGTTCACTAGTTTATCATGGTGTTCACTAGTACACCACATAGTGTTCACTAGTACACCACATGGTGTTCACTAGTACACCACATGATGTTCACTAATTCATCATGGTGTTCACTAGTACACCACATGGTGTTCACTAGTTCACCACATGGTGTTCACTAGTACACCACATGGTGTTCACTAGTTCATCATGGTGTTCACTAGTACACCACATGATGTTCACTAGTTCATCATGGTGTTCACTAGTACACCACATAGTGTTCACTAGTACACCACATGATGTTTACTAGTTCATCATGGTGTTCACTAGTACACCACATAGTGTTCACTAGTACACCACATGATGTTTACTAGTACACCACATGCTGTTTACTAGTACACCACATGCTGTTTACTAGTACACCACATGATGTTCACTAATTTATCATGGTGTTCACTAGTACACCACATGATGTTCACTAGTACACCACATGGTGTTCACTAGTTCACCACATGGTGTTCACTAGTTCACCACATGGTGTTCACTAGTACACCACATGGTGTTCACTAGTTCATCATGGTGTTCACTAGTTCATCATGGTGTTCACTAGTTCATCATGGTGTTCACTAGTTCATCATGGTGTTCATTAGTATACTACATGATGTTCACTAGTACACCACATGGTGTTCACTAGTACACCACATGGTGTTCACTAGTTCACCACATGATGTTCACTAGTACACCACATGATGTTCACTAGTTCACCACATGGTGTTCACCAGTTCACCACATGGTGTTCACCAGTTCACCACATGGTGTTCACTAGTTCATCATGGTGTTCACTAGTATACCACATGATGTTCACTAGTACACCACATGATGTTCACTAGTACACACCACATGATATTCACTAGTACACCACATGGTGTTCACTAGTTCATCATGGTGTTCACTAGTACACCACATGGTGTTCACTAGTACACCACATGGTGTTCACTAGTACACACCACATGATATTCACTAGTTCACCACATAGTAATCACTACATTGTGTTCACTATTTAGTCCCCTATATAGGGGACAGCCCCATGCTTTACATTTCCAACAGCACCTGAACGCAGCATGCGTCAAGTTTTCAGTTGGGTGTCTCATAAATAAAAGGGGTCAGGGGTCACCTCAATAAAACACCTGAATCTGAGCTGATGGACGACATCATTTAGCTGCTTTAGATGGGAAATGTAATTAACATCATTAGTCTCTATAACACTGGTGTTATATTTATTACACATATTGGTGAATGGGTTCTTACTCCTTTGCCCAAACCAAATTTATTTTCCAGCACATTGGTAATGAATTACACATAACTATAGATACATGTGTACACTGTCATTCACACATTAATAGTTACACAGGGCATTATCGCTGGAACCCATTGGTCAATTTGCATGACTTACACCTCTAAAGAAAAATTTGAACCAATAGAATTGAGAAAAAAGTAATAAAAACAGAGAAGATCGACAACATCATTTACCAATCACAACAAGAGAAAAATGTGCAGAGACAAGCTGTACACAGCGCACGAGCACACCATAGTCTGCTCATGGAAAAAATACTAAAAACGTCTTAAGCGATTAGTGGTGGGTATTGATGGTCAAATAGGCTTAAAAAGCAAAGACAGAAAAGGTAGGACATGATTTCAAGTTCTGGCTGCTTGACGCAAAGACTGTTTTAGCTTGTTTATGCTGGTTTATGGCTGCTGGGTCTGAGTTTTGCCTGTAGACGGATGAAACTGAAACCAATGTAAAGGCCAGTTCACACGGCAGGATTTTTAACCCGATTTTTGGCCCGATTCTCCTCCTGCGACAATCTTAAAGACATGCCTGATCGCTAAAGATAATCTTATCAAATAATCCTCTCGTGTGTGGTGGGTTAAGAGCGCTCTGGTCTGCTCGGAATGCCGTCAGGACCGCTCCGATCGCAAATCTGTGAAATCGAACATGTTGAATTGTCTAGACCCGACATCGCAGTGTGTGTGGTGTCCCCCAAGAATCTGCCTGTGAAGACTGACGTGTAGCCAATCAGAGAGCGACTTGACAGACTCCGCTACGTGGAGTAAAAGGGAATCTCTCATCAAAACAGCTGCTTGGATTTTTAAAACGGTCACAAGTTCATTGTCCTCGCCTTCCTCCACTTATCCGGGTGTGGGTCATGGGGGCTGCATCCTCAGTCGCGCATCCCAGGCCATCCTCTCCCCAGCCAAATCCGCCAGCTCCTCAGCTGGGACGCCCAGGCGTTCCCCTGCCAACCTGAAGATGTATTTCTTCCAGATTGGGTCGACCCGGGGGGCTTCCTGCCGGCAGGACATGCCCAAAACACCTCTCGTTAATTTTTAATAAAAATAAAAGCTTTCATGCTTTTTTACTCCGAAGTCACGTTTGATCTCGTAAAGTTCTGCGAGATTTCACGTCTGATCTGGGAATGTTTGTGTGTAAAATCGGTTCATGTGTGATCCCATCACACACTGTAGGATCAGAACGATCAGTGTCCGCGATTTTTAAAGGAAAATTTCTCGCCATGTGTGTGGTCTCTTATGATTTAAAATTACAGACAATTTGAAAATCCTGTGAACTGGCCTTAACTTGCGGAGCCTTTATACGATATATTTGTTTAGTTGCAATTGGGTTGTTCAATTGCAACGTCTGGCTTTTCAGATATGCAAACTAGAGTATTTTTGCTGCTTTGTCATGTTTATTGTTGAAATAGTGTTTTGTTTATGGAGAAACTTGCTTAAGTCAGGTGATTTTTATTTCCATTTATTTAATGGGAATAAAATCACCTAAGTGGATAACAGCTTGTACGAGCCCCTAGGGGGCGCTCTGGCTGTAGAGAGGTTATAAACAGGTCTTGTAAAGGTCTGTCCCTATTCTAACATTCAGAATTAGTTTGACCCCTGTGACCTCTGGTGGAATACTGTATAGTCTCAATTATTAGGCGATGTTTTAATATTTTTACCCACAAAAACTGGATTTATTTTGACTAAACAATTAAACAGGCTTGAAACAAAACCACAACAGATTATTGTCCAAATCTATTAAAAAATGTATTGAAGCAGAGTTCATTTTTCTGTAACGCAATGCTCAGAAGAACAGAGCCTGTAAACAATAAACAACCTCCAGAGTTCCCATAGAGCAGCACAGAGGGGGTTCTCAGGAGAGGTCAAAGGTCATGTGTTATTTATAGTCAGTGCGTTTACATGCAGTCTAGAAAACCGAATTATTGCCTTAAATCGACTTAAGTCGGTTTTTTCAACTGCATGTAAACACGTTAGTCCGGCTGAAGTCGAACTGGATCTAATCGAGCTAAAGCACCCAGATAATGCGGTTGTAGCTCGACTTCCTCCTCCATGTAAACAGCTTAGTCGAGCTAATGCTGTCTGGGCGCTCCTCCTCTGAGAGTGACGACACCGCGGAAGTGGGAATACAAACAAATCAGTAGCGGTAAAAGACGATAGCAGCAAAAACAAACGGACAGCTTGCCAGCGCTGGGTACACGAAGACGCCCGATCAAATTTGTGACCGATAGAAGCGTTTAGAACAAGAGTTTTTAAACGCTAAGAAAACAACCAGCAGAAGACCAACAGGAAAGGGCGCATGTCGCCCCCTATCGTAGCGGAGTGGAGCGAACTTCATTTAAGAGTTCGGTTTTCTAACAGACGTGTAAACTAGGATAAAGGCTCCCAGTTAATTAACATAAGATCGACCTAGACCGATCTAGCTCGACTTAGATGTACATGTAAACGCACTGACTGATAAAGAGAGCAGATAAACCCTTAAGACAGTGATGATCCAAAATGCAGAAACACAGCTGACCTTTGACCCTCAGAGTAAGGCACCTAGTCCCGGTGGCACAACACAAAGCACTCAGCAGTTCACACCATAGGTCAGGAGGAGCTTACCACCACAGCGTTCTTGGAGACCAAACGCACTGGCTCCGAGCTCTGATTGGCTAGCTTGCTGGCCACCTGCAGGTTGATGGGGGTGTTCTGCGAGTCGGGTTTGGTGATAGCTGTAGTTACCATGGCAACGGCGGCTGGGCGCTGGGACAGGACGGCGCTGGGCAGGGTGGGTGTGGCAGCTTTGAACACCAGAGGTAGAGTCTTCGTAGTGAGGACTGGTGTGACTGTCAGTGTCTGCTCAGGGGAAAAAGAACCAACAAGACAGAAACGTTATAGGAAAAACATCTGGAACAGCTACAACATCTAGACTAGATCAGGAGTTATGTCTGGACTAGCCGAGGGCTAACAGTTGACCTGTGTTTTTGACCTCACTCACCTGCTGCAGTCCTCCAGGTATCTGCTGACTCTGCAGCAGATTGACTGGCTTCAAGTCACCCACTCCTGGAGGTGTTTGGACCTGCAGCTGCAGTTTGGCCTCTGGCTCCTGCTTCACCAGAAGCTCCTTCCTCAGCTGTTCCACCACCTTTTTCTGAGAAAACAACAAACATTCCCCTCTGACTTCTTGTGGAGGTTCCTCACAGGTGGAGTGAAGATATTCCCAGACCTCAACAGATCTACCCTACCCATATTTTTAAAGTGCCTATGACTCCATATTTAAATCATTTTATATTAAAACAGGTGTAATCTTTGATGCCTCTAGATTAGCGTTGCACCATTATAACTCAAAATACGCTGTAATTATTTCCTAACGAGCAACTCAGAGATCAGAAGAAAGCGCCGCCTTCCGGTTCTGCTGGGTTTCTCCTTATTTGGCAGCCTGACACTTCTGCTGCAGCAGGGGGCAGTGTTGTCACGTGAAAGAGAAACGAAACTGAAACTAAACACTACACGGTCTATGGGCAATGGCGGCGGCACTGCCTCGCTCCAGTTGTCGTGAACGTGCATGTGGGCGGAGAATTTACCATATAAGCAAGTCCGGATCACTATGACCTCATAGCGGGCTGGAGTGAAAAAAACTGTTTGAAACCTGGGTCTGAAATCTTGAAGAGCTTCTCACTAGCTGTACTAGGAGACAGATGGACGCCGTTTTTTGCTCTTTCTGGCAGGTTTAAGGTGAGAACTCAACGTTGCAACATGATAGATAAGTCAGAAAACATGGAAAACGATGTCATGGGCACTTTAATGTCAGATTTCTCTTCAAGTTCCTCCAATTCAACTGAGATTATCATGATTCAAACTGGTGGAATTCAGCTGATTTATGGGATTCTGGCCCATTGTCCACTTGTAGCCACAGAAGTAAAGCGACCAGACACAGGCTCCACCAGACACTTTGACCACCACCAGCACGTAATGTGCCCAAGGACACAGTGACAATATAAAGCCGGAGCAGGGTTCAAACCAGCAACCCTCCAGTTTTAAGATGAATGCTCTAACTAGTGATCCACCTACTGTGCTACTGCCGCCCCAATGATCTAAAACACAGCCAGGGAAACCAAGGAGGCTTCATAAGAGCATTTCAAGGTCCTGAGATGGCCTAACCAGTCTCCAGACCTGAACCCAGTAAAAAATCTTTTGAAGGTGCAGAAACTCTGTGTTGCCATGCAACAGCCCCAAAACCTAAAAGATCTGGAGAAGATATGCATGTAGGAGTGGGTCAAAATCCCCGCTGCAGTGATGGTAACACTGTCAAGAACTCCAGGAAATGTCTGGCCTCTGGTAACAAACAATTCTGGACCAAAAATGATCTTGTTTTTTTAGATTTAGGTGGTTCCAAGATGGAAACTACAGACCTCTCCACTCTTTGGAGGTGGGAAAACTGGAAAAATCAGATCAAATACTTATTTCCTCCACTGTTCGTTGTACACACTACTCCACTGTACATTTGATTATTAATACTTTTGTCTATACTATAGTTTTTCTGATATATTTGATTCTACCTCTGCTCTGATGTTTTCCTGCATCTGCGAAGGAGCTTTATAAATACATTTTACCAACTACCCAGACACATCCAAACACCACACACACAAACACTCCCCACACACACGACACCACAAACTCACACTACATAGAATACCACACACACAAACTATGACACTACACAACGACAACACACACACAAAAATACCACACAATTAAACTGACACCACACACACACACACACACACACACACACACACACACACACACACACACACACACACACACACACACACACACACACACACACACACACACACACACACACACACTAAAACCAGCTGATTCTTGTGGGTTGAAGTGATGAATTGTGGGTTCAGGTCATGTTGCAGATGGTTCTGGTTCAACCTGGTTCAGTTTGAGGTTTGGAGCTGGTATCCAGGCCTGGTTCTGGAACTTTATGGGTCTCACTGGGTTCAACACAACCTCAGAACCAGATTCTTCTGAGGACAGGTCTAGGTTCTGGACCTGGGTCTGGGTTCTTGACCAGTACCAGTCATGCCTCACCAGCACAAGCCATCACTCAGTTAGTCAGCTTTTGACACCTTTCAGCATAATCTCCTTAATCTAAACTCATCCTAAACTCAGACAAAACTAAATTCATGCTGTTCTCAAACACCAAATCCAACTCCCAAATCCTACCGCAAATCTCCACCTTACAGGGAATTCAAATAGAATCTGTTAACCAATATTAATATCTTGGAATCTGAATTGACAACTCACTTTCATTTGCCTACCATATTAAACAGCTTGTAAGTCGACAGAGTTAGGTTGGGTTTCTTTTTTCGAATTCGGGCTCGTCTGTCCACAGAGGCCCAGAAGAGGCTTGTTGCCGCCATATTCATGCCACTGTTGGACTATGGTGATGTATTGTACATGCACTCATCAGCTCAGAGTCTACGAGCTCTGGATACTGTCTATCATGGAGCTCTGAGGTTTATCACTGGCCTCAGAGATCTCACACATCACTGTGTACTTTATGCTCATGTTGGTTGGTCTGCCTTGGAGGCCCGCAGGCTTAGGCATTTACACTTGCTAATTTTTAAGTGCTTACTGGGACAGCTTCCTTCCTACTTACAAATCTATACTTCTCAGAAATCCACTGGTTCCTATTATCTGCGTCCTGCCAACCATTTTTTACCGTCAGTCCCAAGGGTCTGATCTGAACTGGGTAAAAGGGGTTTTCAGTTTGCTGCTCCTAGTGCTTGGAACCTTCTACAAAATGACTTAAATCTGAGGGAGCTGGTCTCCTTGGAATTTTTTAAAGGCTTTTAAACGACAAAGATGCTGTCACGTCAACATGCATCCGTTTTAACTGATTGTATAATGTGTTGCTTTTGATATTTTTATTTACATCTCTCTCACTGGTTTTAAATTTTATCTTGTTTGATTGGATGAATGTTGAAATTGTTATGTAACCCTGTTTGTCTTGGCCAGGACGCTCTTGCAAAATAGATTTTTTAATCTCAATGAGACTTTTTTCCTGGTTAAATAAAGGTTAAATAAATAAATGCCTGACCAGAACCTACCTGCTTCTCGCTGAGTGCCGTGATCTTAGCTTGAAGTTCATGGAGCTGCTTCTTTAGATCTGCGTTCTGAAACAAAAGAATCAGATAACATGAGCCAAACCGGGTCAGAACCTCAACCCAGATGTGTGAGGAGCTGGGTTTACCTGAGGATCCTGCTTCATTTGAGCCACCAGTTTCTGTAAGGAAACAGAACCGAGTCAGAATCACATAGTCACAGTGACATCTGCTGGTAACAAGTAGCAACTACAAGCAGGAGGAGAACTAGTTGGGTCAGAACCATAACCAGAACAAATTCAGCTCCTGTTGGTTCTGTGTGGTTATCAGGCTGTGTTTTGGAGTGGGTCCACGCTCTGATAGGATTCTAATTTCAGGTTTGGGTTTTATCTCCAGAACCGTCTCTATTAAACCCAATTTTCAGAGTAAATCAACCAGCACTTGGTTCTGGTTTTTAACTGATATGTCAGAGTGTGGAATACCAGATCTTTTAACAACTAAGGCTCAGGAAGGCGCCACGCCCAGATGGTTCGTCTCTTTCCTGCCTGAAGGTCTGTGCTGAGCAGCTGGCCCCCACCTTCACAACAATCTTCAACACATCACTGGAGCTATGCAAAGTTCCAATGCTCCTCAAAAGCTCCACCATCATCCCAGTCCCCATAAAAACCCATCCATCATGTATTAAATGACTCCAGGTCTGTCGCCTGTGGTTATAAAATCCTTTTAAAGGCTGTTGTTGATCCACAAGAAGATCATCACAGGACCACTGCTGGACCACCTGCAGTTCACATACCAGTTAAATGGGTTGGTGGATGACGCAGTCAACATGGGGCTGCATCATAGGCCTGGACGATAATTCAATATCAATATATATCTATCGATAGACGGGAGGCTCGATAGAAAAAACGGGTCGATAAAAAGTTCAATAAAAAAAGTTTCCTGTCATTTTTCATTTCCTCCAACCGGGTAACGTGACACTAGGTCATTACTTACTCCTAACCAATCAGAAGCACAGACCCAGGCTTCTCAGTCACTAAGCCCCTCCCCTCTCAGACCAAAACAGAGCAGGTAACTTACAGAGGAGCTCACGGTGGAGGAAACTGTTCCAAAAATAGTTTCAGTAGTTCAACCGCAAATTTCCGACAAAAACCAAACAACGGTTGTTTGCAAAATTAGCAGAGAAAAGATAAAAACCAAGTCTGGTAACACAACCAGCTGGTTTTATCATCTAAACTGCTCAAAGCGGCAGGACGAGCTGCGTCTCTGCTCCACGTTGGAGGAGGAGGAGAAATCCTCCATCTGACCAAACTGGGATTACTTGCTTCTGATAAACGCGACAACCCTGAAATGACTCGAAGGACTTGAAGCCTGGACCAGGACGCACTGACACATGTAATTATTATTAATGTTGCTACTCAACTGTTATTTCCAATCCTTGATTATGCAGACATAATTTACCAAAACACCACCGCCTCCTGTCTCCATCCATAAGATGTTGTTTACAACAGTATTTGTCGTTTTGTGTTACGTTGTCCTTTTATTACTCATCACTGTACTATGTTTGAAAGTTTGTCCTGGCTTCCTTTAAAGGAAAGACGCATATTTCATTGGTTGTTGTTTATTTTTATTTGTATATTTTTTAATTTTCCTGAGTATTTAAAAACTTTTTGGTTCCCTTTGAGTGTCAGTACAGCATCCGGTCAAACACACAATTTCTTTTGTCGTCCCTTCATTCAAGAAGGAAGTTGGAAGACTTGCTTTTAGAGTCAAAGCTCCATTAGACTGGAATAATCTCCCTATTGATATACGGTCCATCACATCTTTTCGTTTATTTAAGAACTCTGTTTATCTACACATCTTACCTGTCTGCAACTGCTTTTAAATGATAATGAGTCGCACATAATTTGTTACTGATGAAATGAGCCATAATCCAAATGATTTTTTAAAAAATAGAGATCATTTTGTGAGTGAGTCAAGGTATGAGAATGTTATGTGACATTGTTTTAGTTAGTGGTTTTGTTTGTTTATATTTAGTTATCCTTTTTGTTTATTTTATTATTTATTTATATTTATTATTACTATTTCTACATTATTTTATGTATATGCATGTATGTAAATGGGTATTTGTTGTTAATTACTTGCTGTCCTAATTCTGTTTGGTGTATGAAAGGAGGACCCCCTCGAAAACAAGATGTCTCATCTCAAAGGGTTTCATCCTCCTAAAACATAAGTAAATAAATAAATAAATGTAAGAGTTGTTAATTTGTTTTTTTTTTGGGAGGACTATAAAAAGTTGATCACCTGAGCGGCCCAACTGCTTCCCCTGACTCAAATATGGGATCATTAATCACTCAAAAGTCGATCAATCATGTCCCAAAATAATAAACCAACACCAGGCTTCAGCGTCAGACGGGAGGGAGGAAAGGAGGGAGGAAAAGAGGGAGGGGGGGCTTGCGCCTCACGCTGACAGCTGTATTTCATGAGCCGCCAACACTTTTCCTGCGTCTAAACTTATCAAACCTTTTTTTTTTTTAGTCAGAAAAATTAAAAAATAATAGTTTTTTATAATTATGACAAGTTTTCCCCCTCCGTCTCTCTGCTGTCGACTCATCCTGATCAATTAACCTAATAATTCAGGACGACCAGACCTCAGTTTGATTTAAATGTTTGAATGAAAGCTTAAAATGAAATCAATTGTGTTCTTTATTTTATGTGTTGTTTATTAAAATTAATGAATTAAGGAATAACATAAAATGACCAGGGCTGCACTTATCATATATTTTCTACATGTTTTAATATTTTCAATAATATCGATTATCGATCAATATGAATTTTTTTTATCGATAGGCTTTGTTTCTATATCGTCCAGGCCTACTGCATCACATCCTGCAACATCTCCACGCTGCAGGGATGTATGCCAGGATCTTGTTTGTTGAGTTCAGCTCAGCGTTCATCTCCCTTCTTCCAGGAGTCCTCCAGTCCAAAATGTCCATCTGTCAGTGGATCACAGACTATCTGACAGACAGGAGGCAGTGGGTGAAGCTGGGGAAAATAACATCCAGCACTCGGACCAATCAGTACTGGTGCCCCCCAGGGATGTGTGCTGTCCCCACTGCTTTTCTCCCTTTATAAAAATGACTGCACCTCCAGTGATCCAAGCTCCTGAAGTTTGCAGAAGACACAATGGTCATCAGCCTTATCTGGATGTGAGTGAGCATTCAGGCAGGCGGTGGAACAGCTGGTCCTTTGGAGCAGTCAGAATAAATGGTAAATGGTCTGTATTTATAGAGCGCCTTCCAGAGTGTTCTACACTCCCCAAAGCGCTGTACAACACAACAGACATTCACCCATTCACACACTGGTGTCGAAAAGCTACATTATAGCCCCAGCTGTCCTGGGGCACACTGACAGAGGTGGGGATGCCATGCACTGGCGCCTGCCAAGTCCTTCTGTCCACCACCAGTAGGCAAGGTGGGTGAAGTGTCTTGCCCAAGGACACGACAAGGTAACCCAGCTGGAGCTGGGATCGAGCCGTAGACCCTCCGGTTGCCAGACTGACCATTCTACCAACTGAGCTACACACTGCCCCAGAGTAATCTAGAGCTCAATACTCTAAACACTGTGGCGATAGCAGTGGTCTTCAGGAGGAGCCCCTCACATCTTTCTTCCATCACCATTATCATCAGCACTGTGTTTATGGTGGCCACATTCAAGTGTCTGGGTACCACCATCATCTAGGATCTGAGAGGGTCACCAATATAGGTCCTGCTGAGGATGGACCTCCTGCTGTAGCTCAAGAAGTTGAACCTGCCACAGGAGCTGCTGGTTAGTTTTACAGTCTGAACTCAGTCAGTCCACCAGAGTCTGGTTTGGGTCAGAAACCAAACAGGACAGAAACAGATAGCAGAGGAATATGGAGCGGCAGCTGCAGCACACTCTTCAACTTTCAGACATTATAACTTAATCTGATCCAGGACCAGCTGTTAAATATTTCTGAATCAAACAGATGTTTTCACAGCTGTAATGGTTGGAAGTCATAAAAATGCAGCAGCAGTGTTTCTACCCAAACAGTTGGTTGAGTCTAAATTCAGACTTTGAGTCTCTGAATCAGAACTTCATCTGGACCAAACAGGAAACGGGACTCACCACCTGGCTGTGTGACTGGACTTCACCCCTCCGGGCTGCCCTGTGAAAACAAACAAACACACCATTACACAAGAAAAAAATATCAACGCAAATTTTTATTGTGGACATGTCATTAGCAGAGCCTTTAACACAGAACCACCCACTGCAAGGAACTACATGACAAGACTGCACACAGCCCTACCAAAAACTGTAGAGCGAACACAAACATGGATGCAGTAGCGGATGGTGAAAGAAATGCCCAAAAATATTGGAGGGATTTTATCTGTAGACAAGGAATGCTTCAGTCCCTCAGACCATCTGGGCATCCTGCTGAGCCTCAGACCAGGGTAGGAGATGACACATCTCTATGGAAGGCTACATTCACACTGCAGGTCTTGACCCCTTTAAAAGGGTATCATTGAAATATTTGGATATACACTCACTGACCAATTTATTGGGTACACCTGTCCAACTGCTCATCAAGGCAAATGACTAATCAGCCAAACACATGGTGGTAACTCAATGCATTTAGGCATGTAGACAAGACGACTCGCTGCAGTTCAAACCAAGCTTCAGGATGGAGAAGAAAGGTGAGTTAAGTGACTTTGAACGTTGCGTGGTTGTTGGTGCCAGATGGGCTGGTCTGAGTATTTCAGAAACTGCTGATCTTCTGGGACTGTCACACACATCCATTTCTAGGGTTTACAGAGAATGGTCCGAAAAAGGGAAAACATCCAGTGAGCAGCTGTTCTGTGGGCGAAAATGCCATGTTGATGCCAGAGGTCAAAGGAGAATGGCCAGACTGGTTCAAGCTGATAGAAAGGCAACAGTAATTCAAATAACAACCAAAGTATGCAGAAGAGCATCTCTGAATGCACAACACGTCAAACCTTGAGGCAGATGGGCTACAGCAGCAGAAGACCATGCCGGGTACCACTCCTGTCAGCTAAGAACAGGAAACTGAGGCTACAATTTACACAGGCCCACCAAAAGTGGACAACAGAAGATGGAAAAATGTTGCCTGGTCTGATGAGTCTCAATTTCTGCAGCAACATTCGGATGGTAGGGTCATAATTTGGCGTCAACAACATGAAAGCACGGATCCATCCTGCCTTGTATCAATGGTTCAGGCTGGTGGTGGTGGTGTAATGGTGTGGGGGACGTCATGCTATCATGTCAATATGGACCAAAATGCCTGAGGAACGTTTCCAGGACCTCGTTGAATCTATGCCACAAAGGATTAAGGCAGTTCTGAAGGCAAAAGGGGGTCCAACCCAGTACTAGCAAGGTGTACCCAGTGGAGTGGCCAGTGAGTGTATAAAACCAAATTGATTAAGTGTTAATGGGGGTTATTAGAAGGTAATGTTACAGTTGTTTTTCCTTTTTTTTCAATTAAAACAATTCAATTTATTTTACATATTTAATTTTAAAAGCCTGTACTTTTTAAAATTTAAAATAGTTATTTTGTAATTTAGTTATTTAGTTTACTTTTAAAACATTTTGTACTTTAAAACTTAAACAAGAAAAAAAAAAGACTTTATTTTCTTCCTTCTTTACTTATGCAAACTTTTTCTGTAAAAGTTTTGGGTTTGGGTTGCAGATCAAAACTTAAAAACAGACAAGTGATCTAATACAACCAGTTGCCCTATAAAGGGCTTATGCTCAATTCAGATTACCTGATGAGATCTGATCTTTGGTGTGGTCGTTCACATTACAGTTTACTGTAAATGCTTTCAGACTCCAGTCAGAAGACACTCTGGCTCTGAAGCAACCCACATGTGCAGAAGGTGTGATGTCACACTCTCAATCAGATGTAAGATATTCAGACAGTCATAATAAAAAAAATGGGATTTGGGTCATTTCATCCATGTGAAGGCACTCCTAGATGTAATTTAAAAAGCCAGTGCGTCGCAATATTTAATTTAATTATATCAAGGACTCAATAACCTTAAATCCACATCACTTCAATAAGGAAGGCTAACATGTTCGGAGAATTAGGAAAAAGGTGCAGATGTGCCATTCTTTAATGTATAATAATTGAATAAACTACTAGTAAACCTCCTCTAACTAATGTTTAGTTGGTTCATATTAGAGTAAGTTACTAGTAAATCTACTCTAACTGATATTTAGTTTGTTAATATTAAGTAAATTACTAGTTATACCTCCTCTGATTGATGTATAATTAGTTAATATTATTAGAGAAAATTTGTCGCAAACCTCCTCTAACTAATGTTTAGTTAGTTAACAGGAAATTACTAGTTAAACCTCCTGAACTATTTTTAATTAGTTATTAGAGTAAAATTATTTTAAACCTCCTCTAAATTATGATTAGTTAGTTAATATTAGATTATATTACTACTAAACCTAATCTGTTTACTTACTTAAGATTAGAGTAAATAACTTGTATACCTCTCTAACTGATGTTATTTATTATTGGAGTAAACTACTAGTAAACCTCTAACAGATGTTTAGTTGGTTAGAATTACTGTTAATAATTACTAGTAAACCTCCTCTAACCAGTATTTAGTTAGTTAAGATTAAAGTATATTACTAGTAAACCTCCTGTAATGTTTAGTTAGTTATTATGTAGTCAGTGTACTGTGTCGCAATATTTAATGTTGACAATTATTCTTAGTTGGTTAGGATTACTGTTCATTACTAGTAAACCTCCTCTAACAAATATTTAGTTAGTTAAGATTAAAGTATGTTACTAGTAAACCTTCTCTAACTAACATTTAGTTCTTTAGGATTAAAGTAAATTACTAGTAATTTAAATTACTAGTAAATTACTATCCTCTAAAGGATATTAGTTATTTAAGAGTAAAGTATGTTACTAGTAAACCACCTGTACCTGATGTTTAGTTAGTTGATGTTAAATTACTATTAGACCTAGATAAATATATATTATCTTTATAGATCCAGGGTTAAAACTTTATATGGTACTTAAATTTGAAAAGCAAAATTCAGGATTCTTGCACCTTTGCCAAATTTAGGCACTATTAAGAAGAACTCCAAAAGTTCTTTTCGCTTTATTACAAAAAAATAAATAATAAAAATTCTACAAGGACTTTCAAGGATTTCGAGAACCTGGACCTGTATGCCATATTTGGCAATGAAGCTGTTCATTCATTCATTTATGAAAACCCTGAAGAAATAAAAACAAATACATTAGGGATCTGATGCATCAGCAGGTTCTTTCTCTTTTTTTTCTGATTCATCCCTCAGTCTGTAACTCCTCTCAACAGCGCCCCCTGCTGTGTGCACAATGGAGTTTACGGTTCTGAAACAGCTACAAACATGTCTGATAAAAACTACTAGAGTTCCAGATAAACATGGTGGTTTTTGTTCGAAGCAGCTTAGAGAGCATATATTGGAAAAAGTACTGGTAAAATACAAGTACCTGAGAAAAATACCAAACTACTGTAAGACAGACACAAAGTAAACCTTTAACTTCTCCAACTGAATGTTATTTTTAAAGAAATTAAACAGGTTTTACAGTCTGAAACTTTCAGCTCTGTGTCCAGAGTTTGTCTTTTAACCATGAAACACTGCATTTAGAGTAAAATAATCAAGAATTTATCATGTCTCACATGGGAGGAAAACTATAGTAATATTTCTGGATTTTCTGTCACAGGAGGCAAGAATACTTTTACTCTCCAAACTGAACGTCAGTTCCTTCAAATCCTGATGCAGGTGGTGAAGCATTTTTAAAGACAACACCCGTTTAAGTTAAAGAAAAAAATATTATTAAAAGATTAGAATAAAAAGTGCATGTGAGATATGTAACAAAATGAGTTCCTTCAGCTGAGCATACAACAAAAAAGTACTTTTACTTTCAAAATACCTCAAACTACTAAAGCTAATCTACCTATAAAAATACACAAAAACTCAAACTACTAAAACTCATTTAACTATAAAAAATACAAAAACAAATCAAACTATTAGCACTCAGGTAACTAAAAAAATACAGATGAATAATTCAGTTAATGATTTTTGTAGTTAAATTGGACTCAATTGTAGTTGATTTGGACTAAATTGTAATTTAAATTAGACAATTGTAAATAAATTTGACTGTCCTGTAGTTAAATCTGACTGTGCTGTAGGTAAATAGACTCAATTGTAGTTAAATTAAACTATCATAGTTAAATTAGACTAGCCTAGTTCAATTTGTCTCATGTAGAATAATTAGCCTATTGCAGTAGTTAAATTAGTCTCTAGTGCAGTAAAAATTGACTATTGTTAAATTATATTATTGTACTTTAGGTAGACTATTGTAGTTAAATGAGACACCATTAGAATAAATTACTAGTAACTTTCTAAGTGATGTTTAGTAAGATAATATTAAAATAAATTACTGGTAAACCTCTAACTGTTAGTTGATATTAGAGTGCTTTACTAGTAAACCTCCTCTAACCAATGTGTAGTTGGTTAATATTAGAGTAAATAACTAGTAGACCTTCTCTAATTAACATTTAGTTAGTTCATATTAGAATAAATTACTGGTAAACCTCTAAGTGACATTTAGTTAGTTAATAATAAAGTAAATTACTAGTAAACCCCCTCAAGTGTAGTTAGTTAATATTAGAGTAAATTATTAGTAAACCTCCTCTAAGTGACATTTAGTTAGTTAATATTAGAGTAAATTACAAGTAAACCCCCTCGAGCGTAGTTAGTTAATATTAGAGTAGAGTCTAGTGTAGTTTAATTAGTCTAGTGTAGTTTAATTAGATTTTACTGTAGTTTAAAGTCTAGTGTAGTTTAATTAGATTTTACTGTAGTTTAAAGTCTAGTGTAGTTTAATTAGATTATATTGTAGTTTAAAGTCTAGTGTTAGATTATATTGCAGTTTAATTGGATTATATTGTAGTTTAAAGTCTATTGTAGTAGCAGGACTCTAGTGTAGTTTAATTAGATTCTATTGTAGTTTAATTAAAGTCTAGTGTAGTTTAATTAGATTTTACTGTAGTTTAAAGTCTAGTGTAGTTTAATTAGACTCTATTGTAGTTTAAAGTCTAGTGTAGTTTAATTAGATTTTACTGTAGTTTAAAGTCTAGTGTAGTTTAATTAGACTCTATTGTAGTTTAAAGTCTAGTGTAGTTTAATTAGATTTTACTGTAGTTTAAAGTCTAGTGTAGTTTAATTAGACTCTATTGTAGTTTAAAGTCTAGTGTAGTTTAATTAGATTTTACTGTAGTTTAAAGTCTAGTGTAGTTTAATTAGACTCTATTGTAGTTTAAAGTCTAGTGTAGTTTAATTAGATTTTACTGTAGTTTAAAGTCTAGTGTAGTTTAATTAGACTCTATTGTAGTTTAAAGTCTAGTGTAGTTTAATTAGATTTTACTGTAGTTTAAAGTCTAGTGTAGTTTAATTAGACTCTATTGTAGTTTAAAGTCTAGTGTAGTTTAATTAGATTTTACTGTAGTTTAAAGTCTAGTGTAGTTTAATTAGACTCTATTGTAGTTTAAAGTCTAGTGTAGTTTAATTAGATTTTACTGTAGTTTAAAGTCTAGTGTAGTTTAATTAGACTCTATTGTAGTTTAAAGTCTAGTGTAGTTTAATTAGATTTTACTGTAGTT
>SSNR01000383.1:207404-214904 GCA_006937965.1 Callopanchax toddi
AGCCCACTGGACCTGGTTCTGCTCAGCCCACTGGACCTGGTTCTGTTTAGCCCACTGGACCTGGTTCTGTTCAGCCCACTGGACCTGGTTCTGTTTAGCCCACTGGACCTGGTTCTGTTCAGCCCACTGGACCTGGTTCTGCTCAGCCCACTGGACCTGGTTCTGTTTAGCCCACTGGACCTGGTTCTGCTCAGCCCACTGACCTTGGTTCTGTTCTAGTCCTGGTGTAATTTATTCTGCTGGTCTGATGTATTCTCAAGACTTTTAGGACAGAATGCTAATGATGATTATTTATTATCATTAAAACCAAATTAATTGAAATTATTCAGGTGACATCATTCGCGCTCTTAGAGGTTCACTTTAGTGACGTCACTCAGAAAAGCATCAGACTCAGGAGGTGAAAGTGTTTTTATTAGTCATTCTTTTATTTTTAGGATAACTTTAAATGAAACTAAGCTGAGCAGAGTGCAGGTTCGGTTCGGTTGGTTTTCCTTTCTGCTGTGACTTAAATCTGCCACTAGAGGGAGACAGCAGGCTGATGATCACACCTGTGCTCCAGACTTAAACAGATTCTGTCACAAACTAAATAATGAACAAAACTCATAAGGTTTAAAATAACACTAAGGTGAAAAAATACAACAAATTTTTAATTTAAAAAAATCCTAAGGTTTAATAAAAAAACAAGGTTTAATAATAAACTCCTAATATCCAATAAAAACTCACAAGGTAAAAACAAAACTCCTAAGGTTTCATTAAAAAACTCCTAACTCCCGTACTTAACTCCTAAGTTTAATAGAAAATTCTTAAGGTTTAATAAAAAGAATTCACAGGCTTAATAGAAAAAACTCCTCAGGTTTAATAAAAAAACTCAGTAGGTTGGTTTAATTTTAAAAACAAGACAAATAAAACAAGAAAGCTCCTCAGGTTTGAATTTATGTCTTTATTTAGACGACTAAAAACGGAATAAAATTGAATTGGTCAAATAAAAATAAAATAATAATGTGTGTCTAGGCTCTCAAACATCTTTAAATGTTGGCAGAATTTAAAAGATCTTTAATTATTTCCAATTCTGGAGGATGTTTATTGTGAATACCATCACCATAATTAATCAAAACACTAAAAGAATTTCAACCAAACATCATAAATGAGCCGATCAATTTGATAAATAATTTTTGTTGGTGCACCTCTAGTAAAAACTAAATTTAATGGTAACATGTTAGCATTAGCATGCTAACAAGCTAATGCCAGGATTGACCTGTTGGCATGCTAAAAGTGTGGACATTTTATCCTCAGCATGCAGAAATAACTTTGATTAAAGCCACAAACAACATGCTGATTCAGCACTTCTTTCATCTTCATTGAAGTAAATTTTTCATATTATTAAATCTTTATCTTGAGCCAATATATGACCCTTTACTGCAGGGTTAATAAAAACTGACTCAGTCCCCTTTGCTGCTTGTGACCAGAATACCACACTTGCACCGTCAGAGTCTTTGGTCACCAGTAACGCTTCACGCCAATCTAAAAGCTTTTGATTCCATTTCTTAGCATTCTCAACCGTCTTGCTTCCACAGAGTTCACTGATTAATCACTCGTCTCTCTCTGACCACACTCGGATTGTTCATCCCCAGTTGTTTGTGGCATGCCCCAGTCTTCTGATCCCTCTTTTTTTATTAATCTACCTGCCTTCCACTTTATTTTCAGAAAACACAACATTGACTTCCACCACTTGATGACATACAGCTTTTCCTCTCCGTCAAACCCACTTCTGCACTTCCTTCCTCTTCTACCTTCCTTCCTATAGAGGTCAACAAATGGTTTGCTCCAGTCTGGTTCCACAGACTTAACCAGTGAACTCAGTTCTCACTTTAACTGAAGAATATGATCATTATTATGACAAGTTCTCTAATCTGAATTAATCTAATAAATGCAATGTTTTTAGGAGCACAAATAAAACACATTCAAACATTTATTATTGTTTGTTTTGAGTTTTTTTTTTCTTGTGTTTCGTCCTGTTTTTAAAGTTACAACAATCTGACTTCCTGTTTGCAGCTGAAACCTGCAGCTGTCTGGAAAACGACCAAATAAAGAAAATCAAATGATGGGTCAAAAGTTGGTCTCCACTTTAAATTCCTAATTTGCATCAAGCTGTTTTTCTGCACTCTTTTTAGTTAAATAAACCCTGTAGCTGTTTTTATTCATTTATCAGACACAATTATCTTCAATTAATGAAAGAAAGAAAAAAATCCAAACCAGAAAGAAACACATGAACAGGTTTTTAATATCTGATCAGGTTTTATATCAATGTTAATCATTTATAATGGACTTTAAAAACAACAGAGCTGCACAAAAGTGTTGAACAGCAAAAAGTCCAGAATAATAAAAACATGGTCATAAAACCAGGGACACGCAGTAAACGGTAGTGAAATCCAGAATCATTGTGAGTAAAAACACTAAGTAAAAGGATCAAAAGCTCTGCTTGTTTAAATCCAGGGAGTCATGATAATTATAAAAGTTGTTCCTTTATTCATCCCCAATGTTTTTCAGCTTTTGATCAATTCTCATTTTTAAGCAGCAATGAACTATTTAGCACTCAGGGGTTAATTTGGGGTTCTTACCCAGAGAGGCTTCGATGCATGGCCCTGGTCAGAGTTTCTTGAATAGGCAGCTACTCTCCCTCCTGAGCCACAGTCACCCCAGTCTCCTAAAGCCTCCTACACTTTGGGCTGACTTGATGAACAAATATCCCATTGGCCTGGAGCTGCTACACTAAAACACCATCACCATCATCTGGTTGGTTGTTGTCAGTGTTCTGGGTTTAAGGTGCTTCCAGGAGATCAGACAAAACCAGATCATAAATATTTTAAAGACTAACATTCACATTTAAAAATCTGTAACAGACTGGAACCAGTGAAGGGAAACCAACACTGGAGTGACTTCCTTGTTCTTGTTAAAAGTCTAATGAGAGTACAATGTGTTGTAATAATTCTGGAGGGTTTTTCATTGAACTCTCCTGTCTGTCAATGTTATCTGTTAAAAAATGTTTTACCTGTAAACTGTAGTTTGTTCTTTATTATCTAAAATGATAAATGTTGTTTTTTACAACTCTTTTTTAAATCTTCTATTTGTGAAAAACTAAAGTCAAAATAAAACCTGTTTGTTTTAGAGTGAACTTGGTGAGCCTCTCTGAGCGTCACATAGCAGTGCTTTAGCGCCATCTGCTGGTCACAACATGTGTCTGCATCTGGTGCACTATTTTTTATTTCATAAAAAAAATCGCCTTTTGTTTTAAAGTAAACATCAAAATGCAAAAAAACAACAACAACCTCTGTTTGTTCTGAAAATATAACTGTTTTGAGTTCATCTGCAAAAACAGAAAAAACAAAAAATACAATAATAAAGTTATCTATCTATCTATCTATCTATCTATCTATCTATCTATCTATCTATCTATCTATCTATCTATCTATCTATCTATCTATCTATCTATCTATCTATCTATCTATCTATCTATCTATCTATCTATCTATCTATCTATCTATCTATCTATCTATCTATCTATCCAACAAAATATGCTACTATAAAAATATGAGTTCAAACTAAAAAATAATAAAGAGGCCAAAATTCTAATAAATAATAAAAAAGTTTCCACTTCGACTTTTTTAAAATGTGTTTTTATTTTAAACATGCAGCACTACAGGGTGAATGACAGGAACAACACTCACTTTCGCTTTGATGCATTTCTCACAACAGAATTACAGTTTTCACCACTGCTAAGACGTTTCTCAAAACAATTTGTGCAAACTGCAAAACATGATAGATAACCTGCAAAAGCAAGTCACTTTCTCCAAATGGGAAGTTCATGCTTCAAAAGCAAGTTTCTTAATCAAAATGGATCGTTTGTTCTTCAAAATCAAGTCTTTATGTCAATGAAAGTGTCAGTGTTGTCAAAATGACAAGTTCTGACACCAGCATCGTATAAACAACAGTCACATGGTTTAGTCCTGTTTTCACTGAGACAGATGACTCTGGAAGTGCTGCCCAATGTAAAGTCCAGACAGCGTTACAGACCAGGCATGGCATTTAGAAAACTAGAAGTAAAAGAAAGATCAAGACACTGAATGTACACTTTACTATATACTGTATTTTTACAACTTTTCACAGTATTGTGCAACTGAAAGAAAAAACATTTACAAAGACTAAACTCCCTTTGTCTCAGTAAACAGACTGTAGTAGTTTAGAAACTGAAGATCCTGTAAACCAGACGGTGCTGCAGATCAGTCATGGACATCTAGACGTTCCCGTCTGTCTGGACACATATTTCCATCTACATCACAGCGAATGTCAGCTCTGTCAATGCACCGAGGAAAGTTTCTTCTTGAGTGCTGAATCCACCCTCTGCAGGACTCTGCTGTGATGTCATCACAAGCTGCATCCATGGCTGCTCTCAGGGTCATTTGGGTCTGTGGACGCTGGTCATTTACCTTCCACCTCCAGGAAGAGAAAAACTCCTCAATCGGATTTAGGAATGGAGAGTAGGGAGGAAGATACTCAACAAGCATCCTGTCATGTGCTGCAAACCACTGGCTGACCACAGCAGACTGGTCTCACTGGTAGCAATAAATGTTCACACAGCCTCTAACTCAGTGGAAGATCAGGTTCACCTGAGAAAAGTGATTTATGGAAACATTATAAAGATTTAGAAACTGGATGTACAAAATGTTTGACAACATGATCAACACAATTGTGTGCAATGACACAATCAATGAAATGAAGATTATTAGTTGTATGAACAACGACTATTCAGCCGCTACAGATGAGTTCATTTTGACAGACATGATAAAAGCAAGTGAAAAAGTGATCATTTAGCAGATATTTGTACTAACTCAATCGCTTCATGTCCTAAAACAGTGACCCTTGGATGAAATGAACAAGAAACTGACACAAAGTTGAGCCCAAATGACTACATGTTGTAAAGGTTGCACTAACTGTTGTGCAAACTTTAATTCTGTTGTGAGAAATGAACCAAAGCTACTGAGAAAAACTGTAACGTGGTTCCAGAAAAATAAGTGCTTTAAAATCTGAGTTCCAGCTTCATTCATCTCAGACCCATCGAAGGAAAAGATAAACTATACAAAAATATAAAACATCAACAGACTGGAATGATACTGACACCATGAGATAATTAAAAAACCACTGGCTCACATCTGCAACTCGTATTCTTACACCAGCTCATTCCAGATAAAATGAAAAGTCTGTAGAAACCAGATTAGACTCCGCCCACACAAAATCTAAACATTCAGACCAGGTGTGAATATTATTTTATAGGAGGACCCCAACATGTGATTGGGGCGTTGCACCAGGGAACGTCATGGTTTTCATTTGTATATGTTTTATCTGATAAAACAAAGGTTAAAAAAAGGATTCAATCTTTAAAATGTTTTATCTTTCTATGTATCTGGGTGGAGTCAGAGGTGATTTTTACTGCTGTTTATTGCATCAGGTGAGTCTGACCTGGGATCAGACCTACCTTTACCCGCCTCTGGGTGAAGCCAAAGTAAAAGGTTTGAAAACAGTTTCACATTTAGAATTTAATTTTTTTCCCATATCTAAGTATTGATTATTTCAAGAGTCAATAAATGAAATATAAAACACAAAAAAGCACTGAAAATAAAAACACAATTAATTATAAACCAAGACAAAATTCCCACAAACTCAGAATATAACCCCACCAACAAAACTGATCTAAAACACTCAAAATGACTGAACATGTTAAAAGAAACCCCCCCTGAAACTGCTGTGATAACAATACACACACATTTATAAGAAGCCAGCAGACACACACATCATTTTTTAGATGCTGTTACCATAGCAACAGCTCCTCTTTACCTGAGTCCAGGTGTTTATCACACTAATGGTGACAGAAGCATCACATCATCTGAACCAAACAGTAGGCCTGATGAGATGACAGACATCCCTGTGGGTGTGAACCAATCAGAGAGGAGCTGGTCCATCATGTGACCTCGTTAATGTTTCTGTTGAGTCTGCTGAGCTTTGAAGAGTGGTTCTGGTTCTTTGATCTGGTTCTTTGATCCTCAGAACTTCAGTCAGTTTAATCAGGTTAGGCCAGCAGGTCCAGGTCCAGGTCCAGGTCCAGGTCCAGGTGTTGTGTGCTCTGGTTGGCGTGTCCCTTTGTCCAGATGTTTTTAAAACATGCTGACCTTCAGCTGCTCTTGAACAAGAACTATCTAAACTCATCAGTGCTCTTTAATCATAGATCAATATCAAAGTTGCTTTTTCTTTCAAAGATTTTAGAGAAAGTTGTCACTCAACATGAGAACGTTTAACCTGTAAACAGCATCAGTCTGGTTGGAGTCAGCATTTTTTAAATTTGAATTATTCTTCCAACCTTTGACTCTTGAACTCAGATGTTTTGGTACTTTTAGACCTTCCTGCTGTCTTTGATGCTGACTTTCTTATAGAACTGACAAAGCTCCTCAGATGAGAAACGGAACGTCTTCAAAGAACAAGAAGTCCTGCTGCTTTTATTTAAACCTTATTTTGGATTACCATGCCCTGGATGACTGAGAACTTTCACCAGCATACATCTCCAGGCTGGCCTGGGAACACCCTGGGATCCTGCTGGAGGTTACCAGGGAAAGGGTGGTTCACCACTTGGGATGTTGCCCCCCTGACCCAGATCCAGAGAAGTGGGAGAAGGTGAGGCAAATATGATTTGAATGGGTTTCTATGGGTCTCTCTACAGGAACGTTTTTGTGCTTAGTGACATTTATTAATGTTATTAATAGATCACATTGCTTACAAGAGGCTACGAATGAAAAAACATGACCCCTCCCCTCAAAAACACACAAACTTGCATTAATAATCAACAATAAAAATGAAAAATGATCAAGGTTGAAGAAAATTAAAACACAAAAATGTGCTTGGATGATCAGAGGGTTGAATTGTTTTTACTTAACACACAAACAGTTAAAGTCAATCAAAAGGTTTGAGTCATAAATGTCCAGAGTATGGACACACACACACACACACACACACGCACGCACGCACACACACACACACACACACACACGCACGCACGCACGCACGCACGCACGCACGCACGCACGCACGCACGCACGCACGCACGCACGCACGCACGCACGCACGCACGCACGCACGCACGCACGCACACACACACACACACACACACACACACACACACACACACATAATGACATTACCTGTTTATGCAACTCATTTTGATAATAAAGTTCTGTTTGATCTCCAGTAATCAGATTACACATAATAAGTCAGGAGCAGAGCTGTGTGTGTGTGTGTGTGTGTGTGTGTGTGTGTGTGTGTGTGTGTCAACCCCCAGCAGATCTAGGATGATGTCATTATTCCACACAGGAATGGTTTGATCTTCAGCTTTGATCACATCAACAGTCTGTGCTGGTCCCAGTCCGCCTGTGGTTCTGACTGACCCGTGGTTCTGAC
>SSNR01000383.1:219904-248052 GCA_006937965.1 Callopanchax toddi
CAACTTGACCTCCATCAAACAGTGGCTTTGTCCGCGGCTCAGATCTTTATTTTCCCCTATGGGCCATTGGTTTCACAGTCAGTAGTGATGAAACCAAGATACAATAAAGCAAATCATTTAAAAGTTTTATGACATGAGTTTTATAATTTATTCAAACAAACAAAACACAATCTTAATAAATGGATGAGTCTTCCAATCTCTCTTGCTGGGCGAATTAATATTGTGAGGATGAATGTATTGCCAAAGTTCTTATTTATATTTCAGTGCTTTCCTCTTTTTATTACCAAAGCTTTCTTTAAAAAATTGGATGCACTGATTTCACAATTTATTTGGAATAAAAAACAACCTAGGATTAAGAAATCATTTTTGCAGAGACCAAAAGTTTTGGGAGGTATGGGACTACCTTGTTTCCGACTTTACTATTGGTCTTGTAATATCAGGTCCTTGTCTTTCTGGTGTAATGCACAAGGGGAAGATTGGGTTGAGATGGAGAGTCAGCGTCGTCACCCTATCTCACTACATGCAATAGTCTATTGTTCATTAAATACCCCTATTCCTAAAATAAAAAACATAGTTGTTTCCCAATCTGCAAAAATATGGCACCAGATTAGGAAAAATTTTAAATGGCAGGATAGTTCAGTATTAGCCCCGATAGTACGTAATTATGATTTTATCCCTTCACTTTCAGGAACCACATATAACCAATGGAATGTTAAAGGAGTATGCTGTGTACAAGACCTGTTTGTCCAAAAAACCTTTGCTACATTTGAGCAATTAAGAAACAAATATGATATTGATAAAAAAAGATTTTTTCAAATTCTTACAAATCCACAGTTTTGTTAAACATATGTTTTTTTCTTTCCCTGGTCGACCCCCTGAATACGAGTTGATCTCTGTAATCTTGGAAGATCCGCTGAAAAAAGGGTCAATCACAAAAATATGTAATAAGTTGCTGAACATGGAACATATGCCTACACTGGACTACCTGAAAAAAGCTTGGCAGAAGGATCTGGGAATAAACATCACTGACTCTCAATGGACCGAAGCTCAGGACAGCGTTCACTCTTCCTCAATCTGTGCCCGTCATGGACTGCTGCAGTTTAAAATTCTACACAGATTACACTTGTCCAAACGACGACTCTCAAAGATCTTTCCAGGAACAGATCCCTCTTGTGATCGGTGTGGCCAAACTCCAGCCTCATTAGCTCATACCTTTTGGAGTTGTCCAAAAATGTTTACTTTTTGGACAAAGACATATCAGATGTTGTTAGGAATAACCCCAGTGAATCTTCTAAATAAACAAAAAATAGTAATAACATTTATAACACTACTAGCTAGAAGGCTGATTCTGTTAAATTGGAAACAAAAACATCCTCCTTCTTTCCCCCAACTCCTACAAGATATAATGAAACATGTCCAATTAGAAAAGATTAAATACGAGCTGAAAAGGAAACCGGACCTTTTTTATGTGATATGGCAACCTTTCATTGAATATTACCACAATTAAATGTATGTGACTGTCAACATTTGTGATTCATCTCACCACCTCCCATTTGCTGTACCCCCCCTTTTGTTGTTGTTTGTTCTTAAGCTTGTTTATTATAATTTTTTTAAATTATTATTATTACTGTTTTCCTTGTTTGTTTTATATATACTTTAAAACAACATTTTTATTTATTTAATTTTATTTTGATTTGTATTATTGGGTCTACACTATTGATTTATTTTGTATGCTATGGAAAAAACTTAATTAAAAAAAATGTTAAAAAAAATGTTTTATGACATCAGGGATCAAAGAGTTCCTCAGTTTGATAGTTCTGACCCATCAACATCTTGACTAGCAACCTGAACTGGTCCAGGATCAGGGCTGTCCACCAGACCCTGACCTCAGAATCAGGGTCATCCACCTGACCCTGACTAGTGGTCCAGGATCAGGTTGTTCACTGCTGAGGAGGGACAGTCATCAGCAAACTTTAAAATGTAATAATGTGAATACCAGCTGGAACAACTATAAAATAAATAAAAGCAGAGACAGAACCCAGCCCTGTGTAGAACCAGTAGAAAAAAAGAACATCAGAGAGAACCATGTTGATAAAAACATAATTTCTCAGCTAAAATATAAAATCAGACTCAAACCTAATTATTGCCCCTGACAGCTGAATACCAGGAACCAATCAACACCTTGGTCCTCGCCGGGGCTCCTCATCCAGCCGAGCCTCAGAACCTCAGTGTCTCTTAGAGAGTCTCCACAGCTCATTAGAAATGGCTTTTCTCAGCTTAGAAACATCTCCTGCCTGAAGCTTGGTGTCTAAATCACATCTGAAGATGATGGTTCAGGTTTGATCTCATCTGGTTAAGATGATTGTAATATATTGTTATCAGTTTGAATAAAATACATCTGATCTTTCTTTGGTCAGTCCAGATTGCTGAAGTTGTTTTAACAAACACCCTAAAACAGGGCTGTCCAAACTTTTCAGGATGAGGGCCAAAGTCATCAAGTTGAAATTAATCATGAGCCACAAAAATGTGTTTTTCCTGTCTAAAAATGCCAAAATTGTTCAATACTAGATTTATTAGTGATTGTTTTTTGTAGAGAAGAATCTGTGAGTCTGTAATCTGTGTTGACGCGAGACATAAAAACGGCCTCATACGCTTTTGTTTCATTTTATAAAATGGTCAAATTTGCAGGTTTTCTAGATACTTGGATTTTAACATAAATATAATCAGATTAGGGATGCACCGATACCAATACTGGATCAGATATCGATGCTGATCCAGGCCTTTTAGCTGGATCGGTAAAATTGGCTGATGCTGGATCAAATATTATTTACTACACTTTGTCCTAATTATGAGCAGAGAAATAATGTGGCAAACTACATTACTTTACAGTGTAACTCACAAATGACAAATGTTAGACATTTTGAGGGTTTTCTGGTCCAAGATATATTATGTTTCAGGTTTATTATGTCTGATGTTTCAATATTCTAGTGTTTGCATTAGTATCGGTGGATATTGGTTATCGAATGATCCACAAAGCCCAAATATCGGGATCGGTATTGGGACTGAAAAAGCTGGATCAGTGCATCTCTAAGTCAGATATCAACAACAAGAACAGGATCTGGGTCTTTTTTCAGTGATGCTGCTGGGTTTAGTCACATTTTATAAGTGGTGCTTATGAGTCTGCATTTTAGTAAAAGTCTGTGAGGGTTTGTGGATTATTTCCATGCAATGAAATTAAAAGAAAAACCTGCTCAATGAAAGACAAATTAAGGACTTATCCTTTAATATTCTAATACGATTTTAATTGATAAGTTTTGTTGTTCTACTATGAGTAAAAATCTGAACATGTCTTGATCAGCAGCCTGCTGGAGGACTAGATTCTACCGTTCTCGAAATGCAGTTGAGACACAAAATCACTCTGAGGGCAGCATCTGGCCGCCGGGCCACACTTTGGACATGCCTGCCCTAAAGAGAACTCATGACTCTGTTTTTAGTCTCTTTGACTCTTAGATTCTTGTCCTGACTTTCATAGCTCTGAGCCTCAGCAGTGTTGTTTTTGTCAAAAATGAAGAGGATGACATAAATATTTCATTAACGAGTGAGTAAACGTGATATGAAAGAGGAAGTTATAACTTGAAAGTGAAAATAAACATGACGAAAGTTTTTCTGCACTGTGAGTGAGTGAAAGTTTTTGCAGCCCAGAAGCGTCAGGTGACTAAGTCAATCAAACCATGTGGACAACTGTGAGCTATAGTGGAGGGCTCTGACACAGGCACGCTTGAATCTCTCGATGCATGCTCAGCTGCTCAAACCGGGCTTACACTGTGCAACTTTTGGCCCATTTTGAGCCGATTTCCCGCTTATGTGACTATTTTTGCAGTCGGGACGAATTTCAGTCTGTCGTGCATCGTGCAGTATACAAGGGGTAACGAGATGTGATGAGCAGTTTGACGAGGTGTTTGTTTTTCTCATGGGTCCTCGTGAGAGTACTCCACTGTTGAAGCATGACCCAAAATGACAGGAGCTCTCACACTCACATGTGACAACATGGAATTTCCTTGTCTTTACACATTGTCTCCTTTTATTTTTACACTTTTTTAAGCACAGAATGGCAAGGAGCTGTGTTTATTTTGGTTGAGCACTCTCTTCTCAAGCAAGTGTCTTCTCACTTCTGGGTCTTTCTTCTTCGCCTGTTTCTGCTTCTTCTTCTTCTTTCAGCTCTGCATACAAGAGCCTGAGGTGTCCCGTACTCACATACAGTGTCAGGCGTCAGGTCTTCGATCATTGAGATGCTGTTAGATGTTCCTCGGTCTGTTAGGCGTTCCTCAGTCTGTAGGGTGTTTCTTTGGCTGTTATATGTTCCTCAAACTAGAGGAGGCTGATCCTTTAGAGCTTTTCTGTTCTGTTTTATGTACATAGTTTTTTTTGTGAATGACTTTGTGGTTTTAATCCTGTTAAGTGTGCTTTATATTAAAGTTTACTTCCTTTAACCATCACCATCTTCATCAATACTTTAGAATTCAACATATGAATACATTTAAATAAAAGTCTTCATTTTGAGTCATTAAAGGTAAAACAGGATCTTCATGTTTTGGGAAGGTTCTCTTTCAGTCGTCCTGTCAACAAATTAAAGATTCAGGCAGGTTCTGGATCAGCTGTCGGAGTTCTGGTTCTGTTCCCACTGCCTGAAACCAGAGCTGGTCCAACACAGGCCACACCCCCTCCTGTAAGGTAATAACACCTGCTGTTATATCACTGGTGGAGGCATGGCTAAGGCTAAGAATGTTTTGTTTCCTGAGTCAGGTCTTGTAAGAACTTTGAGAGGAAAATCACGAAACCAGTCTGGTGGTGTTTCACACCTGATGTTGGTGATGATGTCACACACAGCTGATGTTACTTATGATGTCACTCACAGCTGATATTAGGGATCAGCACTCACACCTGATGTTGGTGATGTCACTCATCAACAGTCTGTAAATTATTTAGACTTCAGCTCCGTTTTGTCTGTTTTCAAAAAGATGACGCGTGCGCGCGCGCGTGTGTGTGTGTGTGTGTGTGTGTGTGTGTGTGTGTGTGTGTGTGTGTGTGTGTGTGTGTGTGTGTGTGTGCGTGTGTGTGTGTGTGTGCGCGCGCGTGTGTGTGTGTGTGTGTGCGCGTGTGTGTGTATGTATATGTGTGTAATTTATCTGTGTGTGTGTGTGTGTGTATATGTGTGTAATATATCTGTGTGTGTGTATATGTGTGTAATATATCTGTGTGTGTGTGTGTGTGTATGTGTGTAATATATCTGTGTGTGTTTCAGCCAGGTAAATATTTGCTGGACTTCAGGTTAATAAAGTTGCTGCGTCTCTTGTTTTCTCTGCCTTCAGACTTTGGAACTGGTTGGAACTGGTTTTCAGATCAGAAACAAACTAGGTGACCTGAAGTTATCTGGTCTGGACGATCTAGGTCTGGTTCTGTTTCTGGTCTGGCTCTGGGTCAGAATCTGGTTCTGGTTCTAACTCTGGTTCTGGTTCTGAGTCTGGGTCTGTTGTTGTCAGTCTGACAGGAAACAGGTTTCACCTGATTAAACAGCTGATTGGAGATCAGCATCTTTCTGGTCCAGGTCCTGGTGCTGAGCTCTAACAGAACCAGGTCAGTGGTCCCAGCTGCAGCTCCATGTTCTTCCCCAGCAGATGGAGGAGGCTGGTTGCCATGGAGACTTGTGTGAAGGATAATTAGAAGTTGTTCTGTGTAAGGATCCAGAACTGCTGAGGATGATGGTGTAATGTTCTTCTGCAGGAGGAACCGGGGTATCAGATCTTGATCCAGTCTAAGTCAGACTGGGTCCAGTATGGACAGAACCCCATCAGTGACTTCTGACCTCATTACAGCATGTGAGAGACCCAGGGATTACACAGACCCACTTCCTCTGCTATCTTTATCACTCGCTGCCCTGTTTCTGTAAATAGTCTGGTCCAGAAGGAGGAGGAGCAGGAGGAGGCAGAAGATAACATCTGTTATCACCACCAGGGGGCAGCACTGAAACATGAACCGAGTAGAGGAACAAAACAACCTGGTTCTAGGTGATGGTTTAAACTTCCTCTTCCTCTTTGCTCCTGCTCTACAAACATGTCACCTCCTCTGGAGGTTTGGGTCACAGGTTGGGTTTTATTTTAGGTTTATCTATGTCAATCAGCTGCTCCCTTTGGTAAATTTGGCATTTGTTGTTATGGTTACAAATCATAACAAGTAGCCAAAATGTAGAAAATCTGCAGCAAAAATCCCATTGGCACATGATTCAGACCAAATCAGTCAAACAGCAGAAAACATGAATTAAAATCACTGGTAACAAAACAGCTGCTGGACCCAGCTGCCACCAGGGTGCGCTGCTCTAGAAAACAACAACAATCATAGAAGTATGAATAAATGTTTCCTGTTGTTTTAATAAACTCTGGTTTTTATGTTGAAAATCAAACTAAAAAATTGCTCAAAATTTTTAAACCTAAAAAATGAAATCGCAGAGTGTGTGTCCCTTTATTCATCCCCAGGGAAATGATTTCTCAAAGGGCTAACAGTCTGGATGGCAACCGGGGGCAATCGTGGGTTTGGTGTCTTGCTCAGAGACACTTCAATACATGGCATGGACGGGGGTTGGAACCCAAGTCTCCTGCTCTGTAGGCAGCTGCTCTTCCCCTGGGTCACGATCACCTGCGTGTGTGCGTGTGTGTGTGTGTGTGTGTGCGTGTGTGTGTGAGGTTTCATTAAATCTGTTGAACCAATAATAACTGACTGCATGTAGATTTCTGTCATTTCTAAATACAAACTTAATGAACAACATCTAGAGGTAAACTTTACCTGTGACAGTATCCCCACCACCACCACACCATTATAATCTCAAACCACACTTTTACCACCCTTAGAAAGACCCACCCCCAGCTGGTTCCACACAAGGACCTGCCCAGTGACCTGGCTTGCACTGGACCTAGCTCCAGGGTGGGTTTTGGGGATCCCTCCGGGCCAGGAACCTGTGTACTTGCTCTTTGTCTTGGCCGGAGGCACAGCCATGACCCCTAGGGTAACTAGAACTCCTCCATCATGATGAGAATGAGGTCCAGAGGTGAGGACTCAGAGACTCCTGGCAGAAAGAGCTTTGTGTGACAATTGAGAGGAGGACGAGAGGAGGAGCTCAGAGTGGGAGGACCTGGACCTGGACCCAGATCTCAGCCTGAACCTAAACTTGGACCCAGGTAAAACCCTGATCCCGTCATGAACAAGTCATCGTCTACTCTTCCTCTTTGACTTTAAAATCTTCAGATAGTTTTGATCAGTTCTGTGAGATTTGGCTCACTTGGTTCTGATCCATAAAAACAAATGAATGAAAATCTCTTCCAGCTGAATCCTGAATCGGGACTAGTTCAGATTAAAGTTTGTGACTTCCTGTCTGATGGTGATGCTAATCCACTCAGGAGGGCCAATCAGACAAGGAGCTGCTGATCTTTTAATCCTCTTCCAGGTTTCAGATCCTTCTCCAACAAACACTTGAATCAGAACGAGTCAGGAAGATCCGACCGACCCGATTCAGTCCTGATCTGACCAATTACTGGACTACAGATTCAGCTGTTCATCCCGCCTTTTCAAAACAAAACTTTGAAACAAATTTCATAACCTGGTGGACCAGAAATGAAAAGATTCTGAAGGTTCTTAATCCAAATTGGGCCAGGTTGGTGGTCCCATCAGCTGATGTCCAGATGGACATGGGAAGACCTGAAACCTTGGGACAGGAACCCAAAAACAGGAGGTTCAAAGACCAGATCCAGGAGACCATATTTGTGAGAATTCTGTCAGGAATCCTCTGAAGGAAAACCAAACCAGAACCAGAACCGGGAGTTGAGCAAGACCAGCTTCTAATGGTCTGAGAACCAAACCTGGCTCTAGTGGTCTGAGGAGATCTATACTTGGCTCTAGTCATCTGCAGAGGACCAAGACTTTGTTCTAGTGGTCTGAGAGGAAACAAGGCCTGGCTCTAGTTTTCTGGTCCTGGACTGGGAGCTGCTACCAACCAGTGGAACCACCAAATGGACTTCCTGCTGGTCACGTATCAGCTGTGGTTTGGTGTTTTTGAAGCTGAAGCTGGTTTTAAGTTCTCAGGTGAGGGGCTGGTTTCCATGGTGACACCAAAATAGCGGACAGCTTCAGATCCTCGAACCGGGTCGAGCTGTGGGTTCACAGTCTGGCAGGAACAATGGAGTCCAGCAGGAGACAAAGCTGAGTCAGAAGATGCTTCCTGTCCTGATTGGATCCATAATGAAGCAGCTGAAAGGCCTTGAAGTGTTAATGAGGAGCTACAGCTCATCAGAGGAGCTCCATTCATCTCAGGGCTGAAGGCATCCTGGATCAGCTGTTCCCTGTTACAACCAGCAAGAAGACGAGTGGAGCTGATCTCAGACCAGATCCAAGCTCAGTGTTTGTGTGTGTGTCTGTCTCTGCCTCTCAGTGTGGTTTTACTCTTCGTCTCTGCAGGACGGCAGCTTCCTGTCAGGTTGTATTCAGCTGTGATTCTCTGATGCTGGGTTGTGTTGTATGTGTTGTGTTGATTGTCAGATGTTGAAGATGCTTTATTCTGTTTTGTTTATTTATCAGACACTTTTATCCAAAGCAACTTCCATGTTTAAGCCAGGTTGTGGTCTGGGAGGAAACCCAAACAGAGAATATGCTTACTTCACTCATTAAAGCTGCAGCCGGGAATCAAACTGGCAACCTTCTTGCTGCAAGGCATCAGTTCAACCAACTGTGCCAGAACTGGGTCAGGGTTAGATGTTGGGTTTAGAGTTAGGTTATTGGGTTAGAAATGAACCTTTTCCTAACGTTGTTGGGGTGTTGTACCATTTTGTGTTCTTGCTGATGATCCAGAAACAATGAGTTTTATTAAATAATTGTATGATGAAAAAGCTTTTATTTGAACCCCCAGAACTCATTTAATCTGAACTGATTTATTTTTATGCAGAACCAACCTTTTATCTTGGTTTAAAACAATCTGAGTTGAAATTGGTATGAAAAATGGTCAAATGGTCAACCCGACTCTGCTCAGTGATGTTTGTTTATCAGGCATCAGCTGTTTATCAGCTGCCGTTTGCTGCCGTGGCAACAGCCTGAAAATTGGAGCGCAGCCGGTTCTGTTTGGTTCTGTTCTGCTGTAGATAAGACCAGCTTTACATATGGAACCATAAACCAAGCAAAAAAAGGTCCAAGGGGAGGACAGGCTGGGCTTTGGGTTCACATGAAACCTTCAGGTTCTGAGAAAAATCAGAAGAGCACAGAGCTGAAGAAAAGTTAAATATATAAAAAACAACAGCAACAACAATAAATTGCATTAGATCAAATAAACCAGAACTTGTAAGGGCTCTGGGTCCAGATTCAGGCTACGGCCACTAGCTTTGATCCAACAGGGAGCAGCAGAGTTCAAATGTCCAACTAGAACCTTAGGGTGGTTCCGACCTACAGGGTCCAGGGACCTCAGATATGAAGCATGCATGCATAGTACAAAATTCCAGATGTATCAAAAATAAACTGATCATGAAAATGTGTCCAGCCTAACGGCCAATGGAGCTCAATGAATGAGGAGTGACATGTGGTTGGTAGGCTGATTAAAGACCAGACATGTCTCTGCATTTTGGACCATTTGTAGAGGTTTCACGGTGCAGGCTGGAAGACCAGTTAGAAGGGTGGAAGACCAGTTAGAAGGATGGAAAACCAGTTAGAAGGATGGAAGACCAGTTAGAAGGGTGGTGGATGGTGGACTTTCATCCATTTTGATATGTGAGAGAGAGTGTGCTGAGACTGTGTGATCATCAGATGGTAATGACAGATAGAGCTGGGTAGAAGAAGCTATATGATAGAATGATCTGGCCCAGTGAGGTGGTGTATATGGCAAAGAGAAAAAGTCCTAGTACACAGCCTTGAGGAAACCCCTGTGGCAAGGTAGTAGGCAGCAGATGTGTGACCAGGCCAGTATACGTTGAATAATTGACCCACGATGTACAGTATGAATCAAACCAGGAGTGTGCTCTCCCTGTGATATGACACTTGGTGGCCATAACAATGTGGAAATAATTCTTGTTCAGGTGAATCTAAATAAGTCTACAAGTTATATGTGATGCTCAAACCAGTGTTGTGAAGGTGACCTGCAACATGATTCATTCTTCTAATGACCAACATGGTTTGGAACAGATCAGCTGACACGTTGTGGGATTTTATACTGGTATCAATTAATTGTCCAAATATTCACTCCACCTGCTGCACATGAAGTCTGTCCGTCTCCAAACATCATCCTATCTCTACAGCATCATTACTGTCAGTGACTCTGTTTAGTGGTTTGGGTTTTTTAGTTTAAACTTCTCGATTTTCCTCTACGTTTCAGTGTTTACTGTTGTTTACTGTAGTTAGGTCAGTAAACTCGTGTAACGTCTCAGTCTCACTGTTTTTCTGGTGCTCTTCTGCATCATTTATTATATTAGTCTGAGTGATCTATGCTAGTAGTGACCCAAGTAAGGGCTGGATAATATTGGACAATCAGAGTCTGATAACATAAAGCTATTTGTTGTTGAATCTAATTTGATCTGTCATGAAATCATCCTCCTTCACTGAGCTGCTCTGACTGCACTGACTCTGCACTCTGAGCTTCAGGGGTGACTGTGACTCAGGTGAAGAGAGGTTGTCCACTGATCAGGAGGTCAGGGTTCAATCCCAGGCCCAAACCATGTGTCAAAGTATCATTGGTCAAGATACTGAACCCCCAACTGCCCCCATGGGTGCTGTGAAACGGTCTGCTGCTCCTCAGGGATGGATCAGATGTAGAGAATTAACTCTACTATGTTGTACTATGGTATACATGTAGTACTGAGGTATATACATTGTACTGGGGTTTAAACGTAATCCTCCTGTGGTGTGTGTGTGTGTGTGTGTGTGTGTGTATATATATATATATATATATATATATATATATATATATATATATATATATATATATATATACATACATACATACATACATACAGTGGAGGAAATAATTATTTGACCCCTTGCTGATTTTGTAAGTTTGTCCAATGACAAAGAAATGAAAAGTCTCAGAACAGTATCATTTTAATGGTAGGTTTATTTTAACAGTGGCAGATAGCACATCAAAAGGAAAATCGAAAAAATAACTTTAAATAAAAGATAGAAACTCATTTGCATTTCATTGAGTGAAATAAGTATTTGAACCCCTACCAACCATGAACAGTTCTGGCTCCCACAGAGTGGTTAGACACTTCTACTCAATTAGTCACCCTCATTAAAGACACCTGTCTTAACTAGTCACCTGTATAAAGGACACCTGTCCACAGAATCAATCAATCAATCAATCAAGCAGACTCCAAACTCTCCAACATGGGAAAGACCAAAGAGCTGTCCAAGGATGTCAGAGACAAAATTGTAGACCTGCACAAGGCTGGAATGGGCTACAAAACCATTAGCAAGAAGCTGGGAGAGAAGGTGACAACTGTTGCTGCAATTGTTCGAAAATGGAAGGAGCACAAAATGACCATCAGTCGACCTCGGTCTGGGGCTCCACGCAAGATCTCACCTCATGGGGTGTCATTGATTCTGAGAAAGGTGAGAAATCATCCTAGAACTACACGGGAGGAGTTAGTTAATGACCTCAAATTAGCTGGGACCACAGTCACCAAGAAAACCATTGGAAACACATTACACCGCAATGGATTAAAATCCTGCAGAGCTCCAAGGTCCCCCTGCTTAAGAAGGCACATGTGCAGGCCCGTCTGAAGTTTGCCAATGAACACCTGAATGATTCAGAGAGTGACTGGGAGAAGGTGCTGTGGTCTGATGAGACCAACATTGAGCTCTTTGGCATTAACTCAACTCGCTGTGTTTGGAGGAAGAAAAATGCTGCCTATGACCCCCAAAACACCGTCCCCACCGTCAAGCATGGAGGTGGAAACATTTTGCTTTGGGGGTGTTTTTCTGCTAAGGGCACAGGACAACTTCACCGCATTAACGGGAAAATGGACGGAGCCATGTATCGTCAAATCCTGAGCGACAACCTCCTTCCCTCTGCCAGGAAACTGAAAATGGGTCGTGGATGGGTGTTCCAGCATGACAATGACCCAAAACATACAGCAAAGGCAACAAAGGCGTGGCTCAAGAAGAAGCACATTAAGGTCATGGAGTGGCCTAGTCAGTCTCCGGACCTTAATCCTATAGAAAACCTATGGAGGGAGCTGAAGGTCAGAGTTGCACAGAGACAGCCTCCAAACCTTAAGGATTTGGAGATGATCTGCAAAGAGGAGTGGACCAAAATTCCTCCTAACATGTGCGCAAACTTGGTCATCAATTACAAGAAACGTTTGACCTCTGTGCTTGCAAACAAGGGTTTTTCCACTAAGTATTAAGTATTTTTTGTTAGAGGGTTCAAATACTTATTTCACTCAATGAAATGCAAATGAGTTTCTATCTTTTATTTAAAGTTATTTTTTCGATTTTCCTTTTGATGTGCTATCTGCCACTGTTAAAATAAACCTACCATTAAAATGATACTGTTCTGAGACTTTTCATTTCTTTGTCATTGGACAAACTTACAAAATCAGCAAGGGGTCAAATAATTATCTCCTCCACTGTATGTACTCCTGTGGTGTGTGTATATATATATATGTACTCCTGTGGTGTATATATAAGTACTCCTGTGGTATATATACATAGTCCTGTGGTATATATGTAGTCCTGTAGTATACATGTTGATCTGTGGTAGATACATACCATGGATGCCCAATCCTGGTCCCAGAGGGCCAGTATCTATCCAGCATGTCTTAGTGTTGTCTTTGCTCCAACATACCTGATTCAATTGTTGAGTCACCTGTTCTGCATGTCATCAAGCTCTGCAAAAGGCCTTTAATTAACCACTGACTGAAATCAGGTGTGTTGAAGCTGAGAAACCTCTAAAACATGCTGGATATTGGCCCTCGAGGACCAGAGTAAATATGAAGTACTGTGGTATACACATAGTACTGTAGAGTATTCAGCTTTGCAGATTTGACCGTAGACCATCTTTAAATTTTTTACATGAGGCCCCTGGTCTCTGAGGTCTGGTTCTGACCCACAGGGTCCAGGTCTCCGAGGTCTGGTTTTGGTTCTGATCCTCTGGCGTTGCTGTTTGAAACCTGTAAATTGTTTTTGATTTTATGAGACGGCCAGTTAGCTTCAGGCTAATAGTTTTTTACTCCAACAGACCAGAGGAGTCCGGTCTGGTCCGGACCGGTTCGTCTCTAAAGCCAACATGGACACGTTTTTCCGTCGTCACTTTAAGAGGAAGGAAGCTGTGCTGCAGGATGCCCCCGCTCGCCGCCAGCGGAGGCCCAGCGTAGCTGTCCCAACCAGCAAGGCCCGTCGGAGGTCCAGCGCCGGCCTGCCATCTGGCGCCCTGACCCAGCAGCGCCGGTCCAGCATCCAGCTGCAGTCAGGGCCACCTGGAGTGGGCGGGGGCCGTCTGGCGACAACACCTCAAAGCAGCAGGACAAGACACACCCGCAGGCGCTCTAGCACCACCACCCCCAGCCTGAACCCGAGGTTTGCCGTGCGTCGCAGAAAGGCGGGAAAGCTGCGCACCATCGACGCCCACCTGCTGGGCCCGTCTGTTCTGCTCGCCAGCCTGATCCAGATGGCTGAGGAGGAGGAAGGTGGGCTGGGAGTGGGGCTGTCGCCCGAAGAGCAGCAGGTGGAGGTAAGGGGCGGGGCCAACAACGAGAATACGTTTTCGTGCTCCAGCAGCCTTCAATCTGATGGAGGTGACGACAGCAGCGGTTACTCCGATAGTAGCCAATCAGAAAGCAGCCAGCCGTCGGAGGTGGAGCAGCTGCCCGAGGAGGAGGAGGATGAAGCTTCCCGACCCACTGCCTCTCCAACCTCCACCCCTTCCTCCATATCCTCCATGCAGGTGCAGCAGAGGCCTCCTGAGGTTCTGCCTTCGTCGCGGCCCCTGATCCGGGCCCCTCGCTGCCTCCGTAGGAACTCCTCCTGCTGTCGAGCCTCCAGCCAGAGGAAGAGGAGGAGGATCTCCACCGCCTCCAAAGCTGGGAGCCCGTGGCCCGGGAGGGGCCGCAAGAGCTCGGTGTACTACCTCCACCACCCAGCCTTCTACAGGGGCCCCGGGGCCCTCAGCCCATTGGGGGCTCACAGCTACGAATCCAGTCTGACTGCCTTCCTGCTGTATGTAGTCCAGTTGCAGTACGCGGGTCAGAAGCAATGGTTCTGATTCTAACAAAGCATGAGCAGGGTCCAAAAAAATCCTAAAATACAAACATAGCCTGATCTGGCTCCGCCCACTGTCCTGCATCATGAAAGTTTAGAACACACACCTAAATACTTAGTTTGTCTTTAAGCTGAAATAAACACAAAAGTAGATGTAAAAGCAGTTTGTTTCTAAAGCCCCAAACTAAATTATTAATATTATTAAAGCTAATGGCAGGCAGGAAAAAATGATTTCTAGAGATTTATGGGTCACTTCTGTGTTTTTAGCTTCATGGATACATTTGAAATAAAAAGTGTCAAAAATAGCTTTTGATTTGTAACCAAGCTGTTTATTTATTGTAAAAGAGAACTTTTTAAAATCATTTCCTGTAAAGTGACATTGTTGAGAGATACAAGGTTTTAGCCCAACAGCAAGGAAATCTTTAAAATGTTTTTACTTCCTTCGCACTGTCCTTAGTTTGGGGCCTGTGGAGTTTTCTAGTCATTTGGGATCAATTTGACCCCCTAAGACAGTGCAAGGGTTAAAAAGAAAAATCAAATGAAACCATTGAATATTAATTTAAATGCGTTGAAACTTCACCCTCGTTCTCTCGTGGAAACTTTCCTCTAAAACAACAACAAAAACTTATTTTTTTGTTTCTAAACAGTCAAATTTTTGAAGAGCAGATTTTTTAAAATACAAATTTGTAAACATTTGATAAGCAAAAACAAGTTTAATTCCCAATTTTTATACACAGTTTAAAAATATGACCCCCCCCCCACACACACACACTTCCAAACAGGAAGTTAACCTTAAAAGTGGACCCACTGGGTAAAAAGGTCATTTTCCTGTTTGAACCTAAATGTTCCTTTGTGGGAAATCACATTTCTTTAAATGATAGTAATAACAAAGGAAACGTTTAAGAGGTTTTTATTTTTGTGTTTGCAGGAAAGCGATTACCAAGTCGGGTCTGCAGAACATTCAGCCCAACATGTCGACATCCAGACAGACGGAGGCGCAGCAGCCCAACGGCACCGTCGACTGGACGGTAAGTTACACTGATGTCATCAGAACTCCATCAGTCAGCAGAACCGAGTCCAGGTGATGAAACACACCCATCTCTTTGGGAACGGAAGCCCTGTCAGAACATGTTTTGGACCAACTTGTTTTACAGTTTTTCTTCCAGAAACAACTGAGAACTAACTCAGTTCAGTTTCTCTCTAAAGCTCCAGGTCACATCAGGTCATCTCAAATCAACAGATCCAGATCCTTCAGGTCCAGATTCAGGGCAACTGGTTACAGTATACGTAGTTCAGCTGTCAGAATCTCAGCTGGTGTCAAAGACCTGGAAGGAAAGGTGGGTTTTAAGAACGGATTTAAAATCAGACAGGGCAGAGACCTGTCTGATGAACAGGGTAAGGGAAGCACCACAGTAGGCTTGCACTGTAGGCAGGCGTGAGACTTCAGCCGACCAGTCAGTCCACAATGAGCGTGCAGCCCAGCTGTGTAACCATGCTCAGACCTTCTTCTTCCCCCGTCGGAGACTGCAGTCTACACGCTCAGCGCGATGTGTAGCTTTGACAAATTGCTGGTATTCTTGTTTTTCGCGGCACAAATCTTATTGCATACGCTGCATTTTGCTCTGTTCCCGTTTACCTTTCCAAAATGCAGCCAAACTTTAGATTTCTTCGGCATTTTTAAGCTGGAAGTTTGCAGAACTGTTGTTGAGAGGAGAGAACAGGAGAGAGGAGGGAGGGGCCGTGTCACTCAGCCTGTGTGTGTGTGTGTGTGTGTGTGTGAGCAGACGGGCTCCTTTCCTCTGTTCGGAGTAGAGCGGTGCTGGAAGAAATGCAGCTGCTCATTTATAGGGACTTTTTATTGTAAAAGTACCAAAATTTAGCACCAAAAAATACAATTTTTTTGGTACTACTACCTACCGAAGGTTTTCAGTCCGTACCAAAGAAGTACAGAGTTTCGGTACCCAGCCCTACTCTTTATACAAGGTTAATGAAAAGTCACTCTGCCCCATCTGCGACTTGTATCCAGAATACCACACCTGCAACTTCAGAGTCTCTGGTCCAGTGCCATGAAGTCTCACAAAGTCACTTATCTCACCAGAAGCGATAAGCATGTTTCCACCTCAGAACCTGCTCAGGACAGACGAGCTGAAGACGCAGACATCATAGATACGAGCTAAGAGATCTATTGTATCGTGTTCATCATGGCGGAGCCTCCAAAGAAACAAAGAAAACTTTAAACCTGGTTTAGAACCACAGGCGCACAGAGCTAGGAGGGGAAAACAGTTTGTTTTTATGATAGTGATTTAAAATGGACAGTAGGGGGCGCTAAAACAAGCCACAACTGCTAAGTGTGCCTTTAAAAGCTGACCCGTTTTGGTTTCATCCCAAAACAGCTCAGAAGTGATTGTGTTGTTGTGTGATTGTGCTGCTGTTGTTGTGATTGTGTTGTTGTTGTTGTGTGATTGTGCTGCTGTTGTTGTGATTGTGTTGTTGTTGTGTGTTACAGGACAGTGCTCTGTATGGAGACCACATCTGGTTTGAGGCCAGCGTTTCAGGAGATTTCTGCTACGTCGGGGAGCAGTTTTGTGTCGCCCGGTCTCTGGTGAGTTCTCTGATGAGACCCCTGCTGGCCTGGTCTTGAACTTTGACCTGAGCACAGACACTCCAACACCAGAGTGTAACAGAATCCCCCACCTCATGATACTGTGCATCAACTGTGTGTGTGTGTGTGTGTGTGCGTGCGTGCGTGCGTGCATGCGTGTGTGTGTGTGTGTGTGTGTGTGTGTCTGACAGCAGAAGTCCGTAACGAGGATGAAGTGTGCCGGCTGTAAGATCTCCGTGCACGTGATGTGCATGGATCATCTGGAGAAGGTGAGCCGGTCCGGTCAGGTCCTTTAGTCTGACGTCGTCGTGCTGCCCTGCTCAGTTTCTCCTCTCTGTTCAGATTAACTTCAGGTGCAAGCCGTCCTTCAGAGAGCCGGCGTCCCGGGCTGTCCGAGAGGTCAGAGTTCACAGCAGGACCTAAGTCTGGGTCAACTTTCAGAACCGATCATGTTCAGAGCTTGTTTTGCTTTTTCAGGCCAACGTGGTTCGACATCACTGGGTCCACCGGCGGCGCCAGACCGGGAAGTGTCGGCAGTGTGGGAAGGTGAGACCACGATCTGGACTCAAGTCCTGATCCAGGTTCTGAAGGTCGATTCTCTCAGAACCAATTTTTGTACAAATTGGTGCAAAAACGGAACCGAATCTTATATTTTACTTATGTTCTTTAACCCTTTAAAGGTGACCAGATTAGTTCACCTGCTTTAACTTTTCATTTGCATCCTAAACTTGAGTTTTAAAAAGTAAAAGCAAACTTAAGAAGATATATATATTTTATAATGTTATGAAGTACAAACATTTAAAAAAGTAAACTAAATAATAAATTTTATCAACTGAAAATATTTTTAAAATATAGAAAGTTAAAAGGTGCATTTCAAAATTAAACTAAATCAAATTTAATAGAGCTGGTTAAAAGTACAAAAGTTTAAAAAGTAAAGAATAATAAATAAAATATTCACAAATATCAAAAGATCAAAATCCCTGGACAGTCAGGGGACTGTTATGGTCTCACTGGCTTTTAAACAAGCGAGTGATCAAAGGAGTGATAATCTGCCCACAGGAAGCTCAGCCCTATGAGAGCACTCAGCTTCATGTCCCTGACCTGGAGGAACACAGTCTGTCACTGACCACATGTAAATACATGTAGATGATGGGTCACAGGTCCAAACATTCAAACAGCAGCTAACTGTGGAGGTTCACAGTCTATTCAATCAATATTGATCTGTTTTTGTTTTATTATTATATTTTCTGTGTTGTCAATTCATTCACCTGTATGGTGCTGCATGTTCAAAATAAAAAAATGACTGCAAAGAAATGCAAAAGAACCAGAAAAATACCACAAAATTCAAATGATGATTCAGATGATTGCAAATGGATGCAAAATGACACGATGCAGCACACAAAAAGAAATGTGCAGAGTGTCACTGAACCACAAAATGACCACAAGGCTCAAAATGAATGCAAATGGCGTGTAGCAATGCTTTTAAACCTGATGTTGCAGCATACAGCATCTAGCTAGAAACATCGAACATGGAGAATCAAGGAAACGAAGGAGCTGTATGCTCAAAAACTGGAAAACTATCGGTACTTGGGAAGGAAGTAAAGCATTCATCTTGCAACCAGAGGGTTATCTGTTTGAATCCTGCTCCGGTTACATCACCTTGTTTTTGTGTCCTCGGGCAAGACACCTGCTGGTGGTGGTCAGAGTGTCTGGTGATGCCTGTCTGGTAGCTTCCTGCTTCATTTTCTAGGCAGGTGCAGCGGGTGTAGTCTATTGCGCGTGCACACACACACCCAGCTCCTCTGACACGCGTGCAGCACCATGTCATTACGTAATGTGTGCAGCTCCTTTGACACAGGCGCACTGTACAGCAACACACAACTGCGGTACAGGTAAGATGCGTGCACGCAGCTCCTCTGAGACACACGCATGCAGAGACGGCAATGCACACACAATTGTAGCATGTCTGACACACGCACACAACATAGCCAGTGCTGGTGACGCACGCACAGCATCAGCCTTAATCGGTGTCTCGCAAGTTCTCATTAATGAAGGACAGGTACCGAAAACAAGGCACCGTTTCATATCGCCTGAGTCGGTCTACGGTCGGTACCACCGGATTCTGTCGGTGCCTTAATAAGTATCAAATTCAGTATCGGTCTTCAACCTATAAAGTCTAAATCAGATCAACACAGAAACAGGAGCTAAACGTAGAGGATGAGTGAAACATCCTCACTCAACTCTGCTTCCCCAGCGAGCCTTCAGTATTAACCCTAACCCTTCAGTCTATCCAGGTCAAAGGTCAGGTTATATAAAGTGTGTTGAAGCCGACCTTTCAGGTTCTGATCTACATCAGTCCAGCATCACTCAACATCACTTTACTAGTTTTCCCCTAACTCTAACCTGGGACCAAAAACAAAGGTTTTACAATGTAAAAGAAAAAAACAAACAACTTAATACATTTAAAAGTAAAAATAAAGAGTAACAACACTCAATAGCTGAAGCTTTAAATTTGTTTCCATGATACCTTTAATGGGTTAAATGATTTCAGAATGTTTAATGTAACCCAACAGGTTCTATTTCTGATACTAACCGGGTCTCAATCGGACCAACAGGGCTTCCAGCAGAAGTTCTCATTTCACAGCAAAGAGATCGTTGCCATCAGCTGCTCGTGGTGCAAACAGGCGGTGAGTTCACCTCTGACCCTGACCGTAAACCTGACCCTGGCCTTAACCCTGACCCTGACCTTAACCCTGACCCTAACCCTGACCCTGGCCTTAACCCCGACCCTGACCTTAACCCTGACCCTAACCCTGACCCTGGCCTTAACCCCGACCCTGGCCTTAACCCTGACCCTGATTTCTACTAGTCTCTATCTGTCCATCATGATGGTTTCTGCATAGGACACAATTTGTTGTAACAAAGGCTCTGTCTGGGCGCATTTAGAAATTCAAATTTTATTATTTGTACACAATTATTATTTGTTACCGCTGGTAACAGCCAGCTGGTCAATTTAAAAACATCTCCCATCCACCCAACATTTATTTTATGGTACAAAACTCTTTTTTGTGTTTTCTCATAGAAAAAGTAGAGTCATGTAACCAAACTGCTGTACATACATTAAAATCCTGATAATAATGTATTATTTTATTGTTTTGATCAGGACTGTAGTTGATCATAAGATTCAACCCAGAAGCTGAAAAATCATTTATCAGAAATGTTTCATAGCCGTTTTCAAAAGTGGACATTTTTGTCCTCTAAAGACTCCAGAGGGGAGAAATTTAAACATTACATCTGATGATTAAACAAAATGCAGATTCTCCATGGCTCACTTCTGTTCTCCAGATACTTATTAGAGCTGTGAGGTCACTTCCTGTGTGTATCCTCCTTACTGTGAGGTCACTTCCTGTGTGTATCCTCCTTACTGCGAGGTCACTTCCTGTGTGTTTCCTCCTTATTGTGAGGTCACTTCCTGTGTGTTTTCTCCTTATGGTGAGGTCACTTCCTGTGTGTTTTCTCCTTATGATGAGGTCACTTCCTGTTTGTTTCCTCCTTATGATGAGGTCACTTCTTGTGTGTTTTCTCCTTATTGTGAGGTCACTTCCTGTGTGTTTTCTCCTTATTGTGAGGTCACTTCCTGTGTGTTTTCTCCTTATGGTGAGGTCACTTCCTTTGTGTTTTCTCCTCACTGTGAGGTCACTTCCTGTGTGTTTTCTCCTTATGGTGAGGTCACTTCTTGTGTGTTTTCTCCTTATGGTGAGGTCACTTCTTGTGTGTTTTCTCCTTATGGTGAGGTCACTTCTTGTGTGTTTTCTCCTTATTGTGAGGTCACTTCCTGTGTGTTTTCTCCTTATGGTGAGGTCACTTCCTTTGTGTTTTCTCCTCACTGTGAGGTTACTTCCTGTGTGTTTTCTCCTTATGGTGAGGTCACTTCCTGTGTGTTTTCTCCTTATTGTGAGGTAACTTCCTGTGTGTTTTCTCCTTATGGTGAGGTCACTTCCTGTGTGTTTCCTCCTTACTGTGAGGTCACTTCCTGTGTGTTTCCTCCTTACTGTGAGGTCACTTCCTGTGTGTTTCCTTCTCATGGTGAGGTCACATTGTATTGAAGTTTGCCCCAATATTTCTCTCTGCCCAAGCCCAAGTAAATGTCCCACTTTAACTCATAATTTACAATGTAGATCCCCTGATGGTACCACAGATCTTGCCCAAATATTGTATCTGGTACCCCCAAATCTGTTTTGTTTTTTGTTTATATTGTCAAGCGCTTTGTAATGTATATCTGTGAAAGGCGCTATATAAATGAACTTTACTTACTTACTTACTTACATCCTGTGCATTTCCTCGCTGAAGTCTGCACTGGTGTGGACTTAGGCGAGTGTGTGACGAAGGTGGAAAAGGGGGCAGGGACAAGGTGCAAAGTCTCCACCCAAGAGATTCGGGACACCCTAAGCACTTGCACACCTCCGCGGAAGCGCGATTGAAGGGCACAAGGGTGAAGTGCTAGTATTGGGACAGGCCCTTTTTGTGTATTTCCTCCTCATGGCGAGGTCACATCCTTTGTATTTCTTCCTCACGGTGAGGTCACATCCTTTGTATTTCTTCCTCACGGTGAGGTCACATCCTGTGTGTTTTCTCCTCATGGTGAGATCACTTCCTGTGTATTTCCTCCTCATGGTGAGGTCACTTCCTGTGAGTGTTTTTGTGTTGGATAAATGTATTTCAACCTCTATTGTCTGGAATACAAAGTGGTTAAAATAATGCTGAATGGTAACATTTACCAACATTAGCCAGTGCAGTCCTCCACACCATTGAGGGCTTCAGCTGTTGTTGTTCTCCTGTATTTCAGTACCACAACAAGGTGTCGTGTTTCATGCTGCAGCAGATAGAAGAATGTTGCTCTCTAGGAGCTCATGCTGCTGTCATCGTGCCCCCAACCTGGATCATCAGGGTCCGCAGGCCGCAGGTACAAACACCTGACATGAAAGACTAACACCAGGGATATACAAAAGACACAACAGACAGTCGACAGACATACGCCACACAACACCTGGCCAGGTGTTCTGGTCTGGATTAAGTTTCTGGTTTTGTTTCTGCAGACATCTCTGAAGTCCAGCAAGAAGAAAAAAAGGACGTCACTGAGAAGCAACAAGTCGAGCAGGAAGGGAACTGAGGTGAGAACCAAACCAACAGACTTCACCAGGAACCCACTACATCTAGGTTAGACCTGGAACCCATCGGGTTTAGGTCAGACCTGGCAGCTGGGATCAGCTGATGTCACAACAACAAAACCTCTAATTGGTTCATTGTTTCATCCTGATGTTTTCATCCCTGGAGACGCAACAGCATGTTGTTTTGGCTAACTTCCTCGTCTCGTCTCGTGTTCTTCCGCTTATCCGGGTCCGGGTCGCGGGGGCAGCATCCCAATTAGGGAGCTCCAGACAGTCTTCTCCCCAGCCACTTCTACCAGCTCCTCCGGCAGGATCCCAAGGCGCTCCAGGGCCAAACCAGAGATATATTTTCTCCAGCGTGTCCTGGGTCGACCCGGGGGCCTCCTGCCGGCAGGACATGCCTGAAACACCTCCCTGGGGAGGCATCCAGGGGGCATCCTAACAAGATGCCCGAACCACCTCAGCTGGCTCCTTTCGACATGGAGGAGCAGCGGTTCTACTCCGAGTCTCTCCCGAATGTCCGAGCTCCTCACCCTATCCCTAAGGCTGAGCCCGGCCACCCTGCGGAGAAAACTCATTTCGGCCGCTTGTATCCGCGATCTCGTTCTTTTGGTCATTACCCAAAGCTCATGACCATAGGTGAGGATTGGGAGGTAGATCGACCGGTAAATCGAGAGCCTTGCTTTCCGGCTCAGCTCCTTCTTCACCACAACAGACCGGTTCAGCGTCCGCATCACTGCTGACGCTGCCCCAATCCGCCTGTCGATCTCCCGCTCCCTCCTTCCCTCACTCGTGAACAAGACCCCGAGATACTTGAACTCCTCCACTTGAGGCAGGACCTCTCTCCCGACCTGGAGTTGGCAAGCCACCCTTTTCCGACCGAGAACTATGGCCTCAGACTTGGAGGTGCTGATCCTCATCCCAGCCGCTTCACACTCGGCTGCGAACCTCCCCAGCAAGAGCTGAAGGTCAGAGCCTGATGAAGCTAGGAGGACCACATCATCTGCAAAAAGCAGAGACGATATTCTCCTGTCACCAAACTCGACACCCTCCACACCACGGCTGCGTCTAGAAATCCTGTCCATAAAGGTTATGAACAGGACCGGTGACAAAGGGCAGCCCTGGCGGAGTCCAACCCTCACTGGGAACAGGTCCGACTTACTGCCGGCTATGCGGACCAGACTCACTCTCCTCTGGTACAGGGACTGAATGGCCCTTAACAAAAGACCATCCACCCCGTACTCCTGGAGCGCCCCCCACAGGGTGTCCCTGGGGACACGGTCATAAGCCTTCTCCAAATCCACAAAACACATGTGGATTGGTTGGGCAAACTCCCATGACCCCTCCATCACCCTAGCGAGGGTAAAGAGCTGGTCCACAGTTCCACGACCAGGACGAAAACCACATTGCTCCTCTTCTATCTGAGGTTCAACTATCGACCGGACCCTCCTCTCTAGTACCCTGGAGTAGACCTTCCCAGGGAGGCTGAGGAGTGTGATCCCCCTATAGTTGGAACACACCCTCTGGTCCCCCTTCTTAAAAATGGGAACCACCACCCCGGTTTGCCACTCAACAGGAACTGCCCCCGATGACCACGCAATGTTGCAGAGACGTGTCAACCATGACAGTCCTACAACATCCATAGCTTTCAGATACCCAGGTCGGATCTCATCCACCCCCGGGGCCACGCCACTGCGTAGTTTTTTGACTACCTCAGCGACTTCTGCCCCAGAGATTGGACAGTCAATCCCCAGTTCTCCCAGCTCTGGTTCCTCATAGGAATGCGTGTCGGTGGGATTGAGGAGCTCCTCAAAGTATTCCTTCCACCGCCCGACTATAGCCCCAGTTGATGTCAGCAGCTCCCCGTCCCCACTGTAAACAGTGTGAGCGAGTTGCCGCCTTCCTCCCCTGAGGCGTCGGATGGTTTGCCAGAACCTTTTTGGAGCCAACCGATAGTCTTTCTCCATGGTCTCGCCGAACTCCTCCCACGCCCGAGATTTTGCCTCGGAAACTGCCACTGCTGCACCCCGCTTGGCCCTCCGATACCCATCAGCTGCCTCTGGAGACCCACAGACTAGCCACGCCTTGTAGGCCTCCTTCTTCAGCCTGACGGCTCCCCTAACCTCTGGTGTCCACCAGCGGGTACGGGGGTTACCGCCACGATTGGCACCGGCTACCTTGCAACCACAGCTAGCAACAGCCGCCTCAACAATCGCAGAGCGGAACAAGGCCCATTCGGACTCAATGTCCCCCACTGCTCTCGGGACGCGGTCGAAGCTCTGCCGGAGGTGGGAGTTGAAGACCATCTTGACAGGCTCTTCTGCCAGGCGTTCCCAGCAGACCCTCACTATACGTTTGGGTCTACCAGGTCTGCGTAGCATCTTCCCCTGCCATCTGATCCAACTCACCACCAGGTGGTGATCAGTTGACAGCTCCGCTCCTCTCTTCACCCGAGTGTCCAAAACATATGGTCTCAGGTCAGATGATACAACTATAAAGTCAATCATCGACCTGTGACCCAGGCTGCCCTGGTACCAGGTGTACTGGTGGGCATCCTTATGTTCGAACATGGTGTTCGTTATGGCCAAACTGCGACTTGCACAGAAGTCCAAAAACAGAACACCACTCGAGTTCAGATTGGGCGGGCCGTTCCTCCCAATCACGCCCCTCCAGGTCACGCTGTCATTGCCCACGTGAGCGTTGAAGTCTCCCAGCAGGACTATGGAGTCCCCAGTAGGAGCGCTATCCAGCACTCGTCCCAGGGACTCCAAAAAGGGTGGGTACTCTGAGCTGCTATTTGGAGCATAAGCACAAACAACAGTCAGGACCCGTTCCCCAACCCGAAGGCGCAGGGAAGCTGCCCTTTCGTCCCCCGGAGAAAACCCCAACATACAGGCAGAGAGTCTTGGGGCTAACAGAAAGCCCACCCCAGCCCTCCGCCTCTCACCCGGAGCAACTCCAGCATAGAAGAGAGTCCAACCCCTCTCCAGGACTCGGGTTCCAGAGCCAACGCTATGTGTCGAGGTGAGCCCGACTATATCTAGCCGGTATCGCTCAGCCTCTTCCACAAGCTCCAGCTCCTTCCCCGCCAGAGAGGTGACGTTCCATGTCCCAATAGCCAGTTTTTGTGTCCGGGGATCGGACCGCCAAAGCTCCCGCCTTGGTCTGCCATCCGATCCACATTGCACCAGACCCTTCATGTTCCTCCTGCAGGTGGTGGGCCCACAGGTGGATGAGCCCATGTCTCCGGTTCGGGCTGGGCCTGGCCGGGCCCCATGGGCGAAAGCCCGGCCACCAGGCGCTCGCTCACGGGCCCCAACCCCAGGCCTGGCTCCAGGGTGGGACCCCGGTAACCCTCCGGGCCGGGTACACTGGCTCGATGATTGTATTTCCATAAAGAGTCTTTTGAACCGCACTTTGTCTCACCCCTCACCTAGGACCAATTTGCCATGGGTGACCCTACCAGGGGCACAAGTGCCCCAGACAACATAGCTCCTAGGATCATTAGGGCACTCAAACTCCTCCACCACGATAAGGTGACGGTTCACGGAGGAGGGCTAACTTCCTGTTTTACCTATCGTTTCTCAGCTCCAAGATGGCCGCTGGAAGCCCTTCCTGGTTAAGCCCCTCCCCTCGCAGCTGATGAAGCCTCTGCTGGTGTTTGTTAACCCGAAAAGCGGCGGGAACCAGGTGACTGATCACAGCAGGTTTCTGTTTGGTTTGACGGAGCCTACTGAAGGATTAGATCAGATCCAGATCAGAGGTCGAGGTCAGGAGGCAGCAGAGAGACGCAGAGAGAAAAGCTCCAACCTACCTATACGTATACGTTGTATACGTCTGCTGACAAAATCAAAATAATAATTTCATTGAATGAAGTAAAATTATAGCTAATTTCATTTAAGAAGTAAAATTGTAAAAAAATAGCACAAAATAAAGTCAAATGAAATAAAATGAAGTAAAAAATGTTTAAAAGTAAAACAATATTAAGTAACATAAATATTGCCTAATTAAATTGAATAACAAAATGCATCTAATTTAATTAAATATCATAATATAACAATAAATTCAATAACACAAAATAAATTGAAAAAATAAAATACATTTTGTTTAAAAAAGTAATAATTTAAGTGACAAAGTCAAGTAAAGTAAAACATCAATTTTAAATAAATTGGAAGAAAATTAAATAAATTTACAAAATAAAATTTGTTAAAGTGAAATATCAAATAAAGTTCATTTAATGAAGTAAAATTAAGTTAAGGATGTAAATTACAGTAAAATAAATGGTAATAAATAATCAAAGATAAAGTGTTTTCCTCCTTCAGGGAGCAAAGGTCATCCAGTCCTTCATGTGGTACCTGAACCCCCGGCAGGTGTTCGACCTGACCAAAGGAGGACCCAGAGAGGGGTAAGGAGACCCGTCCACCTGCTGGCTGATCTGAGAACAGTTCTCAGATCGGGTTTAACGTAGAGCACAGCAGATCCAGGCTGCTGTCAGTTTTCCAGGGTTCTGGTCCCAGACCAGTTCTCACTCTTGTCTGTTTCTTGCAGACTGGAACTTTACGCCAAAGTTCCTAACTTGAGGATCCTGGCCTGCGGTGGTGACGGCACGGTGAGTTGAAGACCTTTTCATCATCACCTGTCCAGGTCCTGTCTCTCTTCCTGTTGAGGTGGACTAACACCGCCCCCTGGTGGCCTAGTGGGTCCTGATTCTTTATTCTCACTAAAGCTCTTTGGTTTTCTAGTTTGACTGGCTGGTTTCTGATTGTCTGATTTGTGATTAGCTGGTTTCTGATTGGCTGGTTATTGATTATTTTAGTCCAAAGGTCTTTATTGTTATTGTTTAAACAAAACAACAAGACATTACAGCATCTCCAAAGGTCATCAGACCAAGCACTGTGGAATCCAGGATGGTTTTACTCACATCAGTGACCTTGATGTGCTTGATGTGTTCAGGTGGGCTGGATTCTGTCTGTGTTGGACCAGCTGAAGCTCCGCCCCCAGCCTCCTGTGGCAATTCTTCCTCTGGGGACAGGCAACGACCTGGCCAGGACCCTGAACTGGGGAGGGGTGAGTTTTTGCCTGGTACTGCTGGTCAGTTTGGTCCTACTGGTCCTGTTGACCCTGTTGGTTCTGGGTCAGAATCAGAACATTCCTCTGAAAAAAATTAATTTATGAAAAATTATGTAGAATACACATACATAAAAAACATTTAAATATGGTAAAGTTCAATATTTTTGTCCCTCATGTCAGAAAGAGAACCACATATTTGATATAGACCAGCGGTATTCAGTAGGTGGCAGGTGGTCTGGGTCCAGCCCGCGGGTCGCATCTTTCTGGCCCACGAGCCATATCCTGTCCCCCAAGCTGTAATTCTTTCACTAATTCCATGGTGCCATCGCAAGTCAGCATGGTATTGCCAGGGGGGTGTCTAGAATTTTATCTTGGGGGGGCTATGCAGGGGCAAAGACTGTAGAAAGGTGTCACACTGAAAGGTCAATGCTCAGCAGAGAGAGAGATCAAAGGGTCTGATATTTTTGCTTTATTTAAAAGAAAAATGAATTTTATTGGCTGATTGTTTTCTGGTTTCTTGAAAATAAATTTGAGTTCAACAGTGACAAGAACTGGATCCTGGTCTTTCTTCAGAAATGCTGAAAGTATATTTATTTACTTAGTGAATGGTAAATAGCCTGTGTTTTTAGAGCATGTTCTGGAGTGTTCACACTCCCCAAAGCGCTGTACAACACAACAGTCATTCGTCCATCCCTAGAACTTTATTATTATATAATACATCAAAGATTATGTCAGCTGAATACGTCTGTTTTTGTGGTTTCTGGCAAAGCATTCCACAAAACTATTCAATAAATACGAACTGATTGACAGCTCTGGTGGGGGTAGCCACCAGGCAGGGTGGCCAATCAGATATCAATGGTGGCCAGTGCCACCCCTGTGGCCCCGCCCCTGGGTATTGCCCGTGCAGCTGACATTACAGGATGTGGAGCTGCAGCCACTGCAGTCTCTCTGTAACTGCAGCAAGAGTTTAGCAGCAGTGCAGGTGCTAACCCCCCCCCCCCCCCCCCCCCCCCCCCCCCCCCCCCCCC
>SSNR01000383.1:261954-276954 GCA_006937965.1 Callopanchax toddi
CTTTAAGTTTGGCTTGTTTTGATTGCTGTTCAGTCAGAACATTTTAGAACCAGAAGTGGGGTTCCACAGGGTTGTGTTCAGTCCATTTATAGTTTTATCCACATTTCTCTTTTCAGTTTAAAGAGAAGAACTTGTTGTTGTTTTTCTGTCATTGTGTAGGTTCTGTAGTTAAGATGCTTTTATGTGAAACTTGTATTTTTTCTGAGATTAAACTGTAAAGGATCAGAAGCTTTTATTTTAGACAAAACTGATTCTGAAGTTGGTTGCATACAGAATATCACTACTAATCATTTAATCTGTAAATAAAGGCCAATTTTCAAAGAATAAAGTTTTATTTTAAACTTGATGAATCAACTGAATCAGTTCAGTACTTTTTTGTCCCACAAGGGGGCGTTCTGCTGCGGTTCTGTTAGGTTTTGGGTTTGATTGTTCTGCTCGTTTTGGGCTCTGCATGTTCTGAGTTCATTAGTTTTTACCAGCCCAGATTAAAGTTCCCGGTACTTTGTTATTTTTGTAAACGGCGTGGAGAACCATTAGTCCAGCAGAGTCCAGTTTTCAACAGAATCAGTTTTCATGCTTCTATTTTTGTTTTTGCAGACAGATAGTCCATCTTCACAGAAACTGTCCCCAAACTGGTGTTTCCTCGACTGTAAGTCCACACAGAACCTCTGCACTCAGAGCCTAGGTCCAACAAAGGTTCTGACCGGGTTCTGCTTTCTGCTTCCCAGGTACGACTGCAGATCGTATCTACAGGATCGACCGAGCTCAGGTATGAACTTCACGTCTGTGGTTAGAACGTTTTAGCTGCTCGGCAGAACCGTAAAACACAACCCAAGTGTCTCTGAGTTTTTAGCAATTATGGCAAAGTAAAATCCTTCCACCCTTAATCCAGTGCTACAACTTATGAGGGATGTTGGGCCTGATCAGAGAGCTATGGATTCGTAATGGTGACCAGTCGGGTCACTTTCTACCAGTTCATTTGATCCTTTGGGCTGAGGCTCGCCATGTTCAGTCAGAACCTTAGAGTCATGTGAGGTTCCACATGGTTGTGTTCTCAGTCCATTTCTGTTTTCATGCCTCTTATTATTTTTTTTTCTAACCTGGTGGACAAAAAAATTCTATTCAGACTCTAGTTTAGTCTTTTAGACTTCCTGAAACATCCAGATGTTTTGATTTAGCCTTAAAACCCATCAGGTCAGAAGGTCTGATCAGAAATTGTTTTTCTCCAGGAGCACCTGAACTACGTGACGGAGATCTCTCAGGAAGAGCTCTACATCCTGGACCCAGAGCTGGTTGTCAAAGAGACAGTGGGCACCTCTCACAGCATGCTTGACCTTGTGGACTCTGTGGAGCACGAAGAGCCTCCAGACCAGTTCTCTTTCCCCTGCTCTCCATCTTCCCCCACAACCTCAAGGTTAGTCTATTTCTGTAAAGGCAGGTAGAACACGGTCTAGCATCAAATTGAGTCCTCTAGATGTCTCCATGGTCCAACATAAACAAAAGTCCTCAAGAGGTCCAGCATCAAAACAAGTCCTCTAGTTCTCTATGGTACAGTGTCAACAGGAGTCCTATAGAGGTCTCTAGGGTCTAGCTTCAACATATATCTGGATCACCAAGTTTTAAAAAGTTGAACAATTTATTGTTATTATTAAACATATTATTGTTATTTAAAATATTATTTGTTTATTATTAATGATATTATTATTACTATTGTTATTGTTATTATTAACTTTTATTTTCACTGACTGGTCAGGTTAGAACTAGTTTTCCTTTTTTTACTCGTTAAAAATCAACATGATCCGGTTATTCTATTGGTCTGAAGCTGTCCAGAAAAAACAGCTGTTGGTTTTATCCAGTCCAAAAGCAAGTTTTTCATTTAAAGGACACAACTTGATTATAATGTTGGCTGCTGTTACCATGGAGATGCTCATCTTTGTGTGTGTGTGTGTGTGTGTGTGTGTGTGTGTGTGTGTGTGTGTGTGTGTGTGTGTGTGTGTGTGTGTGTGTGTGTGTGTGTGTGTGCGTGTGTGTGTGTGTCAGAGTTAGTGACTGCCAGAGGATGAGGATTTCCAGTGGTGACAGTTCTGAGGCTTTGAGTCAGACCTCGTCTAAAACCACCCTGTACAGGTACTCACTCACATGCACACTCACATGCACTAACCATTATGTTGATCAGCTGATATGGATTCCTTATAGCTGCTGTTCCCACTAAAACCAAACATTAGCTGCCGGTTTGAGCCAGCAATAATCATCAGGATCAACTGATCTGCTACTGCTAAACTACAAAATCATATTTTTTTTACCAGTCTGTGATCTCACCATGCTATCACTTCATGTATAGGTTTTCAAATTTTTCCTGTGAGTCAGAAACTTTAATAAACTTCAGATTATTCTGTTAATTCTAGATCTATGTCTTGAATCAGAAACAGAACCAGATTAGTGACTTTCAGCATCTGACCATCAAAATAACATTAGTCTACGACCCAAAACAATCCTAAAGGACCCGAAGCATTTCTAAATGACCTCAGACCATCTAGGATGACCCTAAACGACCCTGAATGACTGCTGATTTATTGTTTTTTTTCTCCAGTCATAGTGAATTATTTTGGGGTTTCATTTGGTTCTTGTGGTCCATCCCAGACTTGGACCCACATATGGGTTCCGACCACTCCTTTGGGAACCAGGGCATTAAAGAACCCATACCAGCTGATGGGGGAGAGACCTTTGTTAAACTCTCTGACTGGTTTCCTGTTCTTGTGTTCTGACAGAATCTCTGCTACCTCACCGGACCCTGAAGCAGGTAAACCCGGTCCTGAGCCTGGAACCTGAACCTGTTTGGTCCTGGTCATGTTCTGGAATATGTAGTTCTACGTTCATTTAGCAACCTGAGCACAATCTGACCCGATCAGGATTTGGGTCACAGCTTGAGCCGCTGACCTGAGTTCTGATGGTGTGATCATGGGACCTCTCATGATGCTTCAGTCACAAGTTTGATATTAATTTCTGCAGTGTAAGCAAATAAAGCAGCTGTGAGAGCTAAACCAAAACCCGGATTTGGTTGGGTGGTTCTGATGAAGATGAGCTGAGCAGGTCCAGAACTCTGAGAACCTGGTGGTCCACCAGGTGGTGCCATTTCATTAGAATCCACATCAGCTGATCCATGTTTGTTCTGTTTCAGATGCAGAACTGATCCGCTGCATCAGGACCCAGAACCTAAGCAGAGTGAGTGTTTTAACGAATCGGTTCTGGTTCCAGATTCACCTCTGATAACAACCAATCTCAGGCTTTTATTTTGAAACCGTTTCCCGTTTCCATCTTCTGTTTCCTGAAGTTTCTTGGTCTCGTTGTGGTTCCGTATCCTCTGTGTTCATCTGTAGGATGCAGCTTTGTTCAGAAAAAGTTCTGACCCGGTTCTGTTGATGTTTCTCCTGCAGCTGAAGGAGCTCCACCAGAAGGGGGCGAACGTCCTGCTGCAGGATGCAGACGGACGCACGCTGCTGCATCATGCTGTCCAGACCGGCAGCAAAGACATGGTCAGGTTCCTCATCGTCCTCGGTGAGCAGAACCTCCAGCCTACCCAGTTTGGGTGGAGATGGGGCTCTGGTTTTAACTGCTGGGTTGCCATGGTAACATGTGACCATCACTGACGCTAGATGACCATAACCAACCCTAGATGACCCTGATTGACACTAAAGGACCCTGACTGATCCTAGAGGACTCTGATTGACCCTAGTGAAGAGCATCTATGCTGGGAGGGGGGGGGGGACCACTGCCGTGGATGGCTGTTGCTAGACTCTGTGATGCTCTCTACGACCTGTTGGGGGACTCGTTGCCTAACCTGAGTGTTTTCTTTGATGTGTTGTGTTGACATGTGCGTTTGTGTTGTTTGTTACCTGCAGCTCCTCCATCTTACCTGGACCTCACAGAGACAGAGACGTGAGTCCACTTCCACTCGTTTACACTCGATTTATCCAAATGGAGACCAGACTCCTCCCAGCTAATTCTTCTTCTTTGGTTTGTGTTTCAGAGGCGAGACGGCGCTCCACCAGGCCGCCGCCCTTGGTCAGAGGAGCATCTGTCACTTCCTGGTGGAGGCCGGAGCTTCGCTCATGAAGACGGACCTGCAGGTAAACCTGGACTCACTTGGATGCTCGTCCCTGCTCAGAGGGACACCTTAAAGGAACAAATGAATCCAGAACTACAGGAGACAGACTGGACCTTCAGCTGAACCAGAACCAGAACCAGAACTAGATCTAGGATTACCAGAGTTCTGATGTTCCTCAGTGGTTCCTCTATGTGTCTCTACCCTCGCTGTGATTGGTGAATATTGTTGTCCTGTTTGGCTTTTCTATTGGTGCTGATGTTCCAATAGAATCCAGTCATCCAAATAGACCACTGGGTTCCTGAGATATTGTCCTGCCCAGTACTGTGTCACTGCCCCCCCAAACCAGGCCTATTCCAACTCTTTAGGCCTTGCCTACTTCACACTAAACTGTGATTGGCTGATATGTCTCTCAGTTTCTAAACAAACTCATTCTGTTGGGCCTTTGACCCAGATATGCTGGGTTCTAACGATGAAGTCCTAACCAATCAGAAAGCAGGATCTGACATTTTTCTGCCTAGCAACATGAAAATAAAACTTCTGATTAGATAACTTTATTCATTCTTAATTACAAACTGGTTTTTGTTCAGTTACAGATTAGTTTATAGAAAAGGAGGTCGAAACTACATAACTTTTATAAAAATCAAATACATTTTTAAAATCAACATTTAATAAATGCTTATTTTTTGGAGCTCTGAATATTTAGAAGGACCTGAGGGCTCCTCACTGGTGCGTGCGTGCGTGCGTGCGTGCGTGTGTGTGTGTGTGTGTGTGTGTGTGAGAGAGAGAGAGATCTCAAACTGATTCAAACAGAAACAGCTGTTTGTTCCCCAGGAAGGGGGAGGGGCTTCCTGTTGCAAGGCGCTGTGTCAGGGTCATGGGGCTGTTCTTGGTCCCTTCTGATCCCTCTTGTCCTGGTCCTGGTCTCTTTTGTCCTGATCCCTCTGGCCCTGGTCCCAGTACCTCTGGTCCTGGTCCTGGGCTCTTAGATCCTGGTTCTGGTCCCTCTGGACCTGGTCTGTGTCCCAGCCCTCTATTTGGGCCTCCAGCCGGGTCTGACCCGATTGTATAAAGTGATTAATGTCAGTGAGAAGCGGAACGCTGCAGGATTCCTGGACTTGCTCCGGTGCAGACAAAGAACTTGGATCTATGTTGCTATGGTGACGCTGCAAGAAACAGGAAGCAGCCGCGCGTCTGAAGATTCTCTTCTTCTCTCCTCTAATAAAGAGGTCATGTGTTCAGAGTCCAGAGCTGGGACTGAGCCAGAACCACTGCAGGGAACCAGAACCAGGAAGACCCTTTACAGGGTTCTGGAGCCAGGACTTCCTTCAGATCCATTTTTGTACCTTTAAATTTCTCTCAGTGGTCAGAGGGTCTGGTGGAGGTGGTCAGAGGGTCTGGTGGAGGTGGTCAGAGGGTCTGGTGGAGGTGGTCAGAGGGTCTGGTGGAGGAGGTCAGAGGGTCTGGTGGAGGAGGTCAGAGGGTGTGGAGGAGGTCAGAGGATCTGGTGGAGGAGGTCAGAGGATCTGGTGGAGGAGGACAGAGGATCTGGTGGAGGAGGACAGAGGATCTGGTGGAGGAGGACAGAGGATCTGGTGGAGGAGGACAGATGATCTGGTGGAGGAGGTCAGAGGGTGTGGAGGTGGTCAGAGGGTGTGGAGGAGGTCAGAGGGTCTGGTGGAGGAGGTCAGAGGGTGTGGAGGTGGTCAGAGGGTCTGGTCGTGGTCAGAGGGTGTGGAGGTGGTCAGAGGGTGTGGAGGTGGTCAGAGGATCTGATGGAGGTCAGAGGGTCTGGTGGAGGTCAGAGGGTGTGGGGGTGGTCAGAGGGTGTGGAGGTGGTCAGAGGGTGTGGAGGTGGTCAGAGGGTGTGGAGGTGGTCAGAGGGTGTGGAGGTGGTCAGAGGGTCTGGTCGTGGTCAGAGGGTGTGGAGGTGGTCAGAGGATCTGATGGAGGTCAGAGGGTCTGGTGGAGGAGGTCAGAGGGTCTGGTGGAGGAGGTCAGAGGATCTGGTGGAGGTGGTCAGAGGGTGTGGAGGAGGTCAGAGGGTGTGGAGGTGGTCAGAGGATCTGGTGGAGGTCAGAGGGTGTGGTGGAGGAGGTCAGCGGGTCTGGTGGAGGAGGTCAGAGGGTGTGGGGGAGGTCAGAGGGTCTGGTGGAGGTGGTCAGAGGATCTGGTGGAGGTGGTCAGAGGGTGTGGAGGTGGTCAGAGGGTGTGGAGGTGGTCAGAGGGTGTGGAGGTGGTCAGAGGGTGTGGAGGTGGTCAGAGGGTCTGGTCGTGGTCAGAGTGTGTGGAGGAGGTCAGAGGGTGTGGAGGAGGTCAGAGGATCTGGTGGAGGTCAGAGGATCTGGTGGAGGAGGTCAGAGGGTCTGGTGGAGGAGGTCAGAGGGTCTGGTGGAGGAGGTCAGAGGATCTGGTGGAGGTGGTCAGAGGGTGTGGAGGAGGTCAGAGGGTGTGGAGGTGGTCAGAGGATCTGATGGAGGTCAGAGGGTCTGGTGGAGGTCAGAGGGTGTGGAGGTGGTCAGAGGGTCTGGAGGTGGTCAGAGGGTGTGGAGGTGGTCAGAGGGTGTGGAGGTGGTCAGAGGGTGTGGAGGTGGTCAGAGGGTCTGTTCATGGTCAGAGGGTGTGGAGGTGGTCAGAGGATCTGATGGAGGTCAGAGGGTCTGGTGGAGGTGAGAGGGGGTGGTGGTGGAGGTCAGAGGGTGTGGTGGAGGTCAGAGGATCTGGTGGAGGAGGTCAGAGGGTGTGGAGGTGGTCAGAGGGTCTGGAGGTGGTCAGAGGGTGTGGAGGTGGTCAGAGGGTCTGGAGGTGGTCAGAGGGTGTGGAGGTGGTCAGAGGGTCTGGTGGAGGAGGTCAGAGGGTCTGGTGGAGGAGGTCAGAGGATCTGGTGGAGGAGGTCAGAGGGTGTGGAGGTGGTCAGAGGGTGTGGAGGTGGTCAGAGGGTCTGGAGGTGGTCAGAGGGTGTGGAGGTGGTCAGAGGGTCTGGAGGTGGTCAGAGGGTGTGGAGGTGGTCAGAGGGTGTGGAGGTGGTCAGAGGGTCTGGAGGTGGTCAGAGGGTCTGTTGGAGGAGGTCAGAGGGTGTGGAGGAGGTCAGAGGATCTGGTGGAGGTCAGAGGATCTGGTGGAGGAGGTCAGAGGGTCTGGTGGCGGAGGTCAGAGGGTCTGGTGGAGGAGGTCAGAGGATCTGGTGGAGGTGGTCAGAGGGTGTGGAGGAGGTCAGAGGGTGTGGAGGTGGTCAGAGGGTCTGGTGGAGGAGGTCAGAGGGTGTGGAGGAGGTCAGAGGATCTGGTGGAGGTCAGAGGATCTGGTGGAGGAGGTCAGAGGGTCTGGTGGAGGAGGTCAGAGGGTCTGGTGGAGGTGGTCAGAGGGTGTGGTGGAGGTCAGAGGGTGTGGAGGTGGTCAGAGGGTCTGATGGAGGGCAGAGGGTCTGGTGGTGGTCAGAGGGTGTGGAGGTGGTCAGAGGGTGTGGAGGTGGTCAGAGGGTGTGGAGGTGGTCAGAGGGTCTGTTCATGGTCAGAGGGTGTGGAGGTGGTCAGAGGGTGTGGTGGTGGTCAGAGGGTGTGGAGGTGGTCAGAGGGTGTGGAGGTGGTCAGAGGGTGTGGTGGTGGTGAGAGGGTCTGGTGGAGGAGGTCAGGGGGTCTGGTGGAGGAGGTCAGAGGGTGTGGTGGAGGAGGTCAGAGGGTGTGGAGGAGGTCAGAGGGTCTGGTGGAGGTCAGAGGGTGTGGAGGTGGTCAGAGGGTCTGGAGGTGGTGAGAGGGTCTGGAGGTGGTCAGAGGGTGTGGAGGTGGTCAGAGGGTCTGGTGGAGGTGGTCAGAGGGTCTGGTGGAGGAGGTCAGAGGGTCTGGTGGAGGAGGTCAGAGGGTGTGGTGGAGGAGGTCAGAGGGTGTGGAGGTGGTCAGAGGGTGTGGAGGTGGTCAGAGGATCTGATGGAGGTCAGAGGGTCTGGTGGAGGTCAGAGGGTGTGGAGGTGGTCAGAGGGTCTGGTGGAGGAGGTCAGAGGGTCTGGTGGAGGAGGTCAGAGGGTCTGGTGGAGGAGGTCAGAGGATCTGGTGGAGGAGGTCAGAGGGTGTGGTGGAGGTGGTCAGAGGGTGTGGAGGTGGTCAGAGGGGTGGAGGTGGTCAGAGGATCTGGTGGAGGAGGTCAGAGGGTCTGGTGGAGGAGGTCAGAGGATCGTGTGGAGGTGGTCAGAGGGTGTGGAGGAGGTCAGAGGGTGTGGAGGAGGTCAGAGGATCTGGTGGAGGAGGTCAGAGGATCTGGTGGAGGAGGTCAGAGGGTCTGGTGGAGGTGGTCAGAGGGTGTGGAGGTGGTCAGAGGGTGTGGAGGTGGTCAGAGGGTGTGGAGGTGGTCAGAGGGTGTGGAGGTGGTCAGAGGGTGTGGAGGTGGTCAGAGGATCTGGTGGAGGAGGTCAGAGGGTGTGGAGGTGGTCAGAGGATCTGATGGAGGTCAGAGGGTCTGGTGGAGGTCAGAGGGTGTGGAGGTGGTCAGAGGGTGTGGAGGTGGTCAGAGGGTGTGGAGGTGGTCAGAGGATCTGATGGAGGTCAGAGGGTCTGGTGGAGGTCAGAGGGTGTGGAGGTGGTCAGAGGGTCTGGAGGTGGTCAGAGGGTGTGGAGGTGGTCAGAGGGTGTGGAGGTGGTCAGAGGGTCTGGTGGAGGTGGTCAGAGGGTCTGGTGGAGGAGGGCAGAGGGTCTGGTGGAGGAGGTCAGATGATCTGGTGGAGGTGGTCAGAGGGTGTGGAGGTGGTCAGAGGGTCTGGAGGTGGTCAGAGGGTCTGGAGGTGGTCAGAGGATCTGATGGAGGTCAGAGGGTCTGGTGGTGGTTAGAGGGTGTGGAGGTGGTCAGAGGGTGTGGAGGTGGTCAGAGGGTGTGGAGGTGGTCAGAGGGTCTGGAGGTGGTCAGAGGGTGTGGAGGTGGTCAGAGGGTGTGGAGGTGGTCAGAGGGTCTGGTCATGGTCAGAGGGTGTGGAGGTGGTCAGAGGATCTGATGGAGGTCAGAGGGTCTGGTGGAGGTCAGAGTGTGTGGAGGTGGTCAGAGGGTGTGGAGGTGGTCAGAGGGTGTGGAGGAGGTCAGAGGGTCTGGTGGAGGTCAGAGGGTGTGGAGGTGGTCAGAGGGTGTGGAGGTGGTCAGAGGGTGTGGAGGTGGTCAGAGGGTCTGGAGGTGGTCAGAGGGTCTGTTCATGGTCAGAGGGTGTGGAGGTGGTCAGAGGGTGTGGAGGTGGTCAGAGGGTGTGGAGGTGGTCAGAGGGTGTGGAGGTGGTCAGAGGGTCTGGTCGTGGTCAGAGGGTGTGGAGGTGGTCAGAGGATCTGGAGGTGGTCAGAGGATCTGGTGGAGGAGGTCAGAGGGTGTGGAGGTGGTCAGAGGGTGTGGAGGAGGTCAGAGGGTCTGGTGGAGGAGGTCAGAGGGTGTGGAGGAGGTCAGAGGATCTGGTGGAGGTCAGAGGATCTGGTGGAGGAGGTCAGAGGATCTGGTGGAGGTGGTCAGAGGGTGTGGAGGAGGTCAGAGGGTGTGGAGGTGGTCAGAGGATCTGATGGAGGTCAGAGGGTCTGGTGGAGGTCAGAGGGTGTGGAGGTGGTCAGAGGGTCTGGAGGTGGTCAGAGGGTGTGGAGGTGGTCAGAGGGTGTGGAGGTGGTCAGAGGGTCTGGTGGAGGAGGTCAGAGGGTGTGGAGGTGGTCAGAGGATCTGATGGAGGTCAGAGGGTCTGGTGGAGGTCGGAGGGTGTGGAGGTGGTCAGAGGGTGTGGAGGTGGTCAGAGGGTGTGGAGGTGGTCAGAGGGTGTGGAGGTGGTCAGAGGGTCTGTTCGTGGTCAGAGGGTGTGGAGGTGGTCAGAGGATGTGGTGGAGGAGGTCAGAGGGTGTGGAGGTGGTCAGAGGGTGTGGTGGAGGTCAGAGGGTCTGGTGGAGGTCAGAGGGTGTGGAGGTGGTCAGAGGGGGTGGAGGTGGTCGGAGGGTGTGGAGGTGGTCAGAGGGTCTGTTCGTGGTCAGAGGGTGTGGAGGTGGTCAGAGGGTGTGGAGGTGGTCAGAGGGTCTGGAGGTGGTCAGAGGGTGTGGAGGTGGTCAGAGGATCTGGTGGAGGAGGTCAGAGGGTGTGGAGGTGGTCAGAGGGTGTGGAGGAGGTCAGAGGGTCTGGTGGAGGAGGTCAGAGGATCTGGTGGAGGTGGTCAGAGGGTGTGGAGGAGGTCAGAGGGTGTGGAGGTGGTCAGAGGATCTGATGGAGGTCAGAGGGTGTGGAGGTGGTCAGAGGGTCTGGTCATGGTCAGAGGGTGTGGAGGTGGTCAGAGGATCTGATGGAGGTCAGAGGGTCTGGTGGAGGTCAGAGGGTGTGGAGGTGGTCAGAGGGTCTGGAGGTGGTCAGAGGGTGTGGAGGAGGTCAGAGGGTGTGGAGGAGGTCAGAGGATCTGGTGGAGGAGGTCAGAGGATCTTGTGGAGGTGGTCAGAGGGTGTGGAGGTGGTCAGAGGGTGTGGAGGTGGTCAGAGGGTGTGGAGGAGGTCAGAGGGTCTGGTGGAGGTCAGAGGGTGTGGAGGTGGTCAGAGGGTCTGGAGGTGGTCAGAGGGTGTGGAGGTGGTCAGAGGGTGTGGAGGTGGTCAGAGGGTGTGGTGGTGGTGGTCAGAGGGTGTGGAGGAGGTCAGAGGATCTGGTGGAGGTCAGAGGATCTGGTGGAGGAGGTCAGAGGGTCTGGTGGAGGAGGTCAGAGGGTCTGGTGGAGGAGGTCAGAGGATCTGGTGGAGGTGGTCAGAGGGTGTGGAGGTGGTCAGAGGGTGTGGAGGTGGTCAGAGGGTGTGGAGGTGGTCAGAGGATCTGGTGGAGGAGGTCAGAGGGTGTGGAGGAGGTCAGAGGATCTGGTGGAGGTCAGAGGATCTGGTGGAGGAGGTCAGAGGGTGTGGAGGAGGTCAGGGGGTGTGGTGGTGGTCAGAGGGTCTGATGGAGGTCAGAGGGTCTGGTGGAGGTCAGAGGGTGTGGAGGTGGTCAGAGGGTGTGGAGGTGGTCAGAGGGTGTGGAGGTGGTCAGAGGGTCTGGTGGTGGTCAGAGGGTGTGGAGGTGGTCAGAGGGTGTGGAGGAGGTCAGAGGGTCTGGTGGAGGAGGTCAGAGGGTGTGGAGGAGGTCAGAGGATCTGGTGGAGGTCAGAGGATCTGGTGGAGGAGGTCAGAGGATCTGGTGGAGGTGGTCAGAGGGTGTGGAGGCGGTCAGAGGGGGTGGAGGTGGGCAGAGGGGGTGGAGGAGGGCAGAGGGGCTGGTGGAGGGCAGAGGGTCTGGTGGAGGTCAGGGGGTGTGGGGGTGGTCAGAGGGTGTGGTGGAGGAGGTCAGAGGGTGTGGAGGAGGTCAGAGGATCTGGTGGAGGTCAGAGGATCTGGTGGAGGAGGTCAGAGGGTGTGGAGGTGGTCAGAGGATCTGGTGGAGGAGGTCAGAGGGTGTGGAGGTGGTCAGAGGGTGTGGAGGTGGTCAGAGGGTGTGGAGGTGGTCAGAGGGTGTGGAGGTGGTCAGAGGGTCTGGTCGTGGTCAGAGGGTGTGGAGGTGGTCAGAGGATCTGATGGAGGTCAGAGGGTCTGGTGGAGGTCAGAGGGTGTGGAGGTGGTCAGAGGGTGTGGAGGTGGTCAGAGGGTCTGGTGGAGGTCAGACACTACCATCAGTGTGTGATTGGCTGATATGTAAAGCTCTTTATACTCCATGACTCAGAAAAACGCTGTAGAAATGTGGGACATTGACATTTATATTTATATGTTTGGTTTCCATGGTGATTCCTTCAGACTAGTGTTTATTGGAGACATGTGGTTCTGACCCATCTGTTTTTGTTTTTGGTTCTGACCCAGTCTGGTCTCTGTTTCAGGGGGACACACCCAGACACCGAGCTGCCAAGGCTGAGGACCAGGATCTGGCAGACTACCTGGGGAACCGGCAGCACTACCAGATGATTCAGAGGGAGGACGAGGAGACGGCAGTGTGACCTGGACCCAGGACCAGAACCAGATCCAGGACCATAACCAAGACCAGACCCAGGACCAGAAACAATACCAGATCAAAAACTAGAACCAGGATTAGGATCAGATCCTGACCCACGGCTGGACCAGGACCATTTCCAACACCAGAACTAGATCCATGACCAGACCCAGAACCAGGATTCAGAACCAAGACCAGAACCCAGCCCAGGATCAGATCCAGGTCCATCTGGATCCTTGTTGTTTGGTCAGACTGATTCCAGAGACTCAGAGGCCCAGACAGGGTCTGATGTAAGGTCAGAGGTCACAGCTTCAGCTGGAGTTTTATCTTCTTCTCATTTGGTTTCATTATTTCTGACTGAAGCTGTAATATAAACACATCCAGTTTAAATGTTTCTGTTATCAGTTATTAAACAAGTCCGTCAACCCATTACCCATCATGCACTCTGCTAATGTTCCCTCTGTCTGTTTTGCATAGGACACATGTTATTGTAACAAAGCTTCTCTTGACTAATGCTGAAATAAAATGTCATTTTTAAATGTACCATTTAAAATTAGACCACTTTAAAAACAACTGCTATAAAAACGTCTCTGGTGATTTTATTTTTTTTTCTGATGAGCACCTTCAGTCCTGATCAAAACTATCAAACATAACATTATTATCAGGAGTTTAGTCCTTAAAATGCCATGTTGTTTACATGATGCTACTTTTTTAGGTTGTTGATGAAGGTACAAATCCTGATGCTGCATCAAGAGGCTGTAAGGTGCTTTGGTTTGTGACGACAGTCTACCAGGACTTGGCGTGTACCTGCTAGTATCTAACCAACACGAAGAGGATAGAGAGCTAAAACATTACACCACCACCATGCTGAGCCGCTGGTACCAGGCGGGATGGATCCAGCTTTCATGATGTGACACCAGATTCTGACCCGACCATTTAAATATTGCAGCTGAAATCAAGACTCATCAGGTTTTCTGGTTTTGATTAGCATTGGCTTGTTTTTTAATAGCTGTTTGCACATCATTTAAAATTTAAAGTGCATTAGTTGGATTTGGGTCAAGAAGTTGAACTGAGACCTATACAGTGAATAATGCTGGTTGTGCCTCAGATGAGCTGCAGGTTTTACACTTTTCATCTGAGAAAGATCAAAAACGTGGTTTGAACGTTTTTTAATGGGTTTCTAACATCTTTGTGCTTACTAGGGCTGTTAATGTTAGTATTTTAGATCACATGGTTACAACAGGATAAAAATAAAATATTTATGAAAAATTATAACAGAACAAACATACAACAGTGCCTGTGTTCAACAAAGGGTTATGGATGAATAAATATAAACATTACATAATCAACATGGTATAAATGTTTTTTAATATATGCTTAGTCTTTAATTGAAATCTCACTTTTAAATGAATGAAAAACTAAAAGCTGTGACTTGATTGATTTCAGCAGTTTTTTTATTTCACAGTTTGGTCAGATTCATGTAAGGTGGATGAGTGAAGTTAAACTTCAAAAAGGCAAACGTTCAGATATATTTCAGTCTTTTGTGTTTCAAGGGTAGGGGCCGTCAAAGCATGGGACACTTCAAATACCTAAAGTTAAATGTTTAAATGTCAAAGTGTCTGACTATTTATACTCTATATCTTTATACCATAATCTGTTTATAGGATCCAGACATGTACAATGTCCAGATATAGTGTTTTAAAACTGAAATGATGTTTGAAGTTGCTAATAGAAACCTGATAATAACAGAGTTTTTTTTAAATAGTTGATTTGGAATTTAAAGTAAAGTATATATTTTGAAACAGCCTCAGCTTTTATCTGTGAATTGTTCATTTAGATTGAACCATCCCTCTTCACTTGATCTGCACACCAGGCTTGAGCCATGACAGTTATCTGAGACGAGTTCCTGCCTAAACCAGTGACTCGGTCACCACTTCAGCAGCCATAGGGAGTGGAGCTCCCTTTGGTGTTTGAGACCTGCTTTCACCAGGAGATCTTGAACACAAGAAGCCCACTCTGGTTAAGTAAACACTGGGCTATGCAGAACTGATGCCAGATTTGTTAATTATAGAGTAAAGATAATTAAGCCTGATTTATTTTATTATGTTCCCAAACCTTAAACATTTGTTCTTTCAAGAAACTCTCATTTACTCAATAATACCTTACTTCTAATTCATTTTGTTTGTGTTATTCCATACCTATATTTAGAGTACACTGTAATGTTTAGAAATGTAATAAAGTTGAATGGCATGAAGCAAAATTTGTCTATGTGTCAAACTATTAATGTTGAAGTTCTTTGATAAAAGCCCCAAAGATTAATCCAATCACATATTGTATTCCTCAAACAAAACACCATAATATTTATATTTTGGATGAATATTTAAATTTTGTTTGCACAGACTGAAATATCTGAGGCATGAGTCCAACTTTCAGTTGTTCTGGGACAAATGGACCTCTTGCAAGCCAGAGGTGAGACATAACAGAGATCAGAGTCCACAAGGACCTGCAGATGAAGGTCCCACTTATCCAGGAGAGGATGGTGGAGGTTTGGAAACAGCTGCTCCCGTACAGGACTGGACCTGGAGAAAGTTTCAGACGTTATCAAATTTCTAAACTTTCTAAACAATGAACAATGTAACATTTCTAGACCTGTTCACCTGAATATAACCGTTTCTTTCTGGATCTAACTGGTTCTATATGATCAATCTGAATATCTAACTGATACTATATATCTGTATGGGGTTGTGTGCATGTGTCAACTGATTCTTTCTATACTTATAATAAACTTTTAAACATCTTTTAAAATTTGCTTTGTGTTAATACACAATTTCCCTGGGATCAGTTTAGGATTTCTGATTCTGATCTACATCTACATGGTTCTAACTAGATCAAACTAGATCTGTCTGAATCTAACTGGTTCTAACTAGATCTGTCTGAATCAAACTGGTTCTAACTAGATCTGTCTAATCTAA
>SSNR01000383.1:281954-283526 GCA_006937965.1 Callopanchax toddi
AAGACCCAATTATTCAAAACTGCTTTTAAATAACTCTTTTGTGTTCTCTTGTTGTTGTTTAATGATTTTGATTTGTAATGATATTTTGTTTGTTTTATTGATTTTATTTGTTTTATCATGTTTGATTCTGTTTTCTGTGAAGCACTTTGTGATTTTTTCTGTGAAAGGTGCTATATAAATAAACTTTACTTACTTACTTACTAATAGAGGAGGACTAGATGGGAACTAAAGGATGACTAGAGGAGGAGGATTAGAGGGGGCAAGAGGAGGACTAGAGGAGAACTAAAGGATGACTAGAGGAGGAGGATTAGAGGGGGCAAGAGGAGGACTAGAGGAGAACTAAAGGATGACTAGAGGAGGGGGACTAGATTTGGACTCAAGGTGGAGGACTAAAGGAAAACAAGAGGGGGTCCAGAGAACTACTAGGAGGACTCGATTAGGATGCCTACAAAGGAAGAAGGATTCGAGGGGGACTGAGGAGGACTAGATGGGGACTAGAGGAGAAGGACAAGAAGGGGAATAGAGGAGGACTAGATGAGGACTGGAGAAGGGCAATAGGAGGACTAGAGGAGGACAAGATGGGTGACTAGATGGTGACAGGAAGAGGAGGAGGACTAGAGGGGAAATAGAGAAAGAATACTTGGGGGGGACTAGAGGACAACAGGAGGTGGAGGACTAGAGGGGGACTCAAGGAGGATGACTATAGGAGAACTAGAGGAGGACTAGAGGTGGACTAAAGGGAGAGGACTAGAGGAAAACCAGATGAGTATTGGGGGACTAGAGGACTAGAGGGAGCCTAGAGGATAACTTGAGGAGGTTTAGAGAAGGAATAGAGGTGGACTTGAGGGGGACTAGAGGAAAACTAAAGGAGGACCAGAGGAGTAGTTGACAGGGATTAGGGGAGGACAAGAGGACAACTTGAGGAGGACTAGAAGAGCATTAGAGGAGAACTAGAGGGGGCCTATATGGGACAACTAGAACTAGAACTAGAGAGACTAAAGGGGGACTGGAGAAGGAATACACCTGAAGGGGACTAGCGAAGGACCAGAGGAGACTAGAGTAGACTAGAGGAGGACCAGAGGAGACTAGAGGAGACAAGAAGTGGACCAGAGGAGACTAGAGGAGGACCAGAGGAGACTAGAGGAGACAAGAGGAGGACCAGAGGAGACTAGAGGAGACTAGAGGAGGACCAGAGGAGACTAGAGGAGACTAGAGGAGGACCAGAGGAGACAAGAGGAGGACCAGAGGAGACTACAGGAGAGAGGAGGACAAGAGGAGGACCAGAGGAGACTAGAGGAGGACCAGAGGAGACTAGAGGAGACAAGAGGAGGACCAGAGGAGACTAGAGGAGACTAGAGGAGGACCAGAGGAGACTAGAGGAGGACCAGAGGAGACAAGAGGAGGACCAGAGGAGACTACAGGAGACTTGAGGAGGACCAGAGGAGACTAGAGGAGGAGGACCAGAGGAGACAAGAGGAGGACCAGAGGAGACAAGAGGAGGACTATAGGATTCAGGAACTCAAGAGAGTATTTTTGGACCAAAGAATCAGGAATCTTTTCTGGGTGATAAAG
>SSNR01000383.1:290836-349966 GCA_006937965.1 Callopanchax toddi
ACACTTCACTTCATTCTCTGTTTTGTTTTATTTGTTTATATTGTAAAGCGCTTTGTGATGTATATCTGTGAAAGGCGCTATATAAATAAACTTTACTTACTTACTTACTTACTCATTAGCTAGCTGTGTTCAAACAAAACTGCCTTGATTTTTAATGAACTTCTTTAGAAATTACAGTATTTTAACATATCCTATATATGGCTCAATAATGGTTGAATAATAGTTACTGTTTATTTTTCCAGGTTTTTAAAGCACCTTATTGCCACAAGAGGGCGACAGATACCAAGGTTATTTCAACTAAAAGCACTGTAAATAATGCTTGTTGTAGTTTCACCTTATTGCCACAAGAGGGTGACAGATATCAAGGTTATTTCAACTAAAAGCACTGTAAATAATGCTTGTAATGTCACAAAACTGCCACAAGAGGGCGGGTGTGTGTCAACAGAAACAGAAACCAAAGACCAAGAAGTCACAAGATAGTTCACTGCTTTGTACTACCATTCCTGCTGAATACATTAGCTAGCTGTTTTCAAACATTACTCCCCTGATTTATGAGTTTCTTTAAAAATAACAGTATTTTAACATACCCTAAGTACTGCTGAATGGTTTTACATTAAATAAGATGCTCTTTAATTTACAGTTTATTTTTCAAGATTTTTATATAAAAGCAATGTAATTACTGTTATTTGTAATGTCACAAAACTGTCACAAGAGGGCGAGTGTTTGTCAGCAGAAACAGAAACCAAAGACCAAAAAGTCACAAGATGGTTCACTGCTTTTGTACTACCATTCCTGCTGAATACATCTCTCTTAATAATAGCTAGCTGTTTTCAAACATTTCTGCCTTGATTTATAATGAGCTTCTTTAAAAATGACAGTATTTTAACATATCCAAAGTATGGTTGAATAATAGTTTTACGTTAGAGATGGTGTTCTTTAATTTACTGTTTAGTTTTCCAGGTGTTTAAAAGCACTGTGATTAATGTTTGCTGTAGTTTCACCTTAATGCCACAAGAGGGTGACAGATACCAAGGTTATTTCAACTAAAAGCGCTGTAAATAATGCTTGTTGTAGTTTCACCTTATTGCCACAAGAGGGCGACATATACCAAGGTTTTTTCAACTAAAAGCACTGTAAATAATGCTTGTTGTAATGTCAAAAAAACGCCACAAGAGGGCGGGTGTGTGTCAACAGATACAGCACTATTTCTGCATCCTTGGATCGAGGTATTGGTGGGGAAAATTCAGTGATTTCTGGGTATTGGTGGGGACACATCACCTCCATCCATGCCAAATATACGCCAATGAGTTTTAGTGCAAAACAACCAGGTTTTCATACCTTTTTCCTCTAATTTCAAACCTCATGAGAAATAGATGCATGCTCAGTTCGTTAAATAGCGATGTTAGGCTACTGCAAATAAATTAGCAGATTACTTTCACTTTCACTTTATTCTTGTTTTCCCCATAGGGAAATTTGTCTTGCAGTCAGATGAAAAACATAAAAACACAATCATGGACACATCACTAACAGTTCTTAAAAACAGTAAGGAAACACTCAGTACAAGTATCAAATAAAACCATCAGACTTAAAAGAGAAAACCTATTGTGCCTAATCACGTTTTATGTTTAGTTGAATGATGGTCTGAGTAACATTACTTCCAGGTCCAATCAAAATAAAGTTCTAGTTTTTCAAAATAAAACCACAAGACTTACAATCATAAAATAAAAAGAACAAATAATCAGAAATGAACACAACTTATCATTTCAACTCCTTTCAGGTGGGTTACAATCATATGAAAGTGGAGACTCCAAAGATTTCTACAAAATGAATCTCATCACTCTATGTGCAAAACTCCATGAGCAGGCAGCCAAAAAACCAGCAGAAACAAATGTGAGACAAGCAGACATCAACCAGCTCTTACATTTACCATCGTCTGATTTTTAATCCTATTTGACTAAACATTTAGTTCAAGTTACTGTAAGTGGTGCTGAAATAATGAACACTGAAAATATGGATCTTTATTTTAACTCATTCAGGAGTCAAGCACAGGATCACGATAAGCTGGAAGTATCCTCCTCAGAGCTCAGCTTCCTGCTGAGTCAGCACAGCTTTCTGGTGAGTCAGCATAACGTTCTACAGAGTCAGCATAGTGCTCTGCTGAGTCAGCGTAGCCTCTTGCTGAGTCAGTGTAGCATTCTGCCGAGTCAGCGTAGAATTCTGCTGAGTCAGTATAGAATTCTGAAGAGTCAGGGTTAGGGTTAGCTATGCTGCTGAGTCAATGTAGCATACTGCTCAGTCAGAGTAACCTCCTGCTGAGTCATTGCAGCGTCATGCTAAGTCAGCGTAGCCTCTTGCTGTGTCAGCGCCGCTTCCTGCTATGTCAACGTAACTTTCTGCTGAGTCAGCGCAGCTCCCTGCTGTGTCAATGTAGCTTTCTGCTGAGTCAGCGCAGCTTCCTGATGTGGCAGCGCAGGAGGCTGCAGAAGGTTTTCCTGAAGGTGACGTTGCAAAGCGAGTAGCAGCATGGGTTGATGGCACTGTTCACATAGGTCAGCCAGTAGCCCGTAGCCCACAGGGCACTGGGGATTTCAACGCGCCAGGCAGCGATGACAGCCATGATGTTGTACGGTGTCCAGGTGAGGATGAATGCCAGTACTATGGCCAGGATTGTGTTGGTGACCCTCCTCTCCCTCAACATAACGCGCTGCCTCCTCCTCTCCTGAGACCTGAGGCTGGGACAGGAGGAGATCGCTGCCGAGGCTGAGCTGTGGAGGTCTGTGTTTGATGAAGAGTCGTTGTCGGTCTTGTTGGAGTCTTCCTCTCCAACGTGGCAGGAAGCAGTGCGGGAGAGATACTGTTGAGGAAACGAGAGCTTTATTTGGAATTGGACATTTTTGAACCATCTTGGACTCTTATCAGTAAAATTTTAAATCAAATTGGATCATCCATCTCCACCGATCTGCACGCCCAGGGTAACATCGTTACCTCAACAGTTATCCTCAGACGAGAAGACTACCAACGCCAGAGAAACTGCAGTGTTTTGAATTGTAATAAAAGTTGGTCTTTGTGTCTGATTATTAACGTTGATGGTTTTCTGATAAAAGCCCCAAAGAATCACCCAATTACATATTATAGCCCTCAAACAAAATAATATTAATACCTTGTATAATAATTTACATCATATTTGTACAGAAAATATTGCTACATACTTAAACACAGACAATACGTGTGTCCTTTACCAACCAGGTGTCCTACCTTGTGTCTCCAGCTGATTGCTGTCTCTGCTGTGTCCACTGGACTCTTGGATGCTCTGCGCTCATTCAGGGACAGGTCTGAGCCCAGGTCACCGGCCGCCCAACAGCGTCGTAGTAGTAGGAAGTCTTTAACAGAAGGACTGGAAGTCCTGAGCGTGCTCTGGTTCACCTGGAGTGCACTCAGTCTGCGACGGCTGGCGGCTGTCAGGCGGCTGTACAGTCCGACCATGATGAGCGCCGGCAGGTAGAAGGAGGACAGAGCGGTTCCCAGATTGACGGCTGGGATTATCAGCAGCCGGATGTAACACTGTCCTTCAGGAACCGTTCGCCTGCCGCCATCACTCTGCCAGCACAGGATGGAGGGAGCCCAAAGGACAAGGGACAGCAGCCAGGCAGCAGCAATCATCAGAGCCGCCACATGACGTGACCGCCACGCCGGGTAGCTGAGTGGCCGTGTTAGGCAGAGGTAGCGGTCAAGGCTGATGAGCATCAGGTTCAGAACGGAGGAACTTCTCACCACATAGTCCAGGATGAGCCACGTGTCGCATAGCGAGGCCCCCAGGATCCAGCGGCCCTGCAGCTGGAACAGCGTGTACACGTTCATCAACAGCGCACCGATGAGCAGGTCGGTCGCTGCTAGGCTCAGCAGGAAGTAGTTGTTGACTGTCCGCAGGTGACGGTTCACTTTGATGGACAGGAAAACAAGGGTGTTGCAGAGGATGGTGAAGATGCTCAAGGAGCCAGTTACCATAACAACCAGGACAACCAGGATCAGCTGAGCAGTGCTGTATGGATTCAGCTCTCTGATTGGAGGCTGGTTGGAGGCATTTGTATCAAGGAGGAGCCAAGCAGACGCGTTCAGATCAAAATTACGTGTCGGTCCCATATCCTGTGCACACACACACACACACACACACACACACACACACACACACACACACACACACGCACACACACACGCACACACACACACGCACGCACACACACACAGTGAACATATACGTATAAAACAAACAGGAGCTGTGAACATCTATCTGAAATCTTCAGTGAAATTAGGAACAAACCTTTATGATAAATTTATTATAATCAGAATCTAATTGTGGATCTACACTAAACTGAAATTTTAAAATGTTGGTAAAAACAAGATCAATTTTAAAGTAAAAAAACTACAACTATAGACAACTATAAAGGCAGGGTGGGCTCAGAATATAGACCCAGGCCCAGGGTGGGCTAGAATATACATTACAGATCTTTGTGATTGCATTAATAGGCAAATATTAAAGGTCTGTAATTAAGACACTATTTAAATTACGTTCTTAAAATTGGAATAAAAATAGCTTCTTTAAAAAGTGAATTTATTTTATTTTTTTTTTTTTGAAGATCAGTCTTGGAAAGGGAGGGTTGTCTATAATCGGGGTCGTCCTCTATTTGGGTCAATACAGTATTTCCTAAAAATGAGAATAAGGAAGTAAAAACTGTGAAAATATTTTTTACTTTTGGGTTTCAGACACAGTGTTTGGTACTGTTAAAAGATCTTTAGAAAGTGGATTTTGCATAATATGGGTCCTTAAACGCTGTGAGCATGTGAAAACAAAGTTTGATTCCTTTTCGTGCAACAATCTTGACCAATGAAGTTGATTCTAAATTTGAAACATTTTTAACTTCTTAAAAAGATTAAAAACAACTGAAATGTAAAAGATTAAAAGTACAAATGTTGACAAAAGGAAACAAAATAACTAAATAAAATAATGTTAATGTACATAGAAAAATCTGAAATTTAAAAGTTAAAAAGCCAAAATGTTTAAAAAATAAACTAAATAACTAAGTAAAAATATTTAAAAATGCAAATAAAAGAAAAACATCAAAGAAATATTTTCAATAACCTTCAAAATGTTTAAAACTTTAGGTTTCAGTGACGCCTTTTAAAGGGTTAAAGCATCCAACGGTTCTCTAAAGAAGTTTGAATAATAATGATAGTTTTCTTGTTTTCCCACATCACTAAACACCAATATCTTCTGTTAGAATAAAAGAAACAACATGGTGAAAACATTTTAAAGGTTCAGAGGTTGACTTCACTTTTATCTTCTAACTAATCAGTAATTTTATTATTATTTAGGTAATAAATGTAAACATTAGTTAAATTATCAGGATGAAATGGTTCATCTTACCGCAGCCACTCGGTGTCACACCCTCCTCCTCCTCATCATCATCACTGACTGCAGGAGCAGCTGCTTATAAACAGCTGAGGAAGATCTGCTTCATCCTCACCATCAGTCCCAGCTCCACCCACTGGGGATGGTTCTGAGACCTGAGTCTAAGTCCAGCAAGTCCAAACTCCTCAGGAAACACCTGATCAGCTTCATCAGCTATTACCTGATCAGCTTTTACCTGATCAGTTCAGATTCATCAGACAGGAAAAGAAGCTAATCAGCCATTTGGACATAACACTTTTTGCTCAAATGTAAATAAAAGCCGAGAATTTTTAGGTGGCACAATAATGCCTCTTGTACATCACATCATTTCCCATTTTTAAAAAAACTCGCTGTTTGAATAAAAGCAACTTTAAGTCAAAATTTGCCAGGGGTATACACGGTGCTCAGGGAGTATGGGGTGGATGCTTATCTTTTTGGGCCATGAGGGCACAGGAGCACCCGTAATATGGAGGGTGTTGAGTTTGGAGGCAGGAGAATCCCGTCTCTGCTTTTTGCAGATGATGTGGTCCTCCTAGCTTCATCGAGCTCTGACCTTCTGATCTTGGGGAGGTTCAGTCTAGTGTGAAATGGCTGGTATGAAGATCAGTACTTCCAAATCTGAGACCATGGTTCTCAACTGGAAAAGGGTGGATCTGTGTGGGGTCCTACAGGGCTCGGTTCTAGATCCCCTTCTCATCATGCTATACCTGCTCCCTCTTGGTTCTATTTTTAGAAAGCACACAATCTCTTTTGATGGTTATGCAGACTATACCCACTAAAGAAGGGCTAGTTCTCTGAGGCTGCCGTTTTCATGTCTTGATGACATAAAGGTCTGGAACGAGTGATGGTCTTTGGAAGCTCCGCTGAGACGCCCCAAGTAGACGTTGGCTCCCTGGCTCAGTACATCAGGACAACCATCACAAACCCAGGGGTCAAAACGCACGCCGGGCTCAGGTTAGAAACTAGATCAGAGCAGCTGTTAAATCCAGGTTTTATCATTTGAGGTAGCTAGCTAAAATTAAACCAGTTCAGTCTAAGCAGCATTTTGAACAATAATAATTCTATTATTACAAATATAATCCTCCAAGCTGGTTTGCTGTAATAATATTAATTATGAATATTTGCTGTAGCGTGTTCTAAAGGGGAACACTGCTAATCGTCTTTTACCCGCCACACAGAACTTTGACCACATTTTCTCCTCCGCCCTGCTCTGGCTGTCTGAACATTTAAAGATGAAAGGACTGATTTATTATTTTAATACAGGTCTGATTTGTTATCGCTAGGCTTTTATTGTATTCTGAGACGTTTTGTTGCTTTTCCATTTATTCTGTCATTTTATTTCGGGTCTGGCACCGTTCACAATTTAAATCAGGTTAACCCAGTGACCTTTGACCTCTACTTGTCCTTCAAGCCTACAGTTTCCCAGTGATCCACATCAAACCTGGACTCCCCGCAGTCGGATTCCGACCCGGTCGACTTTCTGAGGTTTTTCTGACTCAGTACCAGTTCTGGCTCTGATACCAGTTTCTGTTGGTGCCCAGTGTGGCTGAAGTGTAAAATTCATTTCTCCAGTCTCAGGCAGGGCCGATTCCCATCTTCTTTGGATCTGAACTCAAGGCGGATGCTGGAGGTCTGATGACCGTCTGGCTGACCCTGGACCAGTCTGATTGTGTCTGGGTCAGAACCTTTTTAGGCTGGTGTGAAGACAGACTAAATCTTCCTGAACCTTCCAGAGGGAGTTGAATTCAAACTGATCCTAAAATGTATTTATTGAAATGAAAAGTGGAGGATGTTGAGACAAAGTGATTTAAAAAAGTTATATTTTTGGATTCTTAATGAAAATCTTCAGTTTTTAGCAGAAAGTTGATGTTTCAGCATCCTTAAGACCAGAACCAGGATCAGGATTGGGTGGAGCTGGACTCGAAGCAGGTCACAGCCAAAACACCTTTAGACCGAGCTGGTTCCAGTTCTGGTGGTTCCATTACAGGACATGATGAGAAGTTCGGGCCCAGGTCTGGGATGTCTGAGGTTTCCTTCATCCATTTCCTGAAAACGCTGAGCATTTCTCTGGTTTCTCCCAGAATCTGGGGTTCTGATGATGGGATCAGAACGTCTTCAGCTGGTCCAATCAGAACCACCAAGACCCACAGAGATGAGCAGCTGGAACAGATCACAGAAACACAATGAACCCAGTTTGGACAGGAACCGGAAACTGGTCTGAACTGCTGCAGACAGGATTTCAGAGGGTGAGACAAACCAGCTGCTAAACTAAAACATCTTGCTGGACCAGAACCCCGATCCTGTTTTCATCTCTTTCTATCTGGGTGACTGTGGTTGTCCACTGATCAGGTCAGGGTTCAATCCCAGGTCCAACCCATGTTGGTCAAGATACTGAACCCCCAACTGCCTCCTGGGGGTCGTGAAACTGGATGCTGCTCCTCGGGGATGGACCTGATATAGAGAACTAATTACACCATGTAGTACTGTGGTATATATGTAGTACTGATACATCAGTGGTGGCCAACCCCTAACACTGAGTGTGCCCATGAATGATGTGGCTCTTTGCAGTAACACAGTAGAAAAATGTGGCTCATGGATTCTGACTGGTGGGCCACCCAATATACATAGTACTGAGGTATATATATGTAGTACTCTGGTATATACGTTGTACTGTAGTATATACATAGTAGTGAGGTATATGTATTTTCCTTGCCAGCCTGTGATCTTTAAGTGGCTCTGATCCGGTTCTCCAGACGTTCTGAAGGAGGCTTTTTCATTTTGGCTGAGTTCTCTTAAATCCAGTTCTGGTACCAGAATATTTTCACATCTGACCCCTGACCTCTGACCTCTTCAGGCAGAAAAAGGCTTCAAACTCAAAACGTGAGCCAGAGTTTAGTTTGAACTGAGTCTAGAAAGTAAAACAATGAGAACCAGAACTGGATCAGAAGTTTTATACACAGTTCCATTCACATGATGATGAAATGTAGTCGTTCATTAAAAACGCACACGCGCGCACACACACACACACACCTGTTCTGGCTTCACATAGCACCAAACACACTGTAGTGCAACAGTACATGATGCCCCGCCCCCTTCGGCTCCTAATGACCTGCAGCAGATCCAGTACGTTCAGTTTTTCCCTCTTGGGGATGTCGTTCTGTCCCCCGGGGGAGAGGCCACACCCACAGGCCCCTGTTCCAGAGTCCCCCACTGCATGGAACCGGCACTTTTTAAAAACACTTCAGCCACATCAAGTTCAGCATCACGTGGCACCAAGTGCACCTCATCATTAGCCTAGTAGCTCCTCCCCCTTCTCACCCCTCAGAGATGGCACTTCATGTGGAATATGAAGGTGGATCGGCCGGGGAGAGGTTTGTTTCTGATGATGGAGGTTTGTATTCAACTCTGATTTATAAGTGCAAAGGGAGAGGTTGGGAAAGGTGAGGTGGGTGGGTAGCGTGGGTCGGGTGAAGTGTGTGTGTGTGTGTGTGTGTGGGGGTGGGCGGGGCAGGGTGAGGTGAGGTGAGGCGGGGTTCTTGTGCCCCTCCGTTTCCGTTTATAGTCAAAGCAGCACCCTGGAATCCACTCAGCCAATCAGAAGACTACCTGCTGTAGGGGTTGCCAGGGTAACCATTCAGCCCGCCCTCATTGCGGGGAAGGGGGCTGTGGGATGAAGAGGAGGAGGAGGAAGAGGGGGAGGGACCCGGCAGTGAATCATCGTCTGTCCGTCCTCCATCAAACACGTCGTCCATGTCCACCGACAGGGCAGAGGGCTGGGGGCTCTGCAGCACCTGGGAACCCCACATGGGAACCAGCTGCTCAGAGGGGTCAGCAGCCTGGGGGGGGCGGTGAGGGTAGGGCTGGTGCGAGGAGGAGGGGTCTGCTGCATGCCTGGAGGCCCCAGGGCCCGTTTGGGAGCCGCGGTGGATCCGGTGGCTGACGATGATGTTGTTCCCGAAGCCGCCCATGGAGGCCATGGTGGTGCTCTGCTCCCTCTGCACCACCGCCGTCATGCCGCCCTCGGCGATGAGTCGCCGGATTCGTGTCAGGGCGTCTTCACCGGAGACGAAGTCTGCTGACTCAGCAGGACCTGCAGGACAGAGGACGAGTTAGTTCTGGGTCCAGACCCGAATTGGTTTAAAAGATTTAACTGTCCTGTGTGGTGAACGAAACGAATTATTTCAAAAAATTCTAAATACAATACAAATACATGGTAACGCAGTTGGTAGCTTCACAGCAGGAAGGTTGCAGGTTCGATTCCCAGCTGCAGCCTTTCTGCATGGAGGCATGTTGTCACCATGCATCTGTGGGTTTCCTCCAGGTACTCCAGTTTCCTCCCACAGACCACAACATGCCTGTCAGGTGTTTGTAAGTCACTTTTGATAAAAGTGTCTGATAAATGAATAAATACAACAATTCACATTTTAAAAATAATATCACCAAATCCATTTATTATCAGAGACTGGGCTATTTTCTATGACATCACTTGTAAATCTACAGGTTGTGGATCTGGGTTTGTTAGGGTTAGGGATTTAGGCTGGTCGTGCCTCTGTCCACTAGGAGGTCAGAAGATCCTTCCTTGCCCACAGCAGGAAGAGCCTACAATCATTTTTTGAAGAAGCTTGAATGAGTTACTGAAATATTTAATTTCCCTCTAGCATTAATAAAGTGTTTTGATTTTATTGTAAGCCTAAAAACCAAAAAGCAGTTGTCTGCATGGTGTGAAGCGTACCAGAACCAGCTGCTGAGGTGCTGGACTCTGCCGGAGCCTCAGCCAGGACCCCATCCTGACCTCTGCTACTCTCTGACGTCTCTGGAGGCACCTGAGCTGCTCGACTCGTAGATGGAGCTTCAGTAGTCACACCTGAGAGGAAACAAGAGCTCCTGTTACCATGAACACATCCCAGGAAACATCTCATGTCCCAGAACTAACAGCCTCTAACCAGGTCTCCTGGTCTGAAAGGTGGCAGTGGTTTAGTTGTTAGTTGGCTCTGGTTAAATAATCTCAGTTTACAATCAACTAACTGGATCAGATCTCACTTCAAGGTCCCAGACTGGAGACCTGTTCAGGGTTTATGGAACCACTGAGTTACAGCTGATAGTCCAACAGCAGCATGAAGCCTGTGTGTGTGTGTGTGTGTGTGTGTGTGTCCGTACTCGGAGGCAGCTGGGGCACACAGGGCTCCGATAGGTCCCTCTCTGTCTGCGTCTCTGCGTTCTGCAGCTGGATGATTGGCGTCTGGGTTCCCTGTGATGTCACGGAGGGGGCGGGGTTTCGGGGCTGAAGACCAATGGCGTTCATCAGTCCCATGTCTCTGTCCAGTCTCCAGCCTGAGCGGCTCGGTCTGAAAACGAATCGTTTGATTTAATTATACGAATAAAAACTTCTGAGAAAGACAACATGTCCATCTCTCTGCTCAGTCAGGTTTCCATGGAAACACGCCTGATACAGAAGTTTCACAATCTACCCAGCATCCTTAGCTTTGACTGACAGCTTGCTGAGCCTCTAGGAACGTCATGTGGAGTCCACAGGCTGAAACCAGGTTCTGGTCTGACTAACAGTTAGAAGGTTGGCTTTCAGGAGAGACCCAGAGGGAACCATCAGGGCTAACAAGTTAGCATTTATTAAATGTTACACTTGACCTGTTTATATTTTTATCATTTACATATATTTAATTTGAATTCTTCAGGGAGTTCCGATTGTTGTGGCAGCCTCATGATTAATGCTGAATGAGTGACTGACAGGACGAAGTTCTGATCAGTGAGTGGGTTCTTACCCAGGGCTACATATTTAGAGTCTTTTTGAATCTACTTCTCCATGTTTGTGTCTGAATAAAGTTGATTCTGTTAAAAAGGCAGAATTTAATGAGAGATTTGGTTTAAATGAAAATGCATCTGACTGAAGGTGAAGAGGAATATTCTCCTGTCTAGCGCCACCACCTGGTGGTTGATATGGTTGATCATTATCCATTTATAGGGTAAGTGACCATATCTGATCATTTGTGTGCTTTAAACTTTGATTTGCAAACCTGAACCTAAAACTTTTCAAAAACTAAAACAAGAACAAAGTAACAAAGCTTTTAGAAAGTTAAAAAGTACAAACATATTAAAAACATAAAATGAAATCAATTAAAAAAAAAATACAGGAAAATATCATTTTCATAGCCTCCGATAACATTCAGTCTCTGAAACTAAATGTAGTGTTCTAGTATTCCAGTGAGAACCTTTTAAAGGTGTCATTGTGATTTTGTCTAGTGTCTCAGGTTCAAACTCCTCCAATATTTCTGTAAATAAAATTCACAGAAATTGTGTGTGTGTGTGGTGTCACAGCTTGTTATTAAGGGGAATGGACTGGTCCCAGAACCACCAGATGAAAACCACAGAGGAATTTAAAACTATTTTCTCTCTGTTCACACTTTAAAGCCTGGTGTTGTAGGTTTCCCGTTATCACCAACCTTGGGGTAAAGATAGATGCTGCTTTAAGTTTGTTTTAAAGGATTTAGGTTTTTATATTTAAAAAAGATTTGAATATGTTTACATTTTCTGTTGTTATCATTTGGCCTTGCATTAGTAAAAATCTGGACATAAACATTATAAAGTGTCTCTCTCTGCATCAACATCCCGTTGGAGGGATGGAGGGCATTCTTAAAATGCAGCTGACATGACTGGTCTAGGATGACACCTTTTTTATCCAAATCCCATTTTGAAACGGTGATTCCTGTATTTATACCATCTAGACTGGACTACAGTCATTCACTCTCTGCAGGAATCAGCCAGGCTTCCATCTCTAGACTCCAGCTGGTCCAAAATGCAGCAGCCAGATTCCTAACAGGTACCAAGAAGAGGGAGCACGTTACACCAGTTTGAGCCTCACGTTATTGGCTCCCAGTTCATTATTGAATCCGTTTAAAATTTCTTGTTTTTAAGTCTGTTAATGGTCTGAACTCTTGCACTATTCTGTCCCATCTCTCTCTCAGATCCACAGAACAGCTGTTATTTGTTCCAAACTCCAAACAGAAATCCAAAGGTGATCCAGCTGTTTTAGTCTCAGCTCTCAAACCTTGGAATGAACTCCCTGTGATGTCAGAGAGGCTCCTTCACTTGATGGTTTTAAACTCATTGGAAGAAACACTTTTACTCTTTAACTTTCAGTCCAGTGTGAGAAGTGAACCCTGTTGTTTTGTGGTCTATTTTTGATCTTATTTTACTGTTATAGTTGATTTATGTTTATTTTAGTGTACAGCACTGGCTGATCCTTATAGAAATGAAGATACTGGCTTGCTTTCCCCATCTTTACCTCCAGATGGATGACATCAGATCAAAAGCTGCTGCTGCGTTAGAACGTCAAGCATCAGAACCCAAACACACACTCCTCTGTCTGACTGAGGGTCCTCACCCTGCTCGCTCAGAACCTCGGGTCCGGCTCGCTCCACTGTTGTTCACAGAGAACAACGGTTCACTGCTCGGCTCTGCAGGACTCTCTCCATCGCACCGGTAGAACCTGAACACACACACACACACACACAAACACACATACACATACACACACACACACACACACAGAATATTAATTCTCTTCCATTCAGGAAGCCTCACATGCAGAGGAGGGACGTTTTCGTGGAATCACAGAACTAAACCTGGTTAAAAGCATCAAATGGACTTTCCTGATGAACATTCTTCCTGTAGAGGTCATTATCGTTAAGGTAATCAGGTTACACTGAAGGTGGGGGGGTTTCCGTGTGTTATTGGACACATGACAGCAGACAGACTCAGATGATAACTGTCAGACCATCAGTTTGACAGCAGGGCAACACGTGGAGGGTTTATTAGAATCTCAACAGGAGTAAATATTATTCACTTCATACTGATTAATTTTTATTAAAATAAACTTTAGGTTGTGAAGCAGCCTTAATAAACCTGACCTCATAACCACCTGAATGTCACCTAGGGCTATAGATGGGTGATAGAAGGAATACTTTGAGGAGCTGCTAAATCCCACGACACACATTCTGATGAGAAACCAGAGCTGGGAGACCTGGGGACGGACTGTCCGATCTCTGGGGCAGAAGTTGCTGAGGTAGTCAAACAGATACACAGCAGTGGAGCCCCGGGGTAGACGAGATCCATCCTGGCCGGCTATGATGTTGTAGGACTGACTTGGTTGACATGTCTCTGCAACATCGTGTGGTCATCAAGGGCAGGGCCCGTGGAGTGGCAGACCGGGGTGGTGGTGCCCATTTTTAAGAAAGGGAATGGGAGGGTGTGTTCAATAGAGGGATCACACTCCTGGAAAGGTCTACTCCAGGGTACTGGAGAGGAGGGTCCAGTTGATAGTGGAGCAATGTGGTTTGTGTCCTGGGCGTGGACCTGTGGACCAGCTCTTTACCCTTATAGGGTGATGGAAGTTTCCCCAACCAGTCCACAGGTGTTTTTTTGTGTGGTGGTGGGCGCTCCAGGAGTATGGGGTGGGGTGGGTGGCCTTTAGTTGAGGACTATTCAGCCCCTGTACCAGAGGAGTGAGTCTGGTCCTCATGGCCAGCAGTAGTTTTAGACCTGTTCCATCACCAATGAGGAGGATGCTGAATCGGTCTGATGTCGTAAAGCTGAACAAGAAAGAGAAGCTCTAGATTTACTGGTTGATTTATGATATAATCCTCCCCTCTGGTCATGAGCTTTGGGTAATAATCACCCAAAGAATCCTATCATGAAAACAGAACCGAGTTTCCTCTGCAGGGTGGCTGGGCTCAGCCTAGAGATAGGGGGAGGAGCTATACATGTGATAAAAATTTAAAATAATATTTTATCACAAATATATTTTTATATAGACTAAATATATTTAGATTTTGGATCAATTCCAGTAGATTTATCCTGGGAATCTCTTTCCCTCCCACTCCACTTCTGGCATTAAATGATTGAACTACATGCTGATGATACTTTATCCATGGAGCCTGATGAGTCAGTCAGTTCATCAGACTTACTACAAGCATCCTGAAGCAGGGAGGAAACCTTTTCACTCTCAGGCTTAGAACTATCTTTTTAGAGAGCCTTCTGAGGGCCACAGTCCATGTGAAGTCCTGGGGGGGTCCTGGCTTTTTGAGATGTGGGCCAAAATCTCCAATGTAAAACACTCACAGGCAGATTGTTTATAACACATGACAATTTCAGAAAATATTTTTGTTCTGAATCTGAACAGATGGTATTTTAAATGTTTTAATGTATTCAAAGTGAAGTAAAGAGAAATCTATTTTTTCAATGTTCTATAGGACTCATTCCTTCACCAGCTCTGCAGCATGAAGCTCGTTTCCTCCAAATCGTCTCGTCTCAGCTGCTCTCAGAACGTCTCTCTGCTCTGATAAACTCTGACTATTCATCCCGTCAGCGTGACCTCCAGGAACTCCAGTGCCTAAACACCAGCTGGAGTTTTACTGGGATGGAAAAATACTCTTGTCCATTCCTCATGAAAAATGTGGCATTCTGGATCTATTTTTCTTATTTTTTAAAGTATATGTTTTATTTAGTTTCATGTCTTTGAGGTTAGCCAACAGATAATATAGTGTTCTAACTGTAGAAGTTAGCCAACTGGCTAACATAGCAGTGGGACTTTAAAAAAAAAAGCTGCTACTTTGTCACCAATCTGCAGCTCTCCTGGTCTGACTAGCCATGAGTATCATTCTGGTCAGAGGACTACTTCCTGTTTCTAGAGACTCCACTCACTCTGAGTGATGTCATAGATGGGTGTGGTTCTTACTGTAGATAAATGACTGATAGAACGACCTAAACATCCCTTTAAACCAGTTTAGAAACCAGCTGAACCCGTCCTCCACCCAGCCTGGTTCAGGATAAATGCTGTCTCTGATAATCAGAAATTAATATGATTCTGATGCTGGAAACAGCTGTTAGACAGAAGCCTGACTTACACGGGCCGACAGATGACCAGGTCTCCTTTGTTGGTTCCGTATGCCAGACCCATAGCCGGATCCGGCAGCCAGCGAGCCGAGTTGATGCTGACATGGCGTCTCTGGTCCGGGGCCATGGGGTAAACCACACTGAAGACCATCTGAACCATGACAAACACACAATCAGCAGCTGAGGGGGCAGATCAGCTTGATGAAATTAGGATGAAGAACGACGCAAGTCAGCATCTCACCCTCATGGATGTCTCTCCTCCATGTGGCTGCTGCAGCCTGAAGACCTGTGCCACCATGTGGTCTGTGGTGGGATGTAGCAGGATCCTACGGGAGGCCAGACCCACCATCACGTAGCAGCCCATCGGAGACAAGCTGACAGAGATGGCGTTGGGACCTGAGGAGGAAACACCATAAGAACTGAGCCTGAACCTCAGCGGAGCTGCAGAAAGCCGAGTTTCAGAGGAAATGGTACCAAATCTCTTGGTGTAGAGCATCTCTCCCAAGTTGTGTGGAGCCAGAGAGTAAATAGCCAGGATGCCTTCATCAGGAAAACCCCGCTGGCTGCTGGGAATGAAAACCGCCAGCAGCTGACCGTTGGAGGAAATGTCACAGCTGGCGTCATTATAAATTTTACAGTTTGGTACCAGAACGTTGACGGAGGCTGGAAAAGATTAAAAAAACTGCCTTTAGTCCTCATTCTGTCAGGTCTGCTGCTGATCTGAAAGGCTCTAAAACATTTTAGGATTTCCACATGGAGTGGGATCAGACATAGGGACCCGGAGTCAGACTTCGTCAGGAGACAGGCTCAAGGACCAAAACTAGAAACGACTCAGAGGTGGGAAAGCAATCAGAAGAAAGAGGTAAAGCTCTAAACCACCTCAGAACCCTGAAGGTCTAACAGAACCAACTGAAAAGAAGCTTTATGTGACCTGCTGACTAAGTCTTAAGGTGTTTTCAACCCTGTAGTTGGTTCCTCAGGTGAGAATTAAGATCCTTTCCAGTTGTTTTCTTTCACACAAGGAAAACTGCAGACAAAACAAAATGTGTCACTACAAACCAGGTGAGAGTGTTCAGTCTGCTGATTGGTCACAGTGTCTGGAGGTGGGGCTACAAACTGAACCAAGGAGGAAAATACACCAGAGATCCATCTAAACGTCCTGGAGTTCCACGTAAATGGACTAAAGACTGCAACGGAGGAAAACACCCTAGAAACAGAAAATGGGCTGGTGGCTGCAGTACCGTTGCTGATCTCAGGCAGGTCGAACTTGGTGAAGTCCCACCACTGCAGGCGGTAGGTGGTGTTGGCGATGTTGCTGGCGACTGCAGACTGACCGTCTCCAATCGATGCTCCTGACGACACAAACAGAAAACAGAATCCATATCAGAAATTCCAGAGTGAATAAAAACTCTTCTTCTGCTGCCTCTTACTCAGAAAACAACAGGCCAAGGAGGCGACAGAGACCATGTTCATTACATCATCTGACTAACAGTCATAGAAACTCTGATTTGATGCCGTTAAAGATTCAGGAGTCGAGTGAAGGAGTGTTAAGACGTAGCAGGGTTTCTGATCTGTGTCATTAGTTAGTAAGAAACTCCAATTTTCAAATCTGAGTGAGTATAGCAGGGAGAAGTGAAACTTTATGAAATGTCCTGCTGTGTGTGTGTGTGTGTGTGTACCAGCGAGCACTCTGTTGACAGAGGAGTGTGTAGCAAGCCCAGGCTGCCCTCGCTCATGGAAGATTCCAGCATAGGGCAGGTATTCAGGGAGGAGGAAGCGTCTGCAGGACGAGAGCAGAAAAACGGATGAGAAATCCAATCAAAGGAGGACACAGCGGCAAGATGGCTGCGCTGAACCCAGACTCACCGGGGAACGAAGCGACCCAATGAGGGCGCAGACATCCTGGCATTTCGTGACGTCCTGTGTCTCGCTCGGTCTCCAGTATCACTGAGGACAAAAACAGGGTTAGCATGTTCTACAACAGCGCCACCGGGTGATGGCGTGTTTCAGCAGCTATCTGTGATTTTTGTTTTGGGAAACGTTCTTCTTGGTGTTTCTGACTGAAAGCTGATTCTGTTGCTCTAGATTGGATGCTGAGCTGCTTGGAAGAATTTTGTTGCAACTTTTATATTATTTAGCCATTTGTTATAATGTGTGTAACCATAGTAACAAGACATATTTACAATAAGGAGAAGCTGACTAGTTTATTTAAACTCAAATCTAAAAATAAATTATTGACAAACAGGTTTTCAGTTTAGAGGATAAATCTGACTTTAAAGCATCTTATATGAATTACATTAAAGCAGACAGGTTGCTCAGTTCATGGAGTAAAATTATGGGATGTTCTGGACGATGACCTGAAAAACTGATCTGGTTTCCTGCTGAACTTGTGGTTGAATCTGTTCCTATAAACAGGTTGTTTGTCATCTGTTGGGTAATTCTTTAACCAGGAGGTTAGAGACGATTCATTCTGTTAGGTTCTGTGCTTATGGTTTTATGTTTATGGTTGTGAGTGAATAAAGAAATAAATAAGATGATCTCAAAGATAAATTAGTTAATTTTGCAAATTGAGTCAACGTGATGATTTACTTCAAGTAAAGTATTGAAGTATTGAATGTATGAGGAATCAGATGGAGTCCAGCTTTAGTTTAATTTCTAAGTTTATCTGACGTTGGCTGCTGTGAGCTCCACTCAGGAACAGACCAGGAAATAAAAAGAAAAAATAAATCAGCTGCTGAGTAGAATCTGGTCAATCTGTGATCAGTTGATCTGAAATTCAGAAACAGGATTTTGGGATTTTCCGTTGCTGAGTGCACCGTCGCTAACGATGCTAACAGTACCAGGTCTTCATGTACTTTCAAAATCAAAGTTTTCAAGGTAATCAGAAACTGAAATAAAAATGTGCTTTTTGTTCATCATAAATGTTTATGTTATTCATTATAAGGATTTCTGTTTTATAAATGTCATGGATACATTGGATTTGGACAAAATCCCCTCAAAACCAGATTCTCTGCATCTCCAGAAGAGAAGGTGAGAAATCTTGGCCTTATGTTGCTACTTCAGCTTTTCTTTTAAACATTGATCTTTTTGAACTTCCTGCTTTATTTTGCTTTTAGTGACTGGACTGTTCGAGTCACCTGAGCTCAGATGTTTGGTCTGAAAAGAGGCAGGAGACATTTTATTCTGTCTAAACAATCATACTGTAACATTAACCTAACTGTTTTGAAGATAGAAGACAGTTTACAGCTTAAATATAAAGTAAAAGTCATCATTAATATGAATTTGTCCATCAACAGGTTTGACTTTTTATTTTTAATGAACTCTTTAACAAAAGGCAATCAGATAAATGAAAACACTTCAATTATAAATGAAAGAAGTAACTATTCAGCCCTATAACTATTCAGTAACTATTCAGCCCTTGACGTGTGATGTCACGCGCCCAAGTTCCCACCCCCCAGCCAGAAGCTGAGCACCGTTGTTATTATCTGTGTCGGTTATCAAAACAGCAAAACAAAATTTATCAGCATGGTTAACACATGCAGAGCTGTCGGCTGCACAAATTAAAGAAAGAACAACAGTAACACAACATTTTACAGGTTTCCAGCCGAAAAAATCACCAAAGTCAGAGCCCGAGTCTAGTCAGAGTCAGAGACTGGTCAGAGAGTCGGAGACTAGTCAGAGAGTCAGAGTCTAGTCAGAGAGTCGGAGACTAGTCAGAGAGTCAGAGACTAGTCAGAAAGTCGGAGACTAGTCAGAGAGTCAGAGTCTAGTCAGAGAGTCAGAGACTAGTCAGAAAGTCGGAGACTAGTCAGAGAGTCAGAGACTAGTCAGAGAGTCAGAGTCTAGTCAGAAAGTTGGAGACTAGTCAGAGAGTCAGAGTCTAGTCAGAAAGTCGGAGACTAGTCAGAGAGTCAGAGTCTAGTCAGAGAGTCGGAGACTAGTCAGAGAGTCAGAGTCTAGTCAGAAAGTTGGAGACTAGTCAGAGAGTCAGAGACTAGTCAGAAATTCGGAGACTAGTCAGAGAGTCAGAGTCTAGTCAGAGAGTCGGAGACTAGTCAGAGTCTAGTCAGAAAGTTGGAGACTAGTCAGAGACTAGTCAGAGAGTCAGAGTCCAGTTAGAGACTAGTCAGAGTCGGAGTCTAGTCAGAGTCTAGTCAGAGAGTCAGAGTTTAGTCAGAATCTAGTCAGAGAGTCAGTCTAGTCAGAGTCTAGTCAGTCTAGTCAGAGTTTAGTCAGAGACTAGTCAGTCTAGTCAGAGTCTAGTCAGAGAATCAGAGTCTAGTCAGAGACTAGTCAGAGTCTAGTCAGAGAGTCAGAGTCTAGTCAGAGTTTAGTTAGAGTCTAGTCAGTCTAGTCAAAGACTAGTCAGTCTAGTCAGAGACTAGTCAGAGAGTCAGAGACTAGTCAGAGTCTAGTCAGAGAGTCAGAGTCCAGTTAGAGTCTAGTCAGAGAGTTGGAGTCTAGTCAGAGAGTCAGAGTTTAGTCAGAATCTAGTCAGAGAGTCAGAGACTAGTCAGAGAGTCGGAGTCTAGTCAGAGAGTCAGAGACTAGTCAGAGAGTCAGAGACTAGTCAGAGAGTCAGAGTTTAGTCAGAATCTAGTCAGAGAGTCAGAGTTTAGTCAGAATCTAGTCAGAGAGTCAGAGACTAGTCAGAGAGTCGGAGTCTAGTCAGAGAGTCGGAGTCTAGTCAGAGAGTCAGAGACTAGTCAGAGAGTCAGTCTAGTCAGAGTTTAGTTAGAGTCTAGTCAGAGACTAGTCAGAGAGTCAGAGTCTAGTCAGAGAATCAGAGTCTAGTCAGAGTCTAGTCAGAGAGTCAGAGTCTAGTCAGAGAGTCAGAGTCTAGTCAGAGAATCAAAGTCTAGTCAGAGAATCAGAGACTAGTCAGAGTCGGCAGCTCTAGCTTTGCGTTTCGGTTTACGGAGCTCGTCAGAATAAACAGAGATCTGTTATATCTCCAAAAACGAACCGTGTCCCGGTAATCCTTCAACATTAACCCACACAACACAGAAGAGATACAGTTACTCCTTTGTTGCTTCAGCTGATGAAGTCCAGGCGGCCGGTTCTGAGGACCATCATCCTCCGGAGCTCGTTAGCTAATTTAAACGGATTCAAGATCTACTCATCGCCTACAAAACTCTCCATAACGTCACCCCTCCTGACCTCTCTGTGCTCCTAAATCTCCATCACCCCTCCCGCTGTCTCAGACAACCGTTTCAAAGTATTGGGACAGAGATTTTCCCATAGTCGGTTCCACCCCACGGAACTCGCTCTGGCTCACTTTAGAAATTCAGTACTTTGAATAAAAGCATCTGCTAAATACATAAACAAACATATATAACCAAGCATTTAACCCCCGTTAATTCGTTTTACTTATTTGTGGTATATGTTTAAACCTGCTTCATTTTCTTTATCTGTAAAGCGTCTTGGAGTTGTTTAAAGCGCTTTATAAACTTGTGCCTTATTAATTATTATCTGGAAGTTTTGTGCTAAACACCGTTAGCTTTGGGGATGTATATTAGTTTGATAATCTCCACAAAGATGTGTTAGATGATCTAAAGCAGTAATATCTAATCCATAGGTTTTATTTTGTTAGTTTAAATCGCAGAGATACAGCTCTGCTGGAGCTGGGCATTCTGCCCCCCAGTGACTGCTTGTGCTCAAGTACCCGGATGAAAACAATAACATGCAAGGGGTCTATAGGGAATAGGTAATTCATACTCCTGCCTCTCCTGCTGGTAACCAGAGGAACTACAGCTGAGAACAGAGTTCTGCTGTGGGATGAAGGACACTTACTCCAGCTCCTCAAAGTCCACATCACTGTTGTCCATGGAACTGGACGGGTTGCTCGTTGGGCTGTCGGAGGATGTGGACATGGCCCGTAGGCGGTTCTGCTGATAGCGCAGTGAGCGCTGGCGGATGCTGTCTCGCCTTGACAGATACTGGATCATCCTCTGAGCATAGTACGCTGCAGGGGAAAGTCTGCAGAGCAAAGAGGAAAGTTTCAGGTCTTACAGCTCATATCAGGGTTTTTACACATTTAACAAAATAGAGTTTAAATACTTTCAAGATATTCCTGCACATTATAATGGTGAAGGTTTACACACACAACCAAGTGATTTTTTTCTCACATCCTCATCTCATCTTGTTTTTGAGCTTTAATTAGTTTTAGTTACCGTTTAAAGTAGAAAAACACTGATTCTGACTGCGGATAATGATTACTAATGGTGTGTGATATATACTGTGTTCAAAAACATCAAAACTTCTATTGTGATGACGAGGCAGCAGGCGCTATGGAGTATTTACCCCACAGTACCAAGGAATAACAAGAAACGTATCCTTCACACGGTGCTACAGAAGTCAAGACTAGTTTTCCTGCTGCTCCAAGGCATTGCAGCTGGATGTTGGAAGGAAGAGAGTCAGACGAACTCGGTAACAATCTCATCATTTTCCTTGTTAGAACTAGTGGTAAGACAGGGGTTATCATCTTTCACCTGGAGATGGTTTTGTTTCAAGCTGGAAGACGTTGGACCAACCAGCCCAGCCTGCTGTGGATGAGGACCAGCAGGTTCAGAGAATAACAACAAACCCTGTTACCACCCAGAGTCTGACCCTGATCGTAGGATGAGGAATAGGAAGGACTTCAGGAGTCAGGCAGACCCACGGTAATGGAGACGGCACAAAAACAATCTCAGCAACAATCAGTGCTGGAGGTGTTTGGTAAACAACACACAAACAACTTTACCACTAGAAAAGCTGCGTACATATTGATGAAATCTTTCACATAACAGAGGGCTGTAATGGTTAAAATAATCAGTTAGCAGCTGGTAGGTCTCAGCTTATGAGAGTGAGTAAATAAAGAATAAAATCAGGTACGAAACAAACAGGATGACATTAGAACACCAACTCCTTGGGGAGGAGGAGGCCCATCACTCTCAGTGAGTGAGGCGTGATGACATACCTGGCCGGATCGGGGTAAATAGGGTGGTCTCTTGATCCTGACATGTCATAGCGAGACAACGACAACAGAGACGATTCCAGCAGTCGCCTGTGAGCAAACATGACAGTTGTTAACAGGTTTTTAGCTGACGGAAGTCAAACAGGAAGAGGGGAGCCATACCTCCTCAGGGAGTCTTCATCTGGGGGGTCAACAGGCATTTCTTGGCTTAAGGCCTCCGGTGGCTCGGTGCTCCGGCTGGTGGTGGCCTGCCGATACACCCTCTCCCACTGTGCGGTGTCCTGGTTGTACACCAAGCCCACTGTCTGCTCACCAGGCTGGCTGGGAGGTGGGGAGATGGGGAAGGCCACAGTTCCTCCCATGGAAGGAGGAGGCGGCGGAGGAGGAGGAGGTGGCGGCTCACTGGGCTCTGCAGCCACCCTCCGCTCATGGGTTTGAGCTTCTAGTGTCCTCCTGCTTTCTTCTGGCTGCCAAGGAGATGAAGCCGAAGGAAAGGATGGGGAGGAGGGCTCTGGAGCAGAAGCAGAGGTGGAGGAAGCCTGGTTGGTGCGCTCCCAGCGCTGGGAGTCGTGGTTGAAGGTCAGCAGGTTGTGGCAGGCCCGGCAGCGATTCAGATGGCCTCGGGATGCAGGGGGAGGAGGAACATTGTTGTCTAGGCTGTGGGTGGCAGGGGGAGGAGGAAGAGGAGGTTGGTAATGGATGATGGTTGGGGAGGAGGTGGAGGAGGATGGGCCAGGTCTGTCTGGGTCCATGTTGTTGTTCAGCAGCTCTTGGCTAGGCTCTTGGCTTCCGTCAGCCATGCTGCCCCCTAGTGTTGGGTCAATGTCGATGCGGTCAATCTCCAGGAAGTAGCGGCTCAGGTTGCACTGCAGCACATTGCGGAAGGAGGCAGAGCTGCTGCGTGAGCCGTCCCAGAACGGATGGTGACCACTGCTGGTGCCGGCAGCGTCCCGGGTTCCAGACTCTCCTTGTTGGGGGAAACCTCGACCTTCTGTGGCGGAGGTGTAGACGGGGGAGTGAGACGAGCCGTCCTGCTGACGGAGCACCGACAGAAGGCTGACTGAGGAAGAAGAGGAGGTCCTGGGAGGCAGCATCGCAGAGCTGACCCCACCATCCCTCATGCTTAGCAGGCTACGAGTCCAGTCGGGGCCTGGCCTGGGAGCGGAGTGAGGCTCGACGGCGCTGGGGATGATGGGATTGAGAGAAGCGCCAGCGCTGTAGTAGACCGAGGTGAAGGCTGAGGGGCGTTCCGAGGGCTGTCTGGGTTCTGTACGGGCTGAAGAGAAGGTAGAGGCTGTGGAAAGCACGGGAGCATCAGACGGCACCATGGAGTCAGACAGCGTCACTGAGGGACCGCTGGCAGCCAGGGAGGGGTTCCGACTGATGGAGCAGCGACTGCACAGGCACAGCATGCCCAGGTGCTGGGTGCACCCAGGGAACGAGGGCCCACGCTCAGAGCCGGGGTATTGAGCCAACGGCATGCTGGGAGGTTCTCCACTATTACTTCCACTGTCACCGAGAGGCCGCGGCTGCTCGCCTCCTATCTGAGACCCCGGAGCACGGGATGACAGGATGTGCAGAAAGTTATGGAGGATGGGAGTTCGGCGAACTGGCTGGGAAGGCAGGAAGGAGCGCTGGCGGAAGTGTGGCATCTCCACACTGTCCATAGGAACCTCAGAGTCCTCCTCGTTCTGACACACAGAAAAAAAAATCTCAGCATCTTCAAACATCTGAGTCTCAACTGGAGGACAAAAAAGCTTCAGGTCTTCAAAAAACAAAAACCTAATCTTTAACCAATAATAGGGCAGGTGGCCTTATCTTACCTCCTCTAGGTCTTTTACATTTTAATTAGCAGCCTAAAGCTGAACCTTTAAAAAAAAACTAAAAGTAACAAGGGTTTTAAAAGGTTAAAAAGCACTATGGCACTTTGCATTGACCATTTATTGACCGCTATATGATCCAAAATCACCTGAACACATTCTTGGGAAGAGCATGATTTATAAAGAGAGAACTGTGTGCAGCTTTAAAACGTCTGAAAATTACTCTGCATGAGTACATTTTTTTGCCAAGCTTAAGTAGATTTTTGTATGTTCTGCATAATGTTTTATAAATGAGGCACCTGGAGTTTTAACTAAACCAGATCATGAGTTCTGATTGGTCTATAAAGCTACGGGTTGTGGGGACCAGAACTCACCTGCTGACTGGACGGGTTCACTATCGCCGTGAGCAGGTTGTGACCCAGAGGGTCAAATCTCACCAACCTGAAAGGAACACCACACAGAGTCAGTAAAAATAACATGCTGATGTTTAGACGTTCTACCTGTGAGTTACAGGAAACTAATAATTATGCTTTAAAATCTTTATTTTACAGTTACAGTAGGGCAAAAAAGTATTTAGTCAGCCACCAATTGTGCAAGTTTTCCCACTTATAAAGATGAGACAGGCCTGTAATTTTCATTTTAAAAAAAATCCAGCAAATCATATTGTCTGATTTTTAAAATTTTATTTGCAAATGATGGTGGAAAAAAGTATTTGGTCAAAAACAAACAAGCAAGATTTCCGTTTCTCACAGACCTGTAACTTCTTCTGTAAGAGGCTCCTCTGTCCTCCACTCCTTAACTGAATTAATGGCACCTGTTTGAACTTGTTATCAATATAAAAGCCACCTGTCCACAACCGCAAACAGTCACACTCCACTATGGCCAAGACCAAACAGATGACACAGAAACAAAACTGTAGACCTGCACCAGGCTGGGAAGACTGAATGTGCAATAGATAAGCAGCTTGGTGTGAAGGAATCAACTGTGGGAGCTATTATTAGAAAATGGAAGACATACAAGACCACTGATAATCTCCCTCCATCTGGGGCTCCACACAAGACCTCACCCTGCGGGGTCAAAATGATCACAAGAACGGTGAGCAAAAATCCCAGAACCACACGGGGGGACCTAGTGAATGACCTGCAGAGAGCTGGGACCATAGTAACAATGACTACCATCACCAACACACTACGCCACCACCGACTCAAATCCTGCAGTGTCAGACGTGTCCCCCTGCTGTAGCCAGTACATGTGCAGGCCCGTCTGAAGTCTGCTAGAGAGCATAAGGATGATCCAGAAGAGGACTGAGGGAATGTCATATGGTCAGATGAAACCTAAATAGAACTTTCTGGTAAAAACTGCTCATCGTGTTTGGAGGAGAAAGAATGCCGAGTTGAAAAACCGGGTTTATGCAGAAATCTGCAAATCAAATTGAATGCTTTTTAATGTAATTTAAAGTCATTTAGTCATTTAGTTGCATGAAGTTGTTAAAAGGTTTGGCTCTAGAAAAGTGTTTCACTTCAGCCAATCCATTTTCAGTCATTGTTTTTGTTTAAGTTTTAAGTATTGAAGCTGAATTTTCTTGTGCAAAGACATTTGTGTATTGACTGAAATAAACTTATCATTCATTTATCATTCATTTAAAAAATATTTAATGCCACCAACAACCGCATGACCATCCATGGATTGTAGCTAGTTGTTTTTTTTCCATGGTGAAAGATTTTGTCAATTCTGAATCTGAAAACATCGTCTGGAACAACTCTCTCTCCCTCATTGGATGCACATGAGTGGTGCCATCGCTTAAACACGTGATTTATGTCATGGATAACAATGTTGTGAAGAAGTAATTTGTCATGTGTTTGTGAAAATAAGTCCCACAGTTTATTGTTAGATATTGTACAAACTAGTGACATGAGAAATAAATACAAATGACCCTAAAAATTATTCTTCTTGTCATAAATTGATAAGTGAATTCAGCTGAAAAAAAAATAATCATTAAAATTTTTTTCCACTTATATTTTTCTCAAAAACAATGTAATGCACAAAATCATAACAACGGTGACAAATGTATCAAAGCATCCATCACGTGACTCAGTCATGTCATCATTTACTGCTTTAAAAGTCAGTGATAACTCTAAGATTCCTGCACATTTTGACAAACGTTTCTTTCATTACCATAACTCTGGGACAGTTTACGCGATCGGAACAAATTCCAGTGGGTTCTGAAAGCCGAGAAGCTGCACTTTACAGCCATCTGCTGGTTATTACGGTAATGTTGCAGGAAGCCACTCACTATACGTTCAGACACCAGAACAGCTCAACCTGCAGCGTTGTCTTTGATCCAAATACAGCTCAGTGTTTAATGTTCACTACAGCTGTAGTTGTGCTGTCTGTGGTGGATGCAATAATTGCAGAAGTTATGTTGTTGGTTACGGTAAAGTAACTAGCCACAGCTAACTGCGGTCCGCCTCTTGTAGCAGATTTGTGGTTCTGCGTGCTTACGCAAATCTACACATCATAAACGGTTTCACAGTGAATCAGTTTAAAATTATACAAGAATTTTTCTTGAAAACTACAGAATGATTTTTAATGCCACTGAGAATTAAAATTAATGCTTTTTAATTGCCATTTAAGGCCTTAATGTTTGCAAAATCCATTTAATGACTTAAAGTGCCCATGACTCGATATTTAAATCACTTTATATTAAACAGGTGTAATCTTTGATGCCTCTAGATTAGCGTTGCACCATTATAACTCAAAATACACTGTAATTATTTCCTAACGAGCAACTCAGAGATCAGAAGAAAGCGCCGCCTTCCGGTTCTGCTGGGTTTCTCCTTATTTGGCGGCCTGACACTTCTGCTGCAGTAGGGGGCAGTGTCCAGTAGGGGGCAGTGCCGTTGCGTGAAAGAGAAACGAAAGTGAAACTTAAACACTACACGGTCTATGGGCAATGGCGGCAGCACTGCCTCGCTCCAGTTGTCGTGAACGTGCATGTGGGAGGAGAATTGACCATATAAGCAAGTCCGGATCACTATGACCTCATAGCGAACTGGAGTGAAAAAAACGGTTTGAAACCTGGGTCTGAAATCTTGAAGAGCTTCTCACTGGCTGTACTAGGAGACTGATGGATGCCGTTTTTTGCTCTTTCTGGCATGTTTAAGGTAAGAACTCAATGTTGCAACATGATAGATAAGTCAGAAAACACGGAAAACGATGTCATGGGACCTTTAATGCTTTTTATGCCCTGCAGAATCCCAGAAAAATCAGTCTATGTGAATTTCTGGAATTGGAGTCTCTCATAGTTGAGGTATACCAATGATAAAAATTACAGGCCTCTCTCACCTTTTAAAGTGATAATATGCAACCTTTTCATATTTTTAAATCTTTTCCTTGAGCCAGTCTGTGCTAATATGACCCTTTAGAGTTAATGAAAAGTCACTTAGCCCCATCTGGTGATTAGATCCGGAATACCACGATTGCAAAATCTCTGTCGCCGTCACGGTACCCAGGAAGTCACGTGTCTCACGAGGGTTAGGCTAACCCAATGTGGCTAGCTGTTATGCTAGCGCTGGAGTGTTTTTAGCTCATGATTCCTGATTTTTTTCAATCTCTCCCTGCTTGAACACAGCTGATTTCTTTGAAGGAGTAAATAACCGCTCCAGTAGAAAGCTATGAAGGCTGAGGACACATTTCAACAGGTAGATTTAGCAGTTTCTAAGCAAGAACTATGGGCTATTTTATTTAATGCAGTGATTTAAAACGGACACCAGAGGGCGCCCAAAACAAGCAAAACTGCATATTATCACTTTAAGTGGGAGAACTTGCACAATTGGTGCCTGACTAAATACTTTTTTGCCCCACGTCTGAAGAACTTGGATCTGATGGGAGGAAGACCCACCTCACTCTCTCGGTGTCGCTGCCCGTCTTCACCACAGCAAACGGTTCTGGTCGGCTCCAGTCCCAGAAGTGCAGCTCGTTGTTGGTGGCAATTAGGAGCAGCTGAGCAGTTGGGTGGAAGGCCAGGGAGGCGATGGCCACATTGCTCTCTGTAAACCAGCTCTCACTACCGCCCTGAAGAATAAAAACAATCATGATTTATGAACTTTAAAACACAACCACAGCTCACTACTACAGTTCATTAGGACACAACGTGCTGCAGTTAAAGGTACAACAGGGAATTTGGTAAATAATGAAACTTAAAACGTTTTTTCATGCCTCTTAACAACGTTCTAACATAGTTTAGCTATAAATATATTGTGATTAAAAAAAGAAATTAATGAGGTGGTTCCCTCGCAGTTCTCTAAAAACCTCAGCAAAAGCAACTATTGAACAATCCGGCTGTCTGTCTCGCCAAAGCGCCTCACTTCCTCACTGCTTGGATCCTCCATTAATGCATGCTGGAGCATTTTAAACCAGAGTCCCCCCCCAAAAAAACACCTTCTCAGCAAGCAGAAAACAAAAACGTTTGGACGTAAAAAGACAAAAAAACCAGGGTGAACATTGGCATAGCGCTTCAACGGCTGGCGTTTTGCATTCTGTTGTCACTGTGACAATGCACGTGAGAGCTCCGAGACGTGTTTGTGTAAAATAGCTAGCTATACCTAGCTTGTTTGAAAATTACACAGTGCAGCTTTAATGTGGGAAGTTTGATTTGAAGCTGTGATTTTCCTCGCCTCGCCTTCCTCTGCTTATCCAGGCTGGTACATGGGGGCAGCATCCCAAGTCAGGCATCCCAGGCCATTCTCTCCCCAGACAAGTCCTCCAGCTCCTCAGCTGGGACGCTCAGGCATTCCCAGGCCAACCTGAAGATGTATTTCCTCCAGTTTGCCCTGGGTCGACCTGGGGGCCTCCTGCCAGCAGGACATGCCCAAAACACCTCCCGAGGGAGGAGGCATCCTAACAAGATGCCCGAACCACCTCAACTGGCTCCTCTCTACATGGAGGAGCAGTGACTCTACTCCGAGCCTCTCCCGGATGTCTGAGCTCCTTACCCTCTCTCTAAGGCTGAGCCCGGCCACCCTGCGGAGAAAACTCATTTCGGCCGCTTGTATCCGCGATCTCGTTCTTTCGGTCATTACCCAAAGCTCATGACCATAGGTGAGGATTGGGAGGTAGATCGACCGGTAAATCGAGAGCCTTGCTTTCTGGCTCAGCTCCCTCTTCACCACGACTGATTGGTTCAGCGTTCTCATCACTGCAGACGCTGCCCCAATCCGCCTGTCAATCTCCCGCTCCCTCCTTCCCTCGCTCATGAACAAGACCCAGAGATACTTAAACTCCCCCACTTCGGGTAGAACCTTTCTCCCGACCCGGAGCTGGAAAGCCACAGACTCCAGATATAACCAGACGGTTCGGCAGACTCATTATTCTCCGCTTTTCTACAACGACTGGCTGAAACTGCTTCACCACGGTGCTGCATCGTGTTGTCAGACATGAACATGCGCACATTTGCCACAGAACTCACATGTCCGCAGCTTTTTGTGTAGTTTAGAGCAGTGATTCCCAACCTGGGGGTCGCGACCCCCACTAGGGGTCGCCAAAGCCTCTCAGGGGGTCGGCAGGACCTCTCTACTTTGAGGGGTTAAAAATGTATTTATTATATTTTTTAATTAAAGTTTACCAAATTAATTTATTCTGACCTTAATATTAAATAACATGCATTTATTTCATGTTTGTCTAACATAACGAAGTCTTTACAATTTTGTAATAATTATTGAGTTAATAAAAAATGAAAAATAACGCGATCTGTACAGGAAACCCGATCGGTACTGCGCATGTGCGAATCTTACGTATGAACACACCAGTCTAGTAGCGACGCATGTAGCTGCTGCAGAGAGCCGTCCTCCCTGTTGGATAAACTAAAGTTTCCAGCGGAGACACCTGGACAGTCCTACATGATCCAGTAAACTTTCAACAGCATCGCCAGTAACGGACTGGGCACCGGGAGATCTCCTGGTCTCCTCGCCGCTGACCCGCTCCGTGATCATACAGACGATCAGGACGTTTCTAATAAATAAATAAACAATCCTTCATGGCTCCTCGGGCGTCAGTCCTCCTAAAAGCTGCAAAAACGCAGCAAAGTTGAGTCACAGACCCTCTCCTCTCTGTGGGTTCGAGTGCGCTGCAGACCTGACCCCCCTTCCTCCCCCCTCGACGGCCCGCGCGCGTGTGAGTGTGCGCGTCACCGAGGAAAGAAGCAGACAGGGATAATAGACCTAAAAAGAACTAACAACTTTATAAACTAAAGTTTTAAGTTGTAACAAAGGATATTGCAGTGTTAGAAGATGGTCAACTACATACAAAAATAAATGATATTAATATAGAAATCCTTGTTTTATATTATTTTAATTAACCAGGTAAATTTAATTGAGATTAAGAACATTTGTTGAGCATTCTGAAAAGCATTAGGTTTTGCAAATGACACTAATAGTCTGTCAGAAAAAGTCCAGCTTTAGACATTTTGGGGTTTAATGGGATGATTCAAGTGTGATGTGATGAGTAGAACTAATTCTATAGGAGAGAAATCATCTGATATGAAGGCTGATTCAACCTGTCAGAGTCAGAATGGATGATACAGCTGATTTCTTTTCACGTCTTAGCAAGTGAAGTAACTGGTAAACCGCCTGGATTTAAATTAGTGTTACAGGAAATAATCTGTTGAGAAAAGTCAAAGACATGTTGAAGTAGCTGAAATTTGGCTCACTTTTTTTTTCATGTGTCAAATTGAGATTAAGACTGATCTGTGTTTACAGGAAATAATCTGTTTAGAAAAATGCTGGTTCTAGTTTTATTTGTAATTATTTTTGTTAAAAAAATCAAAGCATATTAAAAAGTGCTTGAACTATTTTATCGTTTCTTACTGGAAGTGGGAGGTGTGTGTGTGTGTGTGTGTGGGGGGGGGTCGGGTCGGGGGGGTCGCCCAGAAAATTGACAGGTAAAATAGGGGTCCCTTGGAAAAAAGGTTGGGAACCACTGGTTTAGAGGGGCGAGTCGTACCAGCGTACTTGGATATTAAATGCGTACAGGTTGGCAGGTCTGAAAATACAATGAGATTTGCTCCCCCACAGCACAGCTTCAGCCTTTTCCTCTTATTTTATTAAACTGATGTGATGAAATGATTCAGTGGAACTCAGTTTGGGTTCTAAACTGCTCTAAACATTTACTTATACTTTGCTTCTCCAACATTAAAAATAAGTTTTGTTTAATTCTTGTGAGAAAAAAAAAAGAATAAATTGCTAACAGATACAATGATTAGGATTTAGTTTGATTTCAAATTGATGAAGAAGAAATGAGCTTGAGGAAGACACTGAAGGTTTCCCCTGCCTACAGGACCAGAGGGTCTGATCAGGTCTACTCACATGCAGGAGAGGGTCTGATCAGGTCTACTCACATGCAGGTCCCAGATCCGGACTTCCCCATCAAGGCACCCGGAGGCCACCAAGCCAGGAATAGTGGGGTGAAAGGTCACACACCAGGGCGTTCTACGGTGGCCCACTAAAGAATGTAGGCACTTTCCAGTCTTCACCTCTGTTATGTAAATGTTGTGGTTGACGTGAGTGGAAGCCATCAGAGTCCTACGGAAACACAAACAAAGAAGAAGGAAAATTTTCTTTTTGCAGGATGCCGAAACTCTAAAGCTGAGGATGAAATTAGTGGTTTTTAGTCAGATTTGATCCATTGGGTAAAGTCTGCACTAGTTTAACAGTCCTGTTGTGATATTGTTCTGTGACATGGAACAAACAACCCAGAATCAGGACCGGAGCAGCCTTTTGGATAAGGTGAAGGAGCCTCTTTTAGTTAGCTTTTAATTATCTTTAACTGATTACAGATTCAGTGGATTCTTCTTTTATATCTTAACTCTGCACCATGGATTGTCCTCATCTCAGGACTGGAGCACTGCGTTGGGTTAGCCCTTTAAAGCTTGACACGTGAAATAATAATCAGAAAACTCAGATTTTTTAAGTTTGAAACATTTGTTGGCTAATGTTAATATAAAAATAATTTACTTTAATATAACATTTATTGTGCAGTTATATAATAATGCAACAATAATCCAACTACATAAAATTTGTACTTGCCAACTTCAGTACTTAAATTTTCCACTAGATGGCAAAAAACCTTTTTAACAGATTCAATACAGCAGCTTTTTGAGGAAAATACAAATTTGGTTAGGACAGAGCTCCTAGAAATGTAGAAATATGTGAATCAGATAGGACACGACTGGTGTAAAAGAGTTCAACTAAAAACTAAAGTGATCCGTTCTTTTATTTCCTCAGACTGGATGCCTGGAGCAGTCTTCCCTCTGGTATCAGTCTCTGCTTCAGAAATCTGCAGCTCCACTCCTGACAGGTAAACTGAACCCAGTCACTTTAGTTTAAGGTTTTATTGTTTTTAAACCATTAAATGGGTTTGCTCTCTCATACATCTCAAATCTTTAAACCCTGCAAAACCCTGAAAGGTCACCCGTCGTCTTTTATTATTGCGTTATTTGAGGCTGCGTGTATTGTTTATTTTATTGCTCTGAACCAGTGTATGTTTTTAAATGTGCTGATATATGAATTTGATTTTTAAAAACTTTTCAGATCGCCATGTCCTGGACAAATAAAATTCTACACCAACATCCTCATCAGGGACACAACCCAACCCGCGTCTCACCTGTCGGGGCTGAAGGCCAGCAGGAACGTTGAGCGAGGGCTGTCTGGTAGCTCCACTTTCTGTCAGACACACAAACCAACTCGTTTAAACTTCACACTTCTATACCAAATTCTAATGTCTTTTAAAACAAAAACATCAAAATTGTTAGCTTTATTATATTGTTGATTTTAAAATGAGCACACGGTTAGGTGATCTGAGCATGCTCACACACACCTGACTCTGCCATTTCATCCAGCGAACTTTCTCCTCTACCAGCAGTTGCAGGAGCCTCTGAGAGCCGAAGGTCTGGGATCCTCGCTCCCGGCTCGACAGGATCCGGACTGAGTTTCTCTGACGGGATGCCATGTTGCTACCAGGGGCCACGGCTGATTGGCTGCTCACTCCCACCGATGTCAGGGTGCTGTCGCCATGCAGAGGCCAGGCTGAGAGAGTTAAACAGCTCTTCAATGTCAGCAGTCAGTTACATTCTGGGGAGAATCTGACAAAATGCTTCAACTAGACTGACAAGGAGATGGACTGTTTGGTTTAAGGTGGCCTCATCACTACCTTCTAAAAATAAATCTATCAGAGGTTAAACCCAGGTTTCACTTCTCATCATGTTCCAAGTCATCTGGCCCTTTGAGCACTTCCACAATCTGATGTCCAGGGTAAAGAAAAGAAAATAGCAAAATCCAAAGCTTCAAAACTATGGAAATGTACACAAAATAGAGGAAAAATAACAAGTTCAGCTTCAACAGTCAGAAGAAAGATTATGAATGAAGCTAGTCAAACTTTTTGAAGCCTTTGTGTTACCATGGTTCTCTATATATTTTTGACTTTTATTTTACAAATAGTTTAGCTGTTAAGGCCTTTGTAAAGCAACATAATGAAGAGAGAATTAAGCCACCAAACCATTCATGTTTAGATACACAGACTACTATATTCTTCAGAGCAGGGGCCTCATTTATAAAGCTTGCTTACAAGCAAGTAGGGGTCTGAAAGTTGTGCAAGTCACTTTCTGCACAAGCTTTGTGATTTATAGGAAAAACATGACGAGGAAAATGTGCGCAACTGTATTCAAACTCTGAACCTGGTGTAAGCACATTTTGGAGCTGAGAAAACTGGTAGCACAGCTGCTGAAATTGCAAAATGGTGAATTTAAGCCACATTTTCAGACTTGTAGACCCTCAAATGCATGGTCAGCCCTACCCCCTTCTCCAGACAGAATAAAAATGAGAATCTGAATGAAAACATGTTGCATTTAAGAGTTATATTACAGTATGTTCATACATGCATTCTCAAAATATATAGCAATTACACTCACTGGCGCAATAATTGTAATGAGGTATATATCAAATTGCGTAATTACCGAGTACACATATACTGTAAATTCACTTGTGCATACACATATACTGTTACACTTGTACATAATGCTTCACAATGGATGCCCTGGCACTCCTTAGATCACGCCAATGGCAGAATCCAGATGGGAAGAGTTTTTAGAGACCACATAGATTTCCAGGCCCATGATGATGATGGCTGATCAGCTGATTTAAAATCACTAGAGCAATACCATGGATCTATGTGCTGAACTGGGCCCAATGTTAGATCAAGTGACCCATTGGAAGTGTGCAATACCGGCACCCCCGCAGCTTCTGACCACTCTCGGGTTCTTTGCAACTGGCTTGTTCCTGCAGGAATTATCCGACAGGTTGGCCGATATTTGTTTGACACGAAGAATATGTCATTTCCTGCCTAATGCCCCTTTAGATTAAATTAAATGTTTTCATTAAATGTTACCCTTAGATCTGGAATATCTCAGTCATCATCCCTAAGCACCATCTCTGTTGCACTCACAGCGTTCAATGCTGCAACAATGTTGTGCCACTAAGAGGCCTTCCATTTATTTGTGATGCCACAACTGTGATGCCAACCCATCCACAACCACCTCGATTTCAGTCTCTGTGAAATTGCATTTTCTAGACCTCTTTATTTCTATGATTAACTGTGAAATGCCAGAAATCAGTCAGCTTATGGATATGCAGAATTTTCATGAGGTACTTTGCATTGACCATTTGTGGCAGAATGTGGGTGTGTAGGAGGCAGGATCTGATCCAAAGTCAGCTGAGAATATTCCTAGTAAGGGTGTGATTTATAATGTGGGAATTGTGTGCAGCTGTGTATATGCAGTGTTTAATAAGTCCAAAAATTACTTTGCAGAAGTAAATATTTTTGCAGAGTGTAAGTAAACTTTCAGTATGATTCTATGCGATGTTTTATAAATGGGGCCCCAGAGGCTTTATCTAACCAGTTAGAACCTGCTGCTGTTTGGGTCGGGTCAGAACAATCTGAGGTTTTACTTCACTTTGATTCTGACCCAAAAATCTCTTGACATTTTCTCTGATGTTTCTAATGAATTCAGTCTGATAATACCAGGTTAACAACTCTGCAGAAAATCAGAACTAAAAACATATCCTGGTTCATTTGGAGTTTTGATGGTTTAAAGCTGCACTCAGCAGGTTGGTAAACAAGCTATTAGGGGTGTAATGAGATCTCGTGGTACGAGATCTCGCGATATTAAAACGTCACGATATGTCTCGTTGAGATAACTTCAATCTCGCGAGACCTCATGACCGGATTATGTAATGGGTATTTGCGTTTCCGCAAGCAATTGAAACCTTGATTATTATAGGCAACACATGTCAACCTCGGGGAAACTATACGGTTTATGTTGTTATTGAAGCATGAAAACAAATAAACGATCGTCTATTTAAAAAAAAAGAGTGAAAACATCGGAGCGCATCCTAAAGTGAAAGCGAAACTTAACTCTGCCGTTCCAGAGAAGCGCCTACCTGGAACGTGAATTAGTGAAAGAGCTGGGAGGACGATGTGTGTCTCAGTCAGAGCAGAAAGACTTGGATCCCCTTCTTGCATTAAGATCCATAACAGTCACAAGGAGGAGAGAGGAGAAAAGGAGACAGAGGTGTGTGCACTAAAATACAGTTTTATTCTACAAAAAGAAAAGCTTTTCTTAACTTTGCATTTATTTTCTATTAATGATCAAATCCTTTAAGGTTTGAGTGAAGTTTAACTGAACTGCTTCTATTTTTCAACAAGAAGAGAGAAAAGAAAACAGGGAGAATAAGAGCATTAGAGAGCTGAGAGAAGTAAAGAAGGACTGAAAGATCATGAGAGACACATATTTGGGGTGAGGTGGGGAGACACGTCCCCTGCACTATTTTAAAGTCAGTTTAGAGACCTGTAGTTTATACTGTCTAAAAACATACAGTAGTTCCACTATATTAAATGTATACAGCTGTTGTTTTTAGGTTTAATATCATGGCTCTGTTTAAGCAGTTCAAGTCCCCTTCTCTTCACCTAAAATCACATCTTTGTTGAGACGGGAGAGGAGGAGAGAGACAGGAAAAAAACATTTGCTGCAACAGTTTGATCTTTAAAATAATTCTTGAAAATTTGATTAACACCCCAAGATTCAAGAAATCAGAAAAAGAAAAACATCATTGAGTTTTTGGAAAAACTTCTAAAAGTGTTGGGGAAAAAAGTGCTTTTTGATGCATAAATTTGATCTTTGAAGTTTTTTTGAAATTATTATTAAATCTCGTCTCGTCTCGTGAACTCAATATCTCGTCTCGTGAATTTGTGTCTCGTCTCGTGAGTTTTGGATCTCGTTACACCCCTACAAGCTATGTATCGCTAGCTATTTTACAGAAACACGTCACAGAGCACTTACCCCTCCCATTGGGTATAATCCATAGGCCAGCCTGAGCCGTCCCGCGGACATGGGACCCTGCTTTGCCACAGTAACAATTCAGAGTCTAACTCCAACCATAGATACATTCCCCCAGGTTTTTCCTCTTTTCACCTCCAAACATTTTTAGTATTCTGCTAGCTGAAAATTTGTTTTTTGGGGGGATTCTGGTATTTTTTCCTAAAATGGAAGCGTTAAAAGTCGGCTGTTTCTGTGCCCGGGCGGATTAATGGCGGATCCAAGCAGTGCGGAAGTGCGGCAGACAGACAGCCAGTTCGGTCCGAACGATAGGATTGGCTGAAGTTTTTAGAGAACTGCGGGACAACCACTTTATTGATTTCTTTCAGTTTTTTTAATCTCCACAATATATTTATAGCTATACTATGTTAGAACGTTGTTAAGAAGCATTTAAAAAAAAACGTTAAAAGCTACCTTGTTTACCAAATCAACAAGTGCAGCTTTAATAATCCACATGATTTGCTTGTACTTTTCCTTCTATTATGAGGCAACTATGGCTCAGGGTAAGAGTGGCCTTCCTCCATGTGGGAAACCAGGGTTCAATCCCCAGCCCAAGCCACATGTTGAGGCATCCTTGGGCAAGATACTCCAACGTCCAACTGCCTTCAGGTCTCCCTTGGAAAAGAGATTCTTAATTGCAATGGGATAATACCTGAACAAATAAGGGTTAAAATTGTCTTGCTGTAGTGAGGGATCAGGTTTGGATTTAAGTTTTGAATAGATTTTTTATATCTCTGATGCTGAGAATCGTGCGAGTTAATAGGATAAGTTCTGATGAAATGGGGGAATTTTTACTTTAGATGAGAATCAACAGGATACAGATGATTTTAGAAAAGATTTAATGATGACATTTAAATTCATCCCCAAATAAACTGGATTGTGGTTAAATCAAATATCTGATCTCAGAGCTGTGCGCTGATTGGTACTCAAGATGAGGGCGGAGCTCCAATTATTCAAAATGTTGCAGAATCTGACAGAACTATGATGTCATTAACATTACCATAGTGACAGAGTCTGTTACCATGGTGATCTAGAGTCTTTTACTGTGGAGAGCTAGAGTATGTTGCCATGGTAACCTGGTCTGTTACCATCAAGGTTGGGCGATAGCCGATATGTACGTTTTTTCCAGTCAAAACATATTATTAATCAGTCCAACAAATGACGATGGGATTCATTCGTGCAGGTTTTTTTGTAGGCAATGTAAACATGCACAGGCTGATTTGCCAATTTAGAACTCAAAAGTCCAAAAATTGAGAAAATAGTTACCAAAAAGCACAAAGTCACTATTCGGTAATACTTTGGTTTTATTCCGGCTGCTTGTGCAGATGTATTGCGTCAGCAAAGAACTCATACATTTATGTGTTCACCTTTCAGTCAAGTATGCTACACTATGCAGGTGCTGCAGCATCGTCATCAAATCGCTCAAAAAGATTTAAAACTGCGGCAGATATCCGTTTTATGGAAGTGCACATGTTCTCTGAAAGAGAGCATTTTCATTTATATTTTTGTTTCATTTTGTATTTGTTTCTAGAGCCATTTTGGCAGGGGGCTCTGAAGGAAACTCAGACTATGCTAAAATGTAAGTTGTCACTACAGTTCACTAAATGTATATTAGGGGTGCCTCCAGATGACGATCTAGGCAAAAAGAAGGCTAAACTACACCTCAAAGCTCAACTACCCACTCTTGAACAATGGTGGAAGGGTCTGAAGGGATTATATGAAGAAAATTACAGCCCAGTTGCACCTGAGAATGGATCAGTTTGGGGCAGCATGGAGCCTAGTAAGTTATTTGGCTGGGGAGACTAACATGGATTTTTGCTTGTTTGTTTATTCTTTATGCCCCATTCCATTTTGTCTCATTTTGTTCCCTTGCCCCTTCACTTAATTTCACTTGGTGGGGTGGTCAGATAAAGGCACTGATTGTACTTTTACTTTGTACTGTCAAGTTGCTAACTTGCAACTTGTGTATTTATATGCATTAAAAATTGAAGACGGGAAAACACTGGAACGACCCATAAACAATTAAGCTGGACAAAAAGACAGTCTATTTGTTTCCCCACCACCATTCTGGTTACTATTTAAATAAACGTATTTTCTAAAGATGGGCTGCTGCCATTCTTTATTTCTGTCATAAGTCTGAGTAAATTCTGCACATCACTGCTGCTCTTGGAGGCATCTGGAAGAAAAAAAAAGCTTTGCTTGCAGCTGGAAGGAGTTTGTGTGTACTATTATACAACAGAAATATTTGTTATTTTTTTTACATGTACTGTGTTTTTTCAAGTTCAACAAAGCATTATTACCAGTAAATAGGAAACTACCAGTAATTCATAGGAAACAATGTAAGAATTTTAAAAAATCACTCTTAAAAAACCACTGGTGAAGGGCTCAGCCTTTCTTCGATGGTCGATAAATTCGTCCATCACCCAACCTTAGTTACCATGGTGATCTAGAGTCTGTTACCATGGTGTGTGTTCCCATGAAGACCTGGAGGATCTCCAGCCGAACCAGCTGCTCATCAATAAGTTCACCAACTTTCATTACAATTAACTAACCTTTTAGTAACTCTCTTGTTACCTGTAAACTACCCTCTTCAAACCTTTACCAATCCTGATCTGACCTGTAACTAACCCTGATCTAACTAACCCTGATGTATCCTGTAACTAACCCTGATTCATCCTGTAACTAACCCTGATATATCCAGTAACTAACTAACCCTCATTTATCCTGTAACTAACCCTGATTTATCCTGTATCTAAACGTGATATATCCTGTAACTAACCTTGATCTAACCTGTAACTAACCCTGATCTAAACTGTAACTAACCATGATCTAACCTGTAACGAAGCCTGATATAACCTGTAATTACCCCTGATCTATCTCGTAAATAACCCTGGTTTGTAACTAACCTAAACTCATTCAGATCATTTCTCTCCCTCGGACTCGAATATCTTACACAGGCTGAACATAAACTCACTTTTTGACTCGGCTGCGGAGACAAACTCGTGGCTTTAAGACGCAGATATAAACCTCGTGTATAAATACAGATAATTGCGCTGTACATCTGGAATCATGTACTTAGATGGTAGATTTTTTTGACCTACCTTTCTCTACCAGGAGCTTTGCTGCTCCGCCATCAGCCGATGCTAATGGGCTAGCTTCGGTTAGCCGCTAGGCTAGCTTGGCCAAAAACGGGAAATACAGGCGTTCACGAACAACAAACCATTTAAAGGTAACATCCGCGACTCACGGTTGTTCTACTGAGCACCGCCCTCTGAACTCAACGGCTAACATTCATTTTAGGTGATGGAAAAGTAAAGCAAGGGTGTTTCCTGGGGCTTTGGTCCGATGTTTGATTAGCTGCCTAAAAACACTCAGCTACTGCGTAACCAGCTAGCTGCTAACACTGGCAGCTACGCAGGCTGATCAACAGAGCGCCGAGTCATACCAAGATACCTCAACAAATTATTTTATGTCAAAACATCAGAACGGGAAGTAAAAGTACACCTTCGGCAAAAATAAATATTTATTTATTCTGCTCTGATGATCATATAATATAATGAAACCCATTGAGAAGTCTAATTTCTTTAATTTTTCAAGTCAATAAGCTGCTCTTCTATCGATTGCAAACCCTGAAAACAGGTGATAACTAAATTCAACCGGTTTAGAAACACCGGATATTGGTGAAATGTCTAAAAATAAAACCGTGGTTGACCATTTAAAAGGACGCTAACTGAAAAACGTATAAATTTTACACATCAACCACTGATTATTATTGTGGATTGTTAAAAGGTAATTTTTCAGTTTATATATTTATAAATACATATACACTGCTCAAAAAATAAAGGGAACACTTAAACAACACAATGCCAGGCTTTTTTGATACATTTGATGCAAACTGGGATCTCTAATGTTCATCTTCTACAATATGTCATATTTGTCAATAAACTTAGAAAAAATTTAACTCCAAGTCAATCACACTTCTGTGAAATCAAACTGCCCACTTAGAAAGAGGAAGCAACACTGACAATCAATTTTTGAATGCTGGCAGTGCTTTTACTAGTAGCATGACAGAGTCTACAACCCACACAAGTGGCTCAGTGCAGCTCATCCAGGATAGCACATTAATGTGAGCTGTGGCAAGGTTTGGTGTGTCTGTCAGAGTATAGTGTCCAGAGCATGGAGGTGCTACCAGGAGACAGTCCGCTACATCAGGAGATGTGGAGGAGGCCATAGGAGGGCAACAACCCAGCAGCCGGACTGCTACCTCCACCTTTGTGCAAGAAGGAGGAATAGGAGGAGGAGCACTGCCAGAAAATGCTAAATGACCTCCAGCAGGCCACAAATGTGCATGTGTCTGCTCAAATGGTCAGAAACGGACTCCATGATGGTGGTATGAGGGCCCAACGTCCACAGGTGGGGGTTGTGCTCACAGCCCAAAACGTGCAGGACATTTGGCATTTGTCAGAAAATACCAAGATTGGCAAATTCACCTCTAGCGTCCTGTGCACTTCAGAGATCAGCACATGACAGACGCAACAGAGTCTGGAGACACTGTGGAGAATGTTCTGCTGCCTTCAACATCCTCCAGTTTGATAGGTTTGGCTGTGGGTCAGCATTTTTTGGGGGGGTGCACAGTCCTCCATGTGCTCACCACAGGTAGCCTGACTGGCATTAGGTACCGAGATGACCCTGTGTTCTTCATAATGCAAGACAATGCTAGACCTCATGTGGCTGGATTGTGTCAGCAGTTCCTGCAAGACAAAGGCATTGATGCTATGAACTGGCCCGCCCATTCCCTAGACCTGGATCCAACTGAGCACATCTAGGACATCATGTCTAGCTCCATCCACCACAGTTGCACCACAGACTGTCCAGTAGTTGACAGATGCTTTAGTCCAGGTCTGGGAGAAGATCCATCAGGAGACCACCACCATCAGGAGCATGCCCAGGCATTTGTAGGGCGGTCATACAGTACAGGCACGTGGAGGCCATGCACACTACTGAGCCTTATTTTGACTTTTTTAAAGAATATTACATCAAAGTTGGATCAGCCTGTAGTGTTTTTCCACCTTAAAGCGGCTCTCTGGAGCATTTTTCTCTGTGTCAAAGTTTTCTAAATGTTTTAAATGATATTTCAGGTCTAAACTATGATCTATGGGTTGAGTTCCACAACATCTGTCATTCTGATGAAGACCCTCCTTCCTCCTAGAGACCCCTTTCCATTATTTCTTGCCGCCGACATTTTTCAGCCAATGAAATTCAAATTTCTGCATTCTCTCAACATGCACGCGCATCGACCAAACCTGTACCAGTAGGGGGCGCTGTCGTACAGGACGCTCCGTGTGTTTCTCTGCCGTCTCAGCCGTTCACTGAGGACTCACAGCTCATTTCTACTAAAAACCTACCCATTCTCCAGCTAAAGATGGATTTATTTTAATTTTTAAACCTTTCACCTCACAGAATGGCAAGGCTTGACAGGATTATGCGTTTATTTTGGTCAGAAAGTTCATCCAGGGCCGAGTCAAGTTCAGCTTCAGAGTCCAGCAGCAGCTCTCTGCTAAGAGAGCTAATATCAGAAGCAGCAGGGACAGAGAGGGCTCATCAGACCCTCGTAGTATTGCTGGAATAAGAGTTGTGAACTGTGAGTGATTAAACCCTACACATTGAGCGATACAGTTCATGTCCGAAGTATATGCGCCGTGTGCACGCGCGCACACGCGACCGGACGCGCGTGTCGAGATGTTTTGAGGAGCAGCCTTTGGACGCTAGATTCCAAAACTGCTCTCCTGATGAAATCCTCCGGAGTGCTGCTTTAATTTTGAGTGTGACCCCATATCCAGACTAATGGGTTGATGAATTTGATTTCCATTGATAATTTCTATTATTTTAACCCTGTTATTTTATTTCACTTAATATGTTTTTATTTACTTTTTAAAAACTTTTTTGAAAATGTTTCAGGTTTAGGCTGCATTCAAAATTTAAAGCACCCACTTGTTTCATCCAAAAATTGCACAAAACAATGTCTCTAATAATAAAGGAAAATTTATCAACCTTGTTAAAGCAAATAGAGGAAAAAACACTTGAAAGATCCTGAGGTCAGAGGGGAAAATGTCCTGTTTGGGGAAAGGCTCACATTTCACCACAGAACCAGGAGCAACCGGGAACCAAACTCCAACTGAGGGCATGGCCCCTCTAACCTTCTACTGCTGCCAGCTATGGACCTCCTGCTTTATCACTGGTCTAGTTGCCATGGTTACCAAGGATTGCTCTTTTCACATGTTTTATGTTTATTTATTTAGCAGATGCTTTTATCCAAAGCGACTTACAATTAACCTGACAGGCATGGTTTTGATCTGTGAGATGAAACCGGTAAACCCTGAGGAAATGTGGAGAGAACATGTTACCTCCAGCAAGGCTGCAGCCGGGTACCCCACAAAGCACAAGTGATCAAATATAGTCAACTGCCCATATTTGTTTTGTTCCATACCATTTAGTGTTTAGTTTTTCCTCTGTTCTCCTGCACCACTCCTCCACAGGTTTACTCAATCAGCAATCAACCACTCAGCTGCCCCTTGTCACCGTGATCACCTTCCTTTAAGCACCTCAGTTCATTCACTGCTTGTCAGTTCCTCCTGTTTGTATCCTGGTTTTGATCTGTCCTCCTCCCTGGTTTTTTGTGTTCTGTGTTGCCAGCAATAAAGCTATTTTTTTTTTTAGTTTACATGCACCCGATCCACTCAAAACCTAACAATAAAGAGTTATACCTTGTTCACACTCAAGATAAGATTTTTTAAACCTGGTTTTCCCCTTCTGACGTAATGACTCTAAATATAAACTTATCAGATATTCCTGTCTTGTGAGGTGTTAGGATTGGAGGATATTTAACAGGTTGGACTGTCGTGGGACAACATCGCATTGTGTGTTGTGTTTCACGAGGACAAATGAGCATGTAGCCTGTTAAATGTGATTCGCAGCTAATCAGAAAGCGAGGCAGTCCACAAACTATCGCCAATGCCTCCTTCTCATCTGCCATGTTTGTTAACTTTGAAGTAATGTTTGATGTCGGGGGTTTTGTGAGATTTTCTGTCTGCCCTTTGAATGTCGGTGAGTGAAATCAGAAATCAGATGTGTAAAACAACTTTACATCCATGATTTTTAAAATCACTCTTTGTGGGGTCTGTCATGTTTAGAGAATCTTCCAACAATTTTAAAATCTTGCCATGTGAACCAGGCATTCAAGCATTTTAGAAATACTGAATATTTGGTTGAACGTCTAAAATGTAAACTGTGGTTAAACTCATCAGAACTAAATAGTCATGATCTGATCAGGAGGACAGAGGAGGAGCAGGAATAACACAAACCTGGTCAGATAATAAACATTACTGACTGTGTAATAAACTACATGATGTGCAATAACCTATTCATACTTTTTTGAGGTGGATCGATGGAGGAGCACACAGACCTGTACAGGATAAATGATGAACATTGACAGGTATCAGGATGAAACCCTTAGACCCATTGATAGACCTTCACTGGTTCAGTAGGTCCTGGGTTCCTCCTGGTCCATGATAATACCAACCTCATAAGTCTGCAGGCAGTTCCTTGAGGATGAAGGAATCGATACCATTGACTGTCCTCCATGCTGGCCTGACCTAAACCCAATAGAACGTCTCTGGGTCATCAGGTTTAGGTCCATCAGGTTGATCTCAGACTGTCCAGGAGCTCAGTGATGTCCTGGTCAGGACCTAGGAGGAGATACTCCAGGACTCCATCATCTCGTCAGGATGCTACCAGCAGGTGGAGCCATAAAAACCACTGAGAACCATTTAGAGTTCCTGCTATGACATTTCAGCTAACTGAACTAACCTGGTGCTTCAGGTTTTATCAGGTTACATTTACTGGTGACTCCAGATAAAGCCTCTGCAGGTTGATGGTTTCTAACATGTCCAGCAGGAGACATTTACTACTGAGATCTGATGTGTTTTCATTGTGTTCCTTTAGTTTTATTAAGTAATGGAAGTTGCAGCAGCTGACAAAATGTTTCGAACCATGAGACAGATACCCTGGATGAGCTGAAGAGAAGATGCTGATGATGGAGCAGAGAAACAGGATGTGTAGATGAACACATCCTGTTGTGGCACATCCTGGCTGTGTTTCATTGAGCTTTGGCTGCAGGAAGATATTTCAGACCAGTGACTGACTTTCAGATTATCTGAGCAGGAAAATGAAAATTATTTTCCTCCGTTTCCATAAAGCCACTTCTGCCTACTACAGTAACAGACAGGTCACTTTTTATTTGGTGTACATTCTTTGATTACTTGGTGTAGCATTATATTTCCATTAGGGGGTTAAATCAGAATAATTTCAGCTGCAGTTAATAGATTTTTTTCATTCCATAAAATTAAAAACCTGATGGTGGAACAACAATCTAACATTTTAAGGATTCCTGGTTACACAACAAGCTTTAGGTTCTCTTTTTAATTGTGAAATTTGAGTTTTAATCCATTAGGAAACCTCTAAGTAACAGTTCACATCTCTGTCTGAACAGTTCTGAGGGAAACTGAACTAAAGTCTCCCTGATGAATCTCCACCGCCATACTCCACCCTGTAGATCTGTTGTGATCCATTTAATAAAGATGAAGATGAAACTGGACTGATGAAGATGATGGTTTCATTAGAAAAAAAGAAACAGACAGCAAATAAAAAAAATCAAAAGGCTTTTATTGGTTTATGAGTCAAACATTTTTTCATCTTCTGACTTTATTATTAGTTAAAAACAAATTAAATTGAATTTAATTAAAACTATTTTATAGGGAACCAAGTGAAGATGTTTGATTGAACAATGTACTCAAACCCACAGTAACCCAACCCATTTAAACCACAGTAACCCACTCTAAACCACAGTAACCCACTCTAAACACCCACTCTAACCACAGTAACCCACTCTAAACACCCACTCTAACCACAGTAACCCACTCTAAACACCCACTCTAAACCACAATAACCCAACCCATTTAAACCACAATAACCCACAGTAACCCAACCCATTTAAACCACAATAACCCACAGTAATCCACTCTAAACCATAGTAACCCACTCTAACCCACAGTAACCCACTCTAAACCACAGTAACCCAGTCTAAACCACAGTAATCCACTCTAACCCACAGTAACCCACTCTAACCCAGTCTAAACCACAGTAACCCAGTCTAAACCACAGTAACCCAGTCTAAACCACAGTAATCCACTCTAACCCACAGTAACCCACTCTAAACCACAGTAACCCAGTCTAAACCACAGTAACCCAGTCTAACCACAGTAACCCAGTCTAAACAACAGTAACCCAGTCTAAACAACAGTAACCCAGTCTAACCACAGTAACCCAGTCTAACCACAGTAACCCAGTCTAACCACAGTAACCCAGTCTAACCACAATAACCCAACCCATTTAAACCACAATAACCCACAGTAACCCACTCTAAACCACAGTAACCCACTCTAAACCACAGTAAACCCACTCTAAACCACAGTAAACCCACTCTAAACCACAGTAACCCACTCTAACCACAGTAACCCACTCTAAACACCCACTCTAACCACAGTAACCCACTCTAAACACCCACTCTAAACCACAATAACCCAACCCATTTAAACCACAATAACCCACAGTAACCCAACCCATTTAAACCACAATAACCCACAGTAACCCACTCTAAACCATAGTAACCCACTCTAACCCACAGTAACCCACTCTAACCCACAGTAACCCACTCTAACCCACAGTAACCCACTCTAACCCAGTCTAAACCACAGTAACCCAGTCTAACCACAGTAACCCAGTCTAACCACAGTAACCCACTCTAACCCAGTCTAACCACAGTAACCCAGTCTAACCACAGTAACCCAGTCTAACCACAGTAACCCAGTCTAAACCACAGTAACCCAGTCTAACCACAATAACCCAACCCATTTAAACCACAATAACCCAACCCATTTAAACCACAATAACCCACAGTAACCCAGTCTAAATCACAATAACCCAACCCATTTAAACCACAATAACCCAACCCATTTAAACCACAATAACCCAACCCATTTAAACCACAATAACCCACAGTAACCCACTCTAAACCACAGTAAACCCACTCTAAACCACAGTAAACCCACTCTAAACCACAGTAAACCCACTCTAAACCACAGTAAACCCACTCTAAACCACAGTAAACCCACTCTAAACCACAGTAACCCACTCTAAACCACAGTAACCCACTCTAAACCACAGTAACCCACTCTAAACCACAGTAACCCACTCTAAACCACAGTAACCCACTCTAACCACAGTAACCCACTCTAACCACAGTAACCCACTCTAACCACAGTAACCCACTCTAAACCACAGTAACCCACTCTAACCACAGTAACCCACTCTAACCACAGTAACCCACTCTAAACCACAGTAACCCACTCTAACCACAGTAACCCAGTCTAAACCACAGTAACCCAGTCTAAACCACAGTAACCCAGTCTAACCACAGTAACCCAGTCTAACCACAGTAACCCAGTCTAACCACAATAACCCAACCCATTTAAACCACAATAACCCAACCCATTTAAACCACAATAACCCACAGTAACCCAGTCTAAACCACAATAACCCAACCCATTTAAACCACAATAACCCAACCCATTTAAACCACAATAACCCACAGTAACCCACTCTAAACCACAGTAAACCCACTCTAAACCACAGTAACCCACTCTAAACCACAGTAACCCACTCTAAACACCCACTCTAAACCACAATAACCCAACCCATTTAAACCACAATAACCCACAGTAACCCAACCCATTTAAACCACAATAACCCACAGTAATCCACTCTAAACCATAGTAACCCACTCTAACCCACAGTAACCCACTCTAAACCACAGTAACCCAGTCTAAACCACAGTAACCCAGTCTAACCACAGTAACCCAGTCTAACCACAGTAACCCAGTCTAAACAACAGTAACCCAGTCTAAACAACAGTAACCCAGTCTAACCACAGTAACCCAGTCTAACCACAATAACCCAACCCAGTCTAAACCACAATAACCCAACCCATTTAAACCACAGTAACCCACTCTAAACCACAGTAACCCAGTCTAACCACAGTAACCCAGTCTAACCCACAGTAACCCAGTCTAACCCACAGTAACCCAGTCTAACCCACAGTAACCCACTCTAACCACAGTAACCCACTCTAAACCACAGTAACCCACTCTAAACCACAGTAACCCACTCTAAACCACAGTAACCCACTCTAAACCACAATAACCCACTCTAAACCACAGTAACCCACTCTAAACCACAGTAACCCACTCTAAACCACAGTAACCCACTCTAAACCACAGTAACCCAGTCTAACCACAGTAACCCAGTCTAAACCACAGTAACCCACTCTAAACCACAGTAACCCACTCTAAACCACAGTAACCCACTCTAACCACAGTAACCCACTCTAACCACAGTAACCCACTCTACCCACAGTAACCCAGTCTAAACCACAATAACCCAGTCTAAACCACAATAACCCACTTTAACCACAGTAACCCACTCTAACCACAGTAACCCACTCTAAACCACAGTAACCCACTCTAAACCACAGTAACCCACTCTAACCACAGTAACCCACTCTAACCACAGTAACCCACTCTAACCACAGTAACCCACTCTAAACCACAGTAACCCAGTCTAACCACAGTAACCCACTCTAACCACAGTAACCCAGTCTAACCACAGTAACCCACTCTAAACCACAGTAACCCAGTCTAACCACAGTAACCCACTCTAAACCACAGTAACCCACTCTAAACCACAGTAACCCACTCTAAACCACTCTAGACACACTCCAGTCTAGACCCAGGACTTGGTGTCAGGTTTTGTTTCTTTAGAAGTTTTCTTTGTAGAAGTTGAACCCGAAGCGTTCACACTGATACTTGATGACTTTAGCCAGAGACGGAGCGCCACAGTAAAACACGTGCACTTTTCCTTTGTTCTCCTCAGACAGCTTCTGGAATACCTGAAACACACGCACGCACGCAATTAATCAAACTGCTGTGGCTGCTGATCCAGAGGTTCTGAGGTGATAAGTCTCCTCTTAGAGGCCAGAACAGCTGAGGAGCACCTGCCTGTATGGACCTGAGCTGGGACCGGTTCTGGTGAAGCTCCAGACCCAGTTCCTGCAGCATGAGGGAGGACCTTCTGAGCCCTGCTGTTCCAGCTATGTTTAGTAAATATCTGTATTCAAAGTGTCTCCAGAACTTCAGAAGTCTCAAACCTGCTGCAGGAATAAATGACTGAATCTGACCTGAGGTCAGACAACAATAACAGGATAAGGTAGAGCTTGTTAAAAACACACCTGATGTCACACAATGCTGCTTAGGCTCTCACCTTTTCCCTCTCAGGGTTTTTCCAGCAATGTGCTTTGGGTTGTTTAAAAGAAAACTTGTTATAGTTTTTGAGAACCCAGAATTATCATCAGCTGGTCTGACCCAAAAAAGAGACCATTAGAACCACCAGGACCAGGTCAGCTCTGACCAATCAGATAGAAGACAAGGACTTACCTTCTCCCACTGGGGTCGACCCGGCTGGGTTCTGGTCCTCAGGCCTGTGATGGAGTCTTTCTTTTCCTTCTTGGCCAGAAGGTCCAGTGCCATCTGCAGGCCAATGGCCTTCATATCGTTCTTACTGAGCGCTGATGTCATATACATGTGCATCTCCAGGAAGCGACCTGGCAAACAGCTGAGTTAAAAGTCAACATCTCAAACACTGATCAGAGATCAGTACTAAACATCTCAGCTGGACCCTTCAGATCCTCAGAAAACATTCTGTTAATCACCCCTCTATCACACTAATCAGGACACATCTTTCTGTTAAACAGTCCTCTATCAGGATCTAAACAGGTCACAATCTTCATTTTTATGCCTAGGCCTGACAAGAACCTAGCCCTGTCTCAGGTGTTTTTTGTTCCTGAACTTTCAGGTTCTGTCTCACCTTCTGGCTCCTCGTCGGCCTGGTCTAGCTCCAGTTTGGTCAGTAGACTAACGAACCACTCGAAGGACTTCTGGTCTCTGTTGATCCAGATGAAGTCGACCTGAAGAAAGGAACTGAGTTTATGGGTCAGGTCAGGACCCTGGTGGGTCAGGATAAAGGTTTCTTACTTTGCGTAGTTTCATGTCACTGTCTTTGATGTTTTCACACCATGAGTAGCTGCAGCTGGGACAGTTGTGCTTCCTCATGCGGTACCTGAGACAAAGCACCTGGTTATAGATAAAACTCCATCAAAATTCAGAAAAGGAAACAGAATATTTTAATAAAGAATGAAACACATAGTTTCAGCACCTCTCTTTAGATTTGATGCTTTAGGAAATAAATAAATAAAAAGGAGAGAAGTTTTCATCCCAGTGTGGCAGATCAGGTAATGATCAGCCCCGCTAATGTGGCGCAGCTGCACCGGGTTTGGATAATTGCCTCTGGGCCAATCAGTAGACAGCTGAAGTGCTTAAAAGTCACTTGGGTGGTGTGACAGGTCCTTCAACTTGTCTCGATTCACTGGGGAAGCCTGTGCTTCGGTGGCCGGGTTTCACCATAGCTCATCACCACCAGTGTGTGAATGACTGTTGTGTTGTAAAGCGCCTTGGGGGGGGAGCGTTGTAGAACTCTAGAAAGCGCAAAATAAATCCAGGCAATTTACCATGGGCCAGGACCAGAACCAGAACCAAGACCTGGACCTGTATCAGTACCAGAATCAGAACTGACCAAAACCAGGACCAGAACCAGAACCAGAGGTTTCTAACCGGTACATGATGCTCTGCAGGATGGAGGCAAAAGGCGTGATCCCGATTCCTGCTCCGATCAGGACAGCGTGTTCAGAGGTAAAGATCTGCCGGGTTGGAGTTCCATATGGTCCGTCTACATAACACTAACACACACAGTTCATTTTTACTGTGAATTCAAAGAAGAAGAAAAAAGCAACATAAATATGTGAAAGATTCAGCTGATGCTTCCTGTGTGTGCATGCATGTGTGTGCTTGAGTGTGCGTGTCTAAACTGGACTCAAACCAGCTGCTGACTCTGGTTTCTGTAGGTTTCAGAGAAAAATTAACCAATCAGAGCATGCTGACTCATGTCTACTGTTGCCATAACAACTAGCTGAAGGCAGGACAGAAGCACAGCAGAGAGGGACGTTTACCTTGATATAGCAGAACTGGTGGTTCTCTCCAAACATGGCTGAAACCTGCAGGTAAAGACACATTAATGAGCTCCAGAACCAGAACCAGAACCCAGGACCAGGTATAATCAGGTCTAAAGGAGTTAGCATGTTCCCTCATGCATGTGTGGGTTTTCACCAGGTACTTCGGTTTCCCCCACAAATCACAACATGCCTGATAGGTTAATAATTGTACATCGCTTTGAATAAACAAATTTTCAAAATAAATAAACATAAATCAGAACCAGGGCAAGGTCCAGAATCAGGATCGGGTTTAATCAGGTCAGGTCTGCTGAAGGTCTTTAAGGGACTTTTAATGTTGCCTAAATTACAAAGCTGCTCTGGGATCAGATTACTGATCTGTGACTCTAGTTGGTGGTCTTGAGCCTCCAGCAGGAATTGGTGGATCTGCCCTGGACCAGTTCTCTTCTTGTCTCTCTCTGATCAAATGTTTCTGTTAAGATGTGCAACATTTGTCCTCTGAAAGTGCCACTCTAACCTGTGGCGTCCCACAGGGTTCAGTACTGGAACCCTCATTTTTGTTCTACATCTCCCCATTAGCTAACATCATTTCTATGCTATTTATGTTTAGATAAAATTGTAAATGGCCTGCACTCCACAACACTGGAGTTATGAGCTGACTTTTCCTTGTTCCTGTTAAGTCAAGCTGCAGCTTATTGAAACATCTGCAGAGGATGGAAGGAAAACTGATTGATGCGTTTGAACAGAGAGTTATTAGTCAATACCTGACGTGATAAAATCATGAATGTGTTTCTTGAAATCAGGTGAAGGAACTGACTTTGGCTAAAAGATGAATCTGATCAAAACCTGGTTTAACCTCTGACCTGTTATCTAATTTAAAAATGATCACAGACAGATTCCTGGTGGAGGATCAAACAAGTATGGGGGAGTGAGATGATGATGGACTGTGCAGCAGCATTCTGAAGGAGTTAAGAGTTGATAAAGGGATTAGTGGGGGGATCAAAGAGGAGGGAGTTGCAGTAGTTGGTCCTAGAGGTGACAAAGCTATGGACAAGGATGGCTAGCAAGTGAAAGTAGGCAGAGTGAGTGAACTTGGTAATGTGGGCCTGGAAGGACAACATGTCAAAGATTTAAAGTGGAGGGTTTCCCTACAAGGAGAAATTCTGTTTTATTGCTGTTGAGTTTCAGGATGTTTGAGGAGACCCAGGATTTTATCTCTGACAGACAGCTAGAAAGGGAGGCTGGAGGAAAATGACTTCTGTTTTATTATTATTAAGGTAGAGAAAGTTGGAATTTAACCATGTTTTAATGCCATCCAGTCGTCCATTACAGATGTCAGAGTGTCATCGTTGTTGTTTTTAGCTTTAGGGGCACGTAGTCATCTGTGAAACAGTGGGATGTTAAAAGGTGACTTGCAGAAGTGCTGTTTCTGTGGCAGGGTCTGAAACTTTTCATAGATCTCACCGACAGCTAGGTGAGATCTTATCTTATCTGATTATAAACCACTTTTTCTAAAACTTTGACGGGATAGACAATTAAGAGATCGGTCTAAAATGTAAAAAACCAGAGGAGTCCAGGTTTCTTTTTTGGATGAGAAGTTGTGCTAAAGTAGAGGTGGGCAGTCCTGGTCCTCAAAGGCCACACCTCCTCAGTGTGCCTTCAAAGGCCATCAGAAGCCTCTTAATCATCCACTAATACACATCAGGTGTGGTAGTTATGCAGAGAAAACCCTAAAGCATGCAGGACTGTGGCCCACATCCTGAACTGAGACTGCTTTTACCAGAGCAAGAACAGCTGGTCCAACGGTAGAGGAAACCTCTTTGAGAACACGAGAAGGTCTGGAGTTGGAGGAACAATCTGTAGGCCAGAGCTGGTTGACGGCGTCTGAGAGGGAGGTGAGTGGATGGAGTCAGTATGTGGAGGCAGTGGGAGATGGTGTAAAACCTTCACAGGGAGCTGGTGGAACATTTGATTTAGTTTGATTGTACTCTGTATTTGTACTTTTTAAACACAGTTTTATTCTACATAGTTAAAATTTATTGTACATTTTTATTTTATGTTTATACACCATTTAATTTTAATTTGTTGTTAAGTTTTATTTTATTCTGCACTTTATTTTAAACAGTTTTATTGATTGTTTATTGTTTGTCTGAGGAAGGCACTTGACATGATAAGCTTTACTTTAGGTGATCATTAATCTTTGGTTCTGTAAAGACTTTGGAGCCTCTTGGTTCTAAAATGTGTTTTCAGGGTTCTGATGGGTCCAGTACCTCTCTGAGCTGAGGGGCCTCTCCTCTCTCTGCTGGGCCCGGTTCTTCTAGAGGAGGCCTCTGGGGTCCCTGAGCTCCTGACTCTGAGGTTGGATCTTCTTCATTCTGACGGAACATTGTCAGCTGGATGGATCCTTCCTGGTTGGACGCCACGGCTCTGTTAGAGTCCGAGGAGAACATGCTGTCTTTCTGCAAACACATGGAGAAGTTAAAGGTTCTGCTGCTGGAGGTTCCTCGTAGAACAACAGGAGTTGCTGTCTGAACCTCCTCCTGCTGCCGGCGCCTCCTCAGGCCGCTGCTCAGGCTCTTAGGACGATGTTCTCGGCTCTCTGGCTGACTGAAGTACTCGTACAAACGGTTGGTCCACTGGCCCATGGAGCGCACATGGAGCCACAGGGTGTCTGCAGGTCAAAGGTCACAGTAAGGCTGACATTACAACACTGTTACTGATCTGAAACCCTTCACTAAATTGAAGGACTGCAAACCAAACTCATGCACATAAAACCACTCCTACAAAAACATGAGTTTAGATTTAAACGGAACCAGTTTTATATAGTGTTTCTAAAAAGAACGACAGGAGGTCCGTCACTTAAATCCACAGACAGAAAACACTTCAGGTGGAAACGTCACAGGTACACTAGTACTGATTTACCTGAATTGACTACCATCTAAATATTTCTGATTAACTTGGAAACTTTTATTACAGAAGTAAAAACTTCCACATGGAGAATCTGTTACACACTAAAAAAAGCTGGGTTATTTCATCTACTCAGCTGCTGGGTTATGAAAGGTTTGACCCATTTTGGGTTATTTATTTGAAATTTGGGTTGTTTTTGTGCAACCCATGCACTGGGTCAAAATGGATCAACCCAACAATCATTGTTGACTCGGCACCTGGGTTGGTTTGCTTGTTTGAACATCATTACATCTACAGTTCCTCCAAGAATCCACACGTCAGGCTCCATTTTGGCTGTGGTCTAATTTTTGCTGCAGTCTGAGCTGGGGCACAAAAACTCATCCTCATGGGAGGCAAACAGGTTTGTGTCAATTGTGTACAGTCTATCTAATTCTCATCACGTCCGTTCTGCTACCTAAAGTGGGATCTGTGTTGTTGAGGCTAGTTGGTTGGTTTGGCTAACAACGTAGCTAGCCATTAGACATTGTCATGAGCCTTTTAAAAACAGTACATGTGGCTTATCTGTAGCTTTCTTAAACTGGTCAAAAATCCTGTGGCACTTCTATACTTTACATATGAACAAAAGAGTAGCGTTGGTAGCTAATTTACTTGTTTTCATTCTGTCTTTCTTTCTTTGGTTTTTTAGCCTGGAACAAAACATGGTGGAATACCTCCATGAGGCCAAGGCATCAAGACCACACACCCCCTACGTCCTGACTTTTGTAAATGATCAGCATGTATCTCAGGCCTTTGTCATCATTGCTGCTCAGGCTTTAGAACATGACACACTGCTTCAGGCCATCAATGCCTGCTTCAAGGCATTCTTTATTTTAGACACTGAAAATCCAACAGAGTGTGACAATGTGTGGAAATTCCTGCAAAGTGCCATCTATGAAATGCGAGGAGGGGAGTCTAAACTAGTGAAGTTTCTTCAAACTAGTATACTTGCTAGCAAAAAGAGCAAATGGGTGTTTGAAAAATGGACACTAGGCCTTTAAAGTGTTAGTAGTTTTGCACTGAATGTTTTAATTACATTGATTATATCTGTTCCAGGTTTTGACCTGAATGTATTGATCTGAATGTTTTATATTGTTTGTTTATATGAATACATTTCAAGGTTGTAAAGATTCCAGTATTTAAGTGTTTATTGTATTGTATAGTATATGCTTTACATGACCAAATCTAGCATGTATGTTGTGGCAGTTTGATAGATATGGATAGTTGCAATTTCCTGTTATAGATTTTACTGTAATGTCTTAGAATTACATATTGGTTAATTTGACCAAGCATTTGGATTGATTACTGAACAATATATGTTGTTGAAACAATCCATAATTTAATTAATCTGGCCCAGAATTTGGATAGAATAAAAACACACGTGTGTGTGTGTCTAAATTTACCCAGATTTGTGGTTATTCTGACCCAGAATTTGGGTGGAATATTTAACTCATCTGTTGTGTTAGAATGGAGGAACCCATCTTGACGACTGCTGGGCTGGTGCAAAATTGACCCAGCGGTTGAGTTATAAAACAGCCCAAATTGGGTTATTCTTAACCCAGCAGTTTTTACGTGTACTGTTAATGTGGTTTAGCGGTTGTGTATAAAGATCAAAGCCGGGTCTGATTTTTATGTTTCAGACCGACTGATGATGCTGATCTTTTTGATGCGTCTTCATCTCATAATTTAGGCAGCAGATAAAGCTCGGTCTCTTCTGAGCTTCAACACCCTCAGGGTCAGCTGACTGAGGGAACGGGAGGGCATGCAGGGAGAAGATGGAGGAAATGTGTCCAAACCGTCACGGGCCGAGTAAAAGACGAGCAGGTGTGCAGGTGTTAATTTGATCTTTAAAGAGACAAAAATGATGAGACAACAATATACGCACGCACGCACAGTCTACTGTGAAGTCATCCATGAGGCGATGTTTGGTCAAGCATGGCTGAGTGGAGAAGAGATGCATGATTCACCAACCTCTTTGGAATTTGTGTTACAGTAATTAATAATAATAATTCAGCCTGGTGGTACCTGTCAGGTTTAAAATTATTTATCACGTATGAAACCAAATGTTTATCTTTGAAGTTCTTCTTTCCCAGAGTTTGACATTTAACTGTTTAATTTGCAAGACTCCTCTTCCTGACCCATTTAGACAAGCACAATGTTTCTTTCTCAAGGTTCAGGAGGAAAGGAGTGAGGCATCTGGAGTCTTATCTATTCCTGTGATTTATCTGTATGTTTTTACTTGTGTGCTGGGCAATAAAAATGAGGTCTGGAGAAAAGTGAGATCAGAAAAAGGTCGGAGGTCTGCTGGACGGCTGATCTAACTTTTTCTCTCCGGATCATCTGCGTATTAAACTCAGTTGTGGTTTCTTGACTAAACTCGGGGGTTTTCTTCATGTTGGTAAAAAGTTTAAACCTGACATAATTGGTGTTTTCCGCCCGGTTCCTAATTCACAAAGACAGGAGGAGGATTTCTGACGCCCGTAAACTCCGTGGCCACGGTGTTTTATGAGAAGCCCTGTGGGGAAGTTCTCCGCAGGCCGGGTGAGTCGGTTTTCCTGCTCCTGGCGGAGTGAATGACAGGAGCCGAACCCCTCCCGAGCTTCGTCAAGGAAAACGAGTAAGTTTGCTTTCTTGTTGATCTAGTGGGGTTGTTGTTGACATAACTGATCAGTGTTACCCGCCGGAGGGTGAAAATATCCGTTACCCGCCGGAGGGTGAGAATATCCGCTACCCGCCGGAGGGTGAGAATATCCGCTACCCGCCGGAGGGTGAGAATATCCGTGTTAAAAAGAATCAGATTTTACCATACAGACGTTTTTGTGTGTGTGTGTGAGCTGATTGTATTTTCTGTGTTTTAGCTGTTATTTCTGTGCTGTTTTGAGTTTGAGAAGCCCATAAGATGGGTGCAGGAAAGAGTAAGAATGCTGATTACACAGGTGATTTGAAAATGATGGTGGAACATCACCCAGGGTGTGACAGATTTTTGGATAAGTGGAAAAAGAAATATGGTTGTGATGGACGGCTGAAAGTTGACAAATGGAAGGAGATTGTGTTTAAACTAGAAGCCAGTGTGTTGGTTGAGACTGGAAAAAAGAAAGGAAAAGTGAAGATGGGTTTATGCAAGTGTTTGAGTTGTGAGTAAGAAGTAGAACAAAGTGGAGCTCTGACTCCGCTCTCTGTGTTTTGTGCTAAAGATCGTTTGTCTGTCCCCAGTGTCAGAGTTTGTCAAAACTGTCTGTTTTATGTCCCAGTGAGAAATGTCTCTGTGTGTGAGCTCGTCTGCTGAAAACAGGTCTTGTGTCAACGTGCGTCTGTGTATGTCTGAACTGCGCATGCGTGACAGTAGGCGTGACCCAGTTCAACCGACCAATCCTATTTGACGTACAACGTAACTGACCCAACCCCCTGACGTAAGCCGTGAACGACCACAGATGTGAACTGACCATAATGGACTGGAAACTCAGCTTTTAGAAGACTGAGTACCTGACATGTTTTAACAGACCTATGTATGTGACAGAAGAAACAGCTAACTGTTAGTTTGTCTATTGTTTGGAACAAAATTAAACCAATCTGGCCTGTTGATAAAAATTTAAGGAATGCAGTCTGATGAATGGGAGAGGGACGCCTTTCGACTTTTATCAGACTCCATTCTGAGGTGAAGCATTTTACACCTAAGTGTGTTTAAAATTAGATGCAAAAGTAAATAGGTTGTTAAATAAAGGAATGTGGATACCTGTGAGATGGCTGCTGGTGGGAAAATAATTAAGTTACAGTCTGTTGTATTTTACATGTGTGAGGTTTAAATGAATGTCAGACTGCTGCTGGAAAACTAAACAAATTAAAATAGTGTGCTTAGATGCATGAACTCACAGCCATCCACACGTAACCTAATATTTAACAACAAAATTAAGATCACCAAACAAATTGATTGATAACTAAATGAAATTAGAAATAAATCTCTAAGAGATCATATGTTATAATGAATTAAGGCCAAAAGTAAGTTCAAAACTACACTACTTATTACAATTATGACAAAATGGAATATACATGAAAGATTTATTGTCTTTTTTATCTTCGTCCATATAATAAATAAGATGTTAGATTTTTAGCGTGAAATTGAATAATCAGAATTAAGAATACTCAAAAGACAAAAGCCTGAAGCCATTCACAATGCAGTAATCAAAAGTCCAGATTCAGAATTAACAGGGTGAGGACCCTGAATAAAGCCAGAAAAACATCTCCCTTGATGAAACAGAAAAAGAACTTCAAACTTTGAATCACTAAAATGAAAGGTAATCACTGTGTTTATGCCTAAAAATGAAGGATTAAAGGAAAGATTTATATTAATAATAAAAGAGATTAAATTATTGTTAATAAATAAATGAACATTCTGACATCAGTCTGATTACAAGTACAAAAACTATGATGAGTTAATCCAGGGCCCATAAAACCAACATTTTGTTTTATTTTGGTTAACATGGGAGCCCGACTAAGGTCTGATTCAATCATTATTGATTTAGTCAGATCACTCATGGCCTGCCTGCCCACAAGTGGAAACTGGACACTCTTTTTGGAGAAAGCTCGTTTTTGTTTTTAAGAGTGTGCGAACTTTGAGAGCAGAGGCCTGTGTGTGTGGATGAAGACATTTCTTGGGTGAGAGAAAGCAGATAAGGAATGCATGTGTATGTGGCCTTGGGTGTGCGTGCGTGTGTGCTGAGACTGTTAAAGAGAGTTCCTTTTGAAAAACTCTAAACTTATCATACCAAACTATTCTAAAGTACTAAAAAGCCTTAGCTTAAAAAAAAAAAAAAAATTAGATTAAGAAGACAAAGGGAATATTATGAAGTGTTTTTGCTTATTTTCATATGTGCACATATGTATATATATATATATGTATATATGTATAGAAATGTATATGTGGACCTTCGAGTAAAAGACACTTTTTGGTTCTTGAGTTGGACAACCCAAATCCAGCTCAACTTACCATATGTTTACAGAATAACAGAATGGCCAACATAAAACAAGCTGAGCCATCCCGTTGTTTCTTGATAGAAACAAAGCAATTGTGATGATGTGTCTAATGAAAGGGAAAAATTATAACTTATAATCCAAAATTTGTTAGATGTGCCCTGATAACAGTAATTACAGTTTACAAATTTAAGTATTTTGATTAAGGTTTTTTCTTAAAGGAAAACCTGTGGATAATATTTGACACAGAGAAAACAGTGCTTTGGTTCTAAAAATGTGATCCTGTTTTTATTTTTCCTTATGGATGAGGTATGGCCACGGTGTGAAAGAACATTATGTGTGTATGTGGATTATCTGAGAGTTTTGCTCTAAATGATTCAAAGTGTGAAACTTTTAATAGAACCTTAAAATGATTTTTCTTTCCTAATTATGATT
>SSNR01000383.1:352178-477772 GCA_006937965.1 Callopanchax toddi
CGTAACCCAAATCTCAGGGTCCCCACAAACAAGGACTGGTTGTGGGGGGGGGTTCTGAGTGGACGACTATGGACATGCGACTCAGGGTGTGTCTGTGTTTGTTTACTACGAGGCTGGTGTGGGGCCCTGCAAGGAATGCCCTGCACCGCAACGCTGATGTCACGGGGTCAGAGGTCACAGGGAGGAATGGAAACCAACCCAGCCATGCCCCCTCCTCAGTCAAAAAGGTCCAAGGTGTTTCTCCTCCTCAATCAAAGACCTCATGTCAAAAAGGGTTTCCCCTTGGCCCGGTCAAAAAGAAATGTTAATTCCCGTCTTTTCCAGGCCTGGACTATGAAGCTCCTTCAGAAAACGTTGTGAAACGAGTTGAAGGTCGTTGATGTTGACCCAGGTTTCTGATTGTTTTTGATTCTTATTCTCCATTATAACCACACATATAATGATACATTGCTTATATAATCACCACATTTTAGACATTATAATCAGTATAATTTTTTTTTATGGTTTCATACATGATAAAAGAGGAGGGAGATGTCAGGTTTAAAATTATTTATCACGTATGAAACCAAATGTTTATCTTTGAAGTTCTTCTTTCCCAGAGTTTGACATTTAACTGTTTAATTTGCAAGACTCCTCTTCCTGACCCATTTAGACAAGCACAATGTTTCTTTCTCAAGGTTCAGGAGGAAAGGAGTGAGGCATCTGGAGTCTTATCTATTCCTGTGATTTATCTGTATGTTTTTACTTGTGTGCTGGGCAATAAAAATGAGGTCTGGAGAAAAGTGAGATCAGAAAAAGGTCGGAGGTCTGCTGGACGGCTGATCTAACTTTTTCTCTCCGGATCATCTGCGTATTAAACTCAGTTGTGGTTTCTTGACTAAACTCGGGGGTTTTCTTCATGTTGGTAAAAAGTTTAAACCTGACAGTACCCAAGGCACCATGATTATTATTATTAATAACTAATAGTATTTAATAGAAATTCCAGAGCGTGTAGTGGGTGGGGGGTGTTGTGGGTGGATTCTCTCTGCTCCACATGTGGTGCCAGCCTTTCTGATCAGTTTATTAATCCTGTTCTTATCTGCTGCTGTGTGAGCTCCCTCCCTCCATCACACTACACCAGAACAGGACACTGGCCACCACAGTCTGGTAGAAGGAGCACAATAGAGGCCTGCAGATGTTGAAGGAAACGGATTTAGACCACCTGCATGGTCTGTGTCACCATCAAGTATCGATCCTCCTTTTGTTCATCCTATCAAACAAATGGCCAACCTGTCAGTTGCAAAAGCCCCCAAGAGTGATCAGAAACTGCAGTGGCACCTGGATCGTGTGGTTTCAATGGTTTGGTTGATCTAACACCAGGCCCGGTTCAGCACATACGGTAGATCCACATCTGATCAGCCAGTCATCACTATGGGCCTGGAAATCTGTGGTTTCTAAAAACCCTCCCTATCCAGAGTCTGCCATATATTGGCTGATCTTTAAGGAGCACCCTTATCCAACCTTCAGGCCTGTTTTTTGGGTAAGTTTTATAAATGAGGCCCCAGAGCCTTATTAAATCACATCTTTAATCTTTTTTTATTCAGGAAGGCTTTTAATACTCAGTGGCTGTGACTTTTATTCAAGATTGGCTTCTTTTTACTCTGTTTGCTTTTAATGAATTCTTTTAGCTTTATTTTTGTTTTTAATTATGCTTGTAAAGCACTTTGGCTGTAGCTGACTGTTTGTATGAACCAATAAATGAATGAATGAATAGTCATTCACATGCTGATGGCAGGAAGCTACATTGTAGCCACAGAAGTGAAGTGACTAGACTGGCACCACTGGACCCTCTGACCACCACCAACAGGCAGCCTGACGCGCTTTGCAAAAGATACGCTCTACCTACTGAGCTACTGCTGCCCTGGAGTGGCTGGGATGAGGATCAGCATCTCCAAATCTGAGACCATGTTCTCTCCATTTGCCAACTCTAGGTCAAGGGAGAGGAGTTTTAAGTATTTCTGGGTCTTGTTCATGAGTAAGGGAATAAGGGAGATCAACAGATGGATCGGGGCAGCATCTGTAGTGATGCAGACGCTAAACCGTTCTGCTGTGGTGAAGAGGGAGCTGATCCAGAAATGGAAGCTTTAGATTTACTGATCTAACCATGTTCCAATCCTAAACTACAGTCGTGAGTTTTGGGTAAGGACCCAAAGAACAAGATCATGAGTACAAGAGTTTCCTCCACAGGGTAGCCGGACTCAGCCTTAAAGACGGGGGAGGAGCTCAGACATCCAGGAGGAGCTCTGAGTAGAGCCTCTGCTCCTCCACGTGGAAAGGAGCATACTGAGGTGGTTCATCTGGTCAGGATAACTCCTGGACACCTCCCTGGGGAGGTGTTTCAGGCAGGAGGCCCCCAGGTCAACCCAGAAAAGACTGGAGGGATTAAAGCTCCAGGCTGGCCTTAATGCCTTAGGTTCCCACTGGAGGAGCTGATGGAGGAGCTGGAGGAGGTGACTGGGGAGAGGACAGTCTCAGTTTTCTGCTGGGGACGCTGGCCCCAGGACCCGGACCCAGGTAAGGGAAAGACAGCGAGGGGAGTCTAGATTATTTCATATTTCTAGCTTTAAAGGGTAAATGTGTTTTCCAGCAGACCATATCTGAATTATTGTGCTGAGGTTTGGGTAACACTTACAAAACTACATTATCACCAATAACACTCTTACAGAAGAAAGCCATTAGGATCATTAATAAAGCTGGTTATAGGGATCACACTAACAACCTGTTCTTCAATTCACGGCTACTAAAGTTTACTGACCAAATAAATTTTTTGACATTACAAATAATTTATAAAGCTACTAACAAACTACTTCCCGGTAACATACAAAAACATTTTTCACATAGAGACAAACAATATAATCTGAGGGAGGAAGGGAATTTAAAACAGCCGTCTGTGCAAACAACAGTTAAAAGTCACTGCATTTCAGTTTGTGGAGTAAAATTAGGGAATGGATTAAATAATGAATTAAAGCAATGTCCAAGTATGACTCAGTTCAAAAAGTGGTACAAAAACATGGTTTTCATGAGGTACAGGGAGGAAGAGGGATTCTGACTGGGCCAGATCCAATGATTGGTGTGGAGGTGTTAAAATATTTGTATATATCAGTGTATATACACACGTGTAAAAGAAAATGGGTTATGTTTGTAATTGGGTGTAGTGGTGAATGTTTATTGCTGTGTGTGGTTAGAGGTGGGTAAATGGGAAAAGGGATGCTCCAATATTTTGTATGTAAAGGTGTACGTGGGACATTTGGTCAAAGACAATTATAGAGAATGAGAGGTTGAACTGATGTAAATAAGGACACTGTTCTGTTTGATTTGTGAGGGAGACGGGAAAAGGGGCAGGAAATTAAAAAAGCTTATGCTTCTTCCTGCTCCCTTTGAACATATCAATTATATATACATGTATGTATATGTGTGTGTTTATAAATATGTATATATAGAAGATTTATTTATTTACTTTTATTTTTTCTCATTGAAGTATTATTCTCATTATTATTGTTATTTTGCTGAAATTATGTTATTATAGTTCAAATAAATCATTCATTCATTCATTCAAATCATTCATTCATTCATTCATTCATTCAAGGTGGATTCTGATTGGTTCTGTACCTGACTGTTCTGGGGCGCTGCTGATGGTGAAAGGGTGCCACTCATACTTGGCGATCTCTGGGATGTTGATATAGATGTAGTCTCCAGGTTTGAAGTGAAACACCTGAGGGCGTCTGATGACCAGGTGAGTGACCTGCAGGTAGAACACAAACACAGCTTCAGGTTATAAACGAACATGTGAACTGAGTTCTGGTCCGTTTAGTTTGATCTGAGCACCTTGGATGGCAGAAGATTGACCTCCACGATATGAAGTCCTCCCATCCGAGACACTGCGATGCCTATCATCTTCTCCAGGAGGAAGACCACACCTGGAATCACAAACCACTTCCAGAAATTTGCACAGTGAATGATGAGGAGGATCCAAACCCAGATGTAGGACAGGTGAGTCCAGTAGAACACCTGAAACAAAACCAAGATTACAGAAACCAACAGAGACCACAGTAAAGACTCATCATGGTCCGGGCGGTCTGGACTCAGACCTCAAAGTGCCCGCTGCGCCGTACAAAGGTGCTGGAGCAGAACACCATGAGGAACACCAGAAGCTGCAGGACCACGCCGGTTAGAGATGCCGTCCCCTTCACCCAGCCCACCCCGGGCCTGGTGGTCAGCAGGAACTCCCACAGGGCGAAGCTGCTGCTGCTGGACATCTGGGCTGGGAAGACAAGGGGGCCGGGTCAGAACCAGAGCAAAATGTCCAAATCAAGTCCCAAGTCAAATACGTTCGACCTTAAAGTGAGATCGGTTCTTGTGGTCTGACAGGGACTTGAGGTAGACCTGGGATCTGATCTGGGAACTGATCTGGGGCCGACAAGTTCTAGTCAAGTCTTTACACATCATACTTTGATCTGGTTCAGTTTTGGCTCTGTACAGGTTTAAATCAGGTCTCAAAGGTTCTCAACTGGGTTCACCAGAACCTGGATCTAGAACTGGGTCAAGTTCCCTCTCAGGTTGACAAACCTAACACACCTTCAACCATTTCTTAAAAATTCACACCTAATAGAACAAGTTAACCTGTGTGTGTGTGTGTGTACCAAAATTGAAGACGTGTGCAGCAGTGTGCACCACTGTAAAGATGAGAATGGCGTAGCCCACGATCTGGTGCAGTAAGATGTTCTGGTCCAGAGGGAGGACCTGGACCACCCAGGTGGCTCTGAGCCATGTCAGACAGCGACGCAGCATCAACACCTGGATGGATGGACGGACACACACACACACACACACACACAAACACAGAGACACACACACACACACAGAGACACACACACACACACACAGTCCAACATCACTTCAGAGCCTTGGTTTCTTTCATCACACTGACCAGAAAAACGTATAGCTTCATCCATCAGAACATGTTGCCTCCTGTAGACAAAAACTAATAACATGATATAAACTTGGAAGATCTAAACTCCTGGTCCAGACCAGAACCTCTGATCCAGACTTCTCTGTAATCTGTCTAAATGGTTCTGTTCACTATGGGGGGTGGGGGCAGGGTATACATGGGTATATGATATCACTGTGTGTTGGTCAGTGCAGTGTATTCTGGGTAGTTGGGGGGCTAATGTAGCTCTAGTCACTCCCATCCTGTTATCATGCTATCCTCTGAAAAGACGCTCAAACCAAACTGTGCTTACTGACTCTGAGCAGACGCTAATTTAAATGAAGGTTAGTCTTGCAGAAAGACTGAAGCTACCGGTACTTTTACTGCCCCTTAATGATCCTCTTCAGGCTACTGCCTTGGATGGTTGTCACATGTGCATGCTTACCTTGCCTGCCACTCCTTGGATAAACATTCAGAGAAGATGCTTGATTGTACTGTATCAGACTACCTTAATCTTATTTCAGTTCCCGCTTGCTACCATGACCTCATGGAAGTTTTCAGCGAGCCTTGAACCACCTTGCTACCCGTCATTGACTTGTTACCTGGATCTGCACCACCTAAAGGTCGCCTCTACTCCCTGTTTGCTGCTGAATGATGGACTATGGCCTAGGCCCTTCAGGCTGGTCTCATCCATCCCTCCTCATCCCCAGCTAGGGCAGGTTTCTTCTTTGTAGCCAATAAGTCACTTATTTCTCTGGATTTTGTAACTGGACTTCCCGTGTCTAAATGGAAAAACCACCATCCTCACCATGGTCAACAGATTCTCCAAAAATCATCCATCTCATTGTTTTTCCTATGCCCAAATTACCCCTAAGCTAAAGAGAGAGTCAAGTTCATGCTGTCCAAGGTCTTCGAGATCCACACCTTCTCAACTTACATCATTTCTGACAGGAACCGGGATTTCAGCTCCAATCAGCTGATTAAACAGCTGTTAGGAGATCAGCATCTCTCAGGACCTTGTCCTAGTTCTGGCCATGGTCCTTGTTTTGGTTCTAGTCCTATTTCTGGTCCTAGTCCCAGTCCCAGTCCTGGTTCTAATCCTTGTCATGGTCCTAGTTTTGGTTCTAGTCCTATTTCTGGTTTGTACCATAACGAAGGTGCAGTTGAAGTTGAGGCACTGTCCGCAGCCTTTAGCCAGCATGAACCAGCCTCCTCCGTAGTGGTGGCGCAGCGCGGCACTGACGAACAGCAGCAGGTTGAGGATGGCGTACCCACACAGGAACAGCAGCTTTCTGCTGTTGTTCTGCCAGTAGGTCCGGGTCAGGTACCGAGGGGTCTGGTTCCTCTTCTCATCCAGATCTGGAGGCTTCAGCCAATTAGCGGCGCTGTGGAGAACAGGAGGACAACCCAGAGGTTAAAGTGCGTTTAAAGAAGCTGGACTTCCCAACAGAACAAGATTCACCTGATGGTCAGGTTCTCCATCACCTCGGGGAAATTCTCCAGCTCAGCCTTCAGCTCTTGGAAGGTGATGGAGCCACTGTTGTCCTTATCAGCTGACTCAAACAGGACCAGGGTCAGGTCGTCCAGCTTCTCCTCCGGCAGAGAGATGGCGCTCTCACACAAACATGACTTCAGGACAGTCTTCAGCTCGTCTGGGTCGATGGAACCGCTGCCTGTTAGGATCAATCAGAACCCAGAACCATAACCAGGACCACCAGAAGTAGGACCAGAACCAAGACCAGAATTAGAAGCTTGACCAGAACTAGAACCTGGACCAGGGTCAGAACTAGAACCAGGACAAGAACCAGGGCCAGATCTAAAACCAGAACAAGGACCTAGTCTAGAACTAGAAGCAGGGCCAGAACTAGAACCAGGACTAGAATCAAAATCCAAACTAGAACCAGCACCAGGCGCCTCATTTATAAAACTTTGCATAGCGTCCTCACCAAAAATGTACTTAAGCCCAGCAAAAAAACGAGACTTATGCAGTAAATTTTAGACCTGTAAAACTCTGTGTACACAATTCTGCTTTATAATTACACCCTTCTTTAGAAATGTGCTCTGCTGACTTTGGGTCAGATCCTGCCTCCTACACATTCTGCCATATATGGTTAATGTAAAGTTCCTCATGAATATTCAGCAGCTACATAATGTGGCTGATTTCTGGCATCTCTCATGGGAACGGAGAGGTCTAGAAAACTCAATTTCACAGAGACTAAAATCGAGATGCTTGTAGTTGAGCTGGGGGAATTGAAAAATGTTTTACTTAGTGCATGGCGCACCTGGAAGTGACTGATGCTGTTTAGGAAATTCAAAGAGTGTGCGAATCAGTGCGGTGAAGGAAGTCTGGATGAACTTCACCAAATCTGTGGTGTGTTAGTTGACAATTCAAGCTCATTAGAAGAAGTCTATAATAATAAATATGTGAGGGTCTACAAGAGGGGTCCTCAACTGAAACCACATACATTTTTACAAGTATTTTTGTGGGGGGGGGGGGGGGGGGGGGGACACTGGGTAGGCAGTGCAGAGCTGTAGGCGCTCAAAGTAAAAAGGCACATAGAACCTGATTTTAAAGGCAGAGAGATGATGATGTTTAAACTGTACAGATACAATCATCTTGCTACTGTGAAAGCAGTAGTTTGTCATAGTTGAAATATAAATGTAACTCAGTCTTGCTCTCAATCTCAATGTATCCACCTGGAAAAGCTAAAAAATAAATTATAACTATTATAACTTCAGTATTTTCCTAACAGAGGCTGTGGCTTAGTAGCTAGTGACACTGACTCCCGTGTGGGTTCGATATCCAGCCCAATCCAAGTTTAATTATATGTTTAAATGTTATAGTTTAGGGGCCGACCAGTGTCTACAAGTTTGATAATGTGGCTTAAGTTCACCATTTTTCCATCTCATCGGCTGTGCTGCCAGTTTCCTTGTCTCTAAAATGTGCTTAAGCCAGCCTCAAAGTTTGCTTAAAATGATGCAAATTTTTCTGTCATGTTATTTTTTCTCTAAAAATCACAATGTTTGCACATAAAATGACTTCATAAATGAGGCCCCAGGTCTAGAACCAAGACCAGGCTGGTGGGGTGAATTCAGATTAATCTGATCTAAGTGTCCTGGGACTCACCATCCACATCGTAGACCTGGAACAGGAAGTGCAGCTTGTCAGTCTGGTTTCCATGGATCAGGAGCTTTAGAGCCTCCAGGAGTTCCTCTAGACTGATGGATCCGCTGCAGTCAGAGTCAAAGAGGGAGAAGAATCGCTCTGCAAAGAATGACTAGACACACAGCAGGTACAACACAACACACAGCAGTAGTACACAGTTTATTTCCAAGACCCTGGAAAAGGTTGTGGTTTTAAAGTTCAGAGCAGCTCTGGACAAACACAACATCTCTGATAGTTTTCAGACAGGTTTTTGTAGAGCTCATTCTACTGAAACAGCTCTTCTCAAAGTCTTCTGTGGCATTCTGACTGGAAGTGATGCAGGAGAATGTTCTGTTCTGGTTCTGCTGGACCTGACCCATCTCTAGTTATTGATAGGCTGAGACACTGGGTAGGTCTATCAGGATCTGTGTAGTTTTCCTCATGTCTGTCTGTTTCTCGAATTGCCTGTGACTTTGCTGCTGGTACACCTGAGTTTCACCACTGAGTAACAATAAAGGCCATTTCTATTCTGAGCTGCTTTAAACTGATGCATTTCTTTAAAGAGGAGAAAATGAAGTCACATGTCCACATGTTTTTTTTGAGTTCATTTCTTTTCCTGCACTTATTTTTGCTGTTATTGGTTTTCTGTGTTTAAAATGCACATAGTTCCTGATCTGATCCCAATATCTTATTCATCTCATACTTTAAAGCTGCACTCAGTAATCTGCAAACAAGCTAGGTATAGCTAGCTATCTTACACAAACATGGTCCCAGCCAGATGTCCAAACTTCAACAAGATGAGTTTTATCTGCTCACATTGCTGGAGCAGAGTCTCTAAACAGAACTTCCCATCAGAGGTGTTTCTAGATCAAAATTAGAGGGGGGCCAGCTGCTTTTTTAAAGGGGAACATTCTAAAGCACTTAGCAGGGGACCACAGGGGGGCCAAGCTTGTTGTCAGGGGGGCACTGGCCCCCCCTCTAGGTCCACCCCTGCTCCCCGTTTGTGTGAACCCAGGCAGGAAGTGGTTCCTCACCTCTCTGACTTTGAGAGCCGTTTTAAACTCGTTGAGATCGATCTCTTTGTCATCTCCGGCGATGCTTTCGAACTGTTTGGTGACCCACTCAAGCCAGCGAGCGTCTTCGTCTGCACTCATGCTGCTGCAGGGAGGACGTGGACACGTTCACCACCGTAGAAACCAGATGATGATGAATCTGCTAGTGTTGTGTAAAGAGTTAGTAAACTATTGAATGAGAAATGTTTGCATATCTTGTACTGATCCTCCCAGAACACTCTGAAACCATCTCCCGACCCCTTATCAACCAGTTTCAGAGAAGTAAGAAAAATATTTGAGTGGTGTACTACAAGGTTCTGTTCCTGGCCTCTTTTTATTTGTGCTTTATCTGCTTCTTTTATACAGTCTTTTAAAAATAATGTAGTGGAGTTTCTCATCACGGCTACACTGATGACATTTAACTTTTAATGACTTTAGTCATGTTTGGCACAGACTCTAATGCAGGCAACAATCACAGGACTAAAAGGTTAAAAAATACCCAGAGATTCTTACAGTGGAGATGACAGTAGGGGTTCCTAGGGGATGGTGTGTCAGTCCTGTAAGCTGAGGTTTGTAAGAAGTTTGGTGTGTGGAGGTTGTGTCTTCTGCTGGAAGTGGCAGTGCATTGGAGGGTAGACAGGCAGATGGCTGAGCCGGTAGCAAAACGAGGAGCGGCGAGGAAACGTAGGGTGACGTCCTGGGTACTGCTGGTAGGAGCTTCTCCTCCTGATGAGTCTCAAACAGCTCCTGTTGACCTGCAGTTGTGCGCCTGTCACACCCGCGGAGGAGTGAGAGAATCAGAACCTGATCAGTTTGTGTTAAATCTTTAAATCAGGCTTTACTTTGTGAAGATGTTTAGTTATTAAGAGTTAAAACTGATATGATATATTGTGATTAAAAGGTAAAAGTCTTGTTGAGTTTGAACTCAGACTGAACCATGAAGGCAGTCAGAATAAACCTACAACAGAACAGAATCCGTCTGACAGCCAGCTGATCAACCACAACCCAGAGATAAACAGCTGCTTATTCAACTACACAAACACAAAATAGCAATTTAACTCTCAAACAGTAGGAAACAAACATTAAATCCCAAAGTGAGACTCTAAATTCTGGTTTTCTCCCTCAAACTGTTCTCAGATCAGTTTTACCTGCTGCAGGAGAAGTAGCTCCGTCCACCGCTGCTGAGACTCTGCTGCTCCAATGAACCTCCTCCTCTCAATTTCTCCTGCTGATCTCCTCCTCCTGGTTCTTCATTGTTCAGAGGTGCGTTAATGTCGGCTGCAGCTGACATCCTGCTGCCCGCACACACATGCACACATGCATGCATGCACACACACTCCATCTGCAGCAGAGATGCTGCTCAACACACTAATCCCACAGCTTCACTATCAGTGAAAAAAGCTTTTAAAAAATCTATTTGAATGGTTTCATTTCAAAATAGTAAAAAAACAAGATCATTCATAAACATTTTATTAAATAAAAACTTATTTAGAAGAAATATTAAACAAGAAACTTCAAATTACAGGTCTAATTTAAAGTCCAGTCTAGAGGTTGACCTCAGTTAGTTTCAGCTGATTTGGCTGTTTTAATCAGCAGATGGGTTTGAGAATCAGCTGACAAAAACAATTCATTTATGACCTCATCCAGAAGGGCGGGTTTACAGTCAGATAGTTTTTATAAACAGGAACTAAATATTCTTCTAAAGAGGTTCTGAAGAGGATGGGTTAGCTCAGCTTCAGGTTCACTCGAGCTCCTGGTCCTCCATGATGGCCCGCAGAACATCCAAACCCTCTACAGACACAGTGAGGCTGGCAAGAACCTCACTGCTGTCATCCAGGTCAAACACTGCAGAGACATGAGGACAGGCAGGTTTCATATTAGATGCGTTTTACACCAGGTGGGTTTTACTTTGTTCTTTGTGAAAATAATAGTTTTCTCATGAACATGTTTCCTTTCAAGAAATATTCCCATCACATTATCCTTTCACAGAAAACTGTGTGTGTGTGTATGTGTGCGGTGCGCTGACCCTGCAGGCTGGCCTCTACCAGGTCCTTCTGTCTCTCCATAATCTGAGGTATACTCAGGTAGGCCACGCCCACATCCTCACACTCCTTCTCCTGCTCCTCCTCCACCGGCGGGTCGCTGACCAACGTGAACTGGATTCTGCTCAGAAACATTACATTGGATTCTGGACTTAAAGCCATGAAGTATCAACATCTGATCAGAAAAGACTCTACGATGTGAAATGGGTCAGCGGGTCAGAGAACCGCAGACCAGGTCAACCAGCCAAACTGTCCCAGAAAGCTGAATTTGAACCCACAGGAGGGTTCTGCTTCTGCTATCAGCTGACACGTCTTTGTGTTGCTGGGTGATCATGTGACTCGTCTCACCTCTCCATGTCAGGGTTTCTTCCTCTTAGGACTTCTCTCAGCAGCCGCCGCCTTGCCCTGTTGTTCTCAGCATCAACAGGAATCACTGCATGACAACGAACAAACATAAACTAACAGAAGGAGGTCTGATCTGAGGTCTGCAGGATGTTTCACAAGCTGCTCAGGAGTAAACCAGGTCAACTGACTGGATCTGCTCTGGTGACTTCAGAGAGCCAATAGCAACCATAGACCTGCGGCTGCAGATTTCTAAACAGACATCTGTTACCGTGGAGACAGGTGAAGTTACCTGCTGAGAGTTTGACCTCGGTAAACAGGTGAACACAGACTCACTTTTGCTGTAGTTGTAGTTGATGCTGCAGCCTCGGCGGGGTTTGGGCAGAGAAAGGGGGGTCTCCTCGGTGGGCAGATCCAGGAAGTTGTATTCCACAAACAGACGGACCACGCTATCATCCAGAGCCAGCCGAGACTGTGGCGTCAGCCTCAGAGACACCACCTCGATCTGAACTCGCTCCAAAGGCTGCAGATCAGAACCAATCAGGAGATTCATAGAAATCAGAACAAATTTTATTTCAGACGATGAAAATGCTTCAAATCTGAAAAGTTTAATGATTCTGAGTCTCTAAACCCATCAACTCAATAAAATTAACCCACAGAACTCAGTCCAAACAACAGAACATCAAGAATGGATCATCATGATTAACAAAATTAATGGAGACACAAACTCAAACTAAACAATCTCAAACATCCTGCTGCTGTAATAAACAACAGCAACTGTAGCAAAAACAACTATGAATTTCCCTAGTGACTCCACCCCTGACTCAAACTCAGCCCGGCACATCTTCCCTGTGATCAGATCAGAGGAAACACTCACCTTCCTTCCTGCACTTGGGCCCTGAACAATGCAGTCGTCGCTGTCAGACTGAGTGGATTCTGTCTGATGGTCTGCTGCTGCTGGAGCCTCCTCCACATCTGGAATCAGGAGATGAAACAAGAGAAAATGAAAGATCTAGATAAAGAGGCAGCTTTCAGGGGCCTCATTTAGAAATCTTTAAGTAGAATTCTTACTAAAAGTCTACGTAAGCTCATCAAAATAATTTGTACTTATGCAAAGTAATTTTCAGACCGATCAAACACTGCGTACCCACCCACATTCTGCCATATATGGTGAATGAATGAATGAATGAATGAATGAATGAATGAATGAATGAAAAGTTTATTTCAGTCAATACACAATGTCTTTACAAAAGAAAATTCAGCTTCAATACTTAAAACTTAAACAAAAACAATGACTGAAAATGGTTTGGTTGAAGTGAAACACTTTTCTAGAGTCAAACCTATTAACAACTTCATGCAACTAGCATAAATAAATTTACAATCAAAATGAGAACAAAAAAAGTTGATATAAATTATTTTGCTAATTAAATTATAGCTGTCACACATACATTTTACCAAATCAATAATATCTAAGGACAGTTATACATAAGAGTTAATATATAATTTAATTCTAGTGTGCATAATAGTTAATTACATTTGATTTAAACTTTTTTTTTAATGCATTTACAGATACGGAGTTTTTTTTTTATGTATTATCCAGATTATTCCATAAATCTACTCCTCTGACTGAGACACATCTACCTTTTGTATTTGTTCTGAATTTACTTTGCTGATAAACATGGGTTCCTCTCAGGTTATAGCTAGTGTCTCGGAGCTGAAACCGGTCTTGAATGCATTCTGTAAGTTTATGATTATGGACCTTATACATGACGACGGCTGTGCTGAGATCAATTAAATCACAGAGTTTTAATAATTTTGATTTAATGAACAAGGGATTTGTTGGGGCATAATAGTCTGCATAGTTGATTATTCTGACCGCTTTTTTTTTGCAGATTAAAGATAGATTGAATTGTGCTTTTGTAGTTGTTCCCCCAAAGTTCCACACCATAGGTTAGGTATGGAAGAATGAGGGCATTATATAATAAATGGAGAGATCTTTCGTTTACATCTGCCTTAATTTTACACAATAGACCAATTGTTTTTGATACTTTTGTTTTCACATGATTTATGTGCACTTTCCAGTTTAATTTTTCATCAACATACAGTCCCAAAAATTTTGTATCACTCACTCTTTCTATTGCAAAGTACCTCATGAGTCATTTACATGTACAAAAGCCAGTCAATTTCAGGCATTTCACGGTAAATCAAGACAACAGAGAAGTTTAGAAAACGTAACTGATCCAAATCAAGGTGCTTGTGAGCGAGTTGGAAGAACAGACAAATGTTTTATTTGGCGATCACATGAAATCTGTGATTTTTGAAACTCTCCTGGATTTTGCTGTTGATGTGAGCTTCAAGGAGTGCCAGCACATCCATTATGCACGAGTGTCACAGCAGTGTTCATACGTCTCTATTGATATATAATTTGAAGACATGTATGTTTGAACATACTGTGGTATAACTCCTAAATGCAACAACAACAACAACAACAACAACAATGTTCTGACCTTCCATGATTTCCTCAGAGACATCCGAGTCATCCGAGTTGGACTGGGCACTCAGAACCAGCTGTCCCTCAGAGACATGAGACTCTTCATCCTCCTCTTCTTCTATGGTGCTCCGGGGACCTTTAGACAGCACCTGTGAATCAGAACACACAGTTTCACTCAGGTGGGTTACAGGTGAGACTCAGTTGAGTTCCTGGGGTCTCATTTTTAAAGCTTGCTACGCACAAAACAAAGTCTGAAAATTGTGCAAGTAATTTTCTACACAAAATTTGTGATTTACAGAAAAAACATAACAGGAAAATGTGCATTATTTTAAGCAAACTTTGAGGTTGGCGAAAGAACATTTTGGAGACCAGGAAAATGGCAGCGCAGCCAGTGAGATGGCAAAGTGGTGATTTTAAGCCACATTTTCAGAGCTGTAGACCCTCACACATCAGTTATGGTGATTACTGAGACATATAAATACTGCAGCAACACTTTGTGTAATGATGTGCTGGCACTCCTTGCAGATCACGCCAATGGCAGAATCTGGATGGGTACAGTTTTTAGAAAACACGCAGATTTCCAGGTCCATGATGATGACTGGCTGATCAGCTGATTCAGGGTCCCTAGAGCAGTGGTTCCCAAACTGGGGGGCGTGGTGTAATTGCAGGGGGGGTGCAGGAAGAATTTTATTTAAATGTTAAATACTAAGACACTGCTAGCATAATGGACAGGTTTTTGACAGGGCTAACACAAAGAAGATCTGCAGCAACAAGCAGGCTTTGAGAAGATGAGAGAATAAATGTTATTTTTGTAAAAATAATCCTTTAATTTTTATTTAAATTTTCTCAGGAAGTTGCTCATGTTTTAAACGGCCAATTTGCACAGAGGCTTGTTTTGAAGTTTATATTGAGCTGTAAAAGTGGTTAAAAACTGTTGAAGTTTATTTTATTGCAGCCTGTAGTTTATTGCAGTTACTTTTATTTTTTCAAATGTTCAAGAAGGTTTGAGATGTTAAATAAACTGAGATGGTGTTCAAAAATGAGATTAGTCTGTTTGGAGTGTGAAGGGAGAGCATGGAAATAAACACATGAAATCAAGGGGGGCCCAGAAGAAAAGGTTTGGGAACCACTGCCCTAGAGCAGTCCTATTGGATCTATGTGCTGAACTGGGCCCAGTTTTAGATCAACCGACCCACCAGAACCGTGCAATCCTGCTGTCACTGGCGCTCCTGCAACTTCTGACCTCTCTGGTTTCTTTCAAGATGTGAGTTCTAGTGGGATTTAGCCAACAGCTCAGCTATTTATTTGATACAATGAACAATATGACATTTCCTGCCTAATGCCCCTGATGCGTCAACATGTGATCACCAAATTAAACATTTTTCCATTCCTCCACCTCACTCCCAAACACCTTGATTTTAGTCTCTATAAAATTGCATTTTGTAGACGTCTCCAATGCCCCGATCAACCGCAAAATGCCAGAAATCAGATGGATTATGGATATGCAGAATGTTCATGAGGTACTTTGCATTGACCATTTATGGCAGAATGTGAGTGTGTAGGAGGCGGATCTGATCCAAAGACAGCTGGGCACATTTCTAGGAAAAGGAGCGCTTAATAAAGCAGAATTGAGTGAAACTGTGCGTACGCAGAGTTTTATAGGTCTGAAAATTACTTTATATTAGTGAAAGTTCTTTGCTGAGAAGAAGTTCACTAAGGATTATACGCAAAGTTTTATGAATGTGATTTCTAAGTGAGACTCAGTCGAGTTTCAGGTGAGTTCCAAAGTAAGATCCAGGTGAAATCTGGGTGATTTCCAGCTGAGACTTAGGTGAGTTTCTCAGAGTGAGTGCAGCATGTGGTTCTGAGTTTGAGTCAGAATCTTTCTGGCCTGATGGTTCTGTATGGCAGAGGAACATTCAGGAACCAACAAAACTCTCACCTGGTCACCTGTAGGTGAGGCATCCATAAATGTGACCCGTTTGGCGGCCGATCCATCCTCTCGCGTGTTCCGACCTCTGGGTTTGGACTTCAGCTTCTGATGGTCAGACTGAGAATTAGAAACTGGATGACTAGTGGGATTAGTGAGAATTGCTGCAGCAGCTTTAGAGTCACAGCTGAAGTCATCGAGGGTTGTGACGTCTTTCTTGTCCTGCAGCGTCTCTTTGACTTTTTTCAGGTCTTCTCCTGGTCCTGGATCAGAAGGTTCATTGTGTTCCTCCTCCTGGAACTCCTCAGCAGCAATGATGGCGCCTGGTGGAGGACAGTAGGAGAACCTCCACCTCAGCATTACAGTGATGGAACCAATGGTAAGTCCAGAGGTAGCAGTCAGCTCAAACACATCTGAGGAAAACACACACACACACACACACACACACACACACACACACACACACACACACACACACACACACACACACACACACACACACACACACACACACACACACACAGCTGTCTATTAGAACCCTCAGATCTTCAGGCTGACTTCACTCAACAGGCTTTAGCTGTCACATGAACACGTGTTGATCAGCTGTTTGTTTACGAGTCATTGGAGGCGTTTTTCATCTGGACCTAATCTGTTTTTGGTTTTAAATCTGGATTATGAAACGAGTAGTAGCTGCTGCTTTAATTCACTCCATCTCCAACACCTCTCTCTTTTAAACATAGAGTGACCCTTGACCTAAACACAGCAGAAGTTGATCATTGTGTCAGGTTTTGTTCTACTTAGCAGGAAATTAACTTCTGTTTTTTTCTGTACCAGCTACAGAAGTGTGAGGGACCTGGATCCCAGTAAACCAGCACAGAACCTGTTAATGCTCACCAGAGACCTCCTGGTTGTGGGTCAGTGACAGTAGAGGCACTCTGGCCTTCCCCAGGTACACATTCATCTGCTCCTCTTTGTAGTCAAATACGTAGAACTGGAGCACCTCAGACTTCAGGTACTGGTCCAGAGCCCCATCCATCAGGACAAAGTAGGACTTGAAGTCATTGAACTCTGGATTGAGGCAGTCCTGGATGGTGGTGGTGGGATAGTCAGGATAGTTGAAGAACTTGTACACAACATAGGGACTTGGGTTCTGGGAAGTCCTGGGCTGCAGGTCGGAGCAGCGCTGGACGGTGATGAAGAGTTCGTTCCATCTGTTGATGCTGGATGTCTGCAGCTGGAAACAAATGGAGGAAAACTCAAGAGAACATTCTACAGACCACTTCCTGTTAGCAGATCTACAACACATCTACTAACATGAATCAGCTGATCAGTATATTTACTGACAAGAATCAGCTGAGTGATTTGTTTACTGACAGGAATCAGCTGATCGGTTTGTTTACTGACAGGAATCAGCTGATCGGTTTGTTTACTGACAGGAATCAGCTGATCCGTTTGTTTACTGACAGGAATTAGCTGATCGGTTTGTTTACTGACAGGAATCAGCTGATCGGTTTGTTTACTGACAGGAATCAGCTGATCGGTTTGTTTACTGACAGGAATCAGCTGATCGGTTTGTTTACTGACAAGAATCAGCTGATCGGTTTGTTTACTGACAGGAATCAGCTGATCGGTTTGTTTACTGACAGGAATCAGCTGAGTGATTTGTTTACTGACAGAAATCAGCTGATCAGTATATTTACTGACAGGAATCAGCTGACTGGTTTGTTTACTGACAGGAATCAGCTGATCTGTTTGTTTACTGACAAGAATCAGCTGATCAGTATATTTACTGACAGGAATCAGCTGATCGGTTTGTTTACTGACAGGAATCAGCTGATCAGTATATTTACTGACAGGAATCAGCTGATCGGTTTGTTTACTGACAGGAATCAGCTGATCGGTTTGTTTACTGACAGGAATCAGCTGAGTGATTTGTTTACTGACAAGAATCAGCTGATCGGTTTGTTTACTGACAGGAATCAGCTGATCGGTTTGTTTACTGACAAGAATCAGCTGATCGGTTTGTTTACTGACAGGAATCAGCTGATCGGTTTGTTTACTGACACGAATCAGCTGATCGGTTTGTTTACTGACACGAATCAGCTGATCGGTTTGTTTACTGACACGAATCAGCTGATCGGTTTGTTTACTGACACGAATCAGCTGATCGGTTTGTTTACTGACACGAATCAGCTGATCGGTTTGTTTACTGACAGGAATCAGCTGATCAGTTTGTTTACCGACAGGAATCAGCTGATCAGTTTGTTTACCGACAGGAATCAGCTGATCGGTTTGTTTACCGACAGGAATCAGCTGATCGGTTTGTTTACTGACAGGAATCAGCCGATCGGTTTGTTTACTGACACGAATCAGCTGATCAGTTTGTTTACTGACACGAATCAGCTGATCGGTTTGTTTACTGACACGAATCAGCTGATCGGTTTGTTTACTGACAGGAATCAGCTGATCGGTTTGTTTACTGACAGGAATCAGCTGATCAGTATATTTACTGACAAGAATCAGCTGATCAGTATATTTACTGACAGGAATCAGCTGATCAGTATATTTACTGACAGGAATCAGCTGATCAGTATATTTACTGACAGGAATCAGCTGACTGGTTTGTTTACTGACAGAAATCAGCTGATTGGTCATTTTTCAGCAGGTCCAATCAAAAAGAGTACTTTTGCATTCTGAGGCGTTTGGATGTGAACCGATGGGTTTTGGTACCTGTGAGTCTGGACTGGGATTCGTGTGGATGAAATCCGCAGACTGCAGCCTCTCTCGGTACAAACGGGTTGTTTCCGTCACTGGGATCTTCAGCCTGATCCAGTAGTCCACCGAGCCAAGGCTCTGCAGCTCCTCACATGTTCCTGACAACCAGGGGAGACAAACTCTTTATCATTAAACTTAGATCAGCAGCAGCTCATGAGACAGCAGAAACCAGCAGGACCAACTGGTTTTATTTGGTTTATCTGTCCATCTGTAATGGTAAGAAGACCAAATCATCTTCAAATGAAATAAATTCTGACTTTCAGTATTATACACAGAACATGGACTTGCAGCTCTCTCATGTCCATACCTGGTCCCTAAAGACCTGGGGCCTCATGTATGAAGCGTTCGTCACACTGAATCCTGGCATCGCAGTTTTCCACACAAACCTCCAGATGTATCAATAATAAACTGACTGGGTAAATGTTCTCAGCCTCACACCAACTTCCTGTCTGGTGTACACTCATCTCTACAGGTATTGGTCTCTTGGAGACACTTAGAAGGCATGCTGGGAAACTGACACATGATGACATGATGAAGCAGGGCGGAGCAGAAAATCCCTTTAACAAGACTTTATCCTGGTTAAAGGACATTCCAGGTTGAACAGAGAGAAGAGAGCCTGGATTTAGAGACCCAGAGGATCTCTGGTCCCATGAGTCTGACTCATCAGCTGCTTTAGGTCAGCTGTGCTCTGAGCTGCAGACAGTCTGAGCTCAACATGGTGAGGACCCGTGCGCTTTTTGTATCCAGAGCTAAATACAGGAGATCAAATTCACAGTTGATGATGCAGACAGACAGTCGACACCCTCTCAGACAATGCCTTTCCTGATAACCTGAACCACTTCTTCACCTGCTTTGTCCAATGAAACTGCAGCAAAACTCTCACCTTCCCTGCACCAACAGAAGACAACAACCTCATCCAGCTACAACAACACCAAGTCAGCCACGCTGCAAAGAACTGATGCAAAGAAAGTGTAAGGGTGAGGTATTACACAAGAGTTTACCAAAACCTCTACAGTAAACACAGACACTCAGGGGGTGGTAGAAAGCTCTGAAACTAGAGTTTACATCTCTATCTTGAGTCACTGACTAGTGATGATGTCTGGAGGCATCAGGAGGAGCTAATATCAGGTCTATTAAATTAATTCCATCCCCGTGTTCCAGCTAGTCTGTCCCAGCCTGCTGTTCATTAGAGTGGATGAATGGTGTTGAACCAGGACACCTGGACACAACGCTGGTCTTCAGCTCCGTTTGAGATGTTGATAGAAACCAGAGGGTCGTCAGTAGCTGGATGACACAAGCAGCTCACAGCTCCTCACCAGAGCTCTAGCTGCAGCTCCCAGCACAGCTCTAGCAGGAATGTCCTGGGAAACGTTGAAGGAGCTGATGAGTCAGACTCATGTGGGACCAGAGATCCTCTGGATCTTTAAATCCAGACTCTCTTCTTTCTGCTCCTCCTGGAATATCCTCTAATCAGGATGAAGTCGTCGTTGTTGAAGGGATTTTCTGCACCACCCTGCTTTAATATCCACTCATGGAACTGCAACACCTGGATGGATTCATTGTTTATATTAGTGTGAACAAGAATTATTTTCATATCATTGACAATTTCCCAGCATGCCCAGTAAGTGAACCTTGCAGAAACATGCGTACACCAGATTGTACTGGGTCTGGACCCAGGAGTTTATCTCGTTTTATGCAACTCACCGACCAGCGGGATGCTGCCGGAGACCTTCCCGTCCTGCTCCAGCAGCTGCTGCAGCCTCAGCTGACCCGTCCCTAGAGTCCTCCAGTCCACGCCCAGGGCCTGATGCAGCTCCACCAGGACCGAGCCCCTGGATAGGTAGTCCAGGAAATGTTCATCCAAATGCACCACATACTTAGAGGTGAAGCCGTATTTTGGACTGCAACCTGTCACCACTGGAGTGGAATGCAGCCCGAACCGGTAAAAGGAGTATGTGCAGAAGGTGGAGGGTTCTTCATCACACAGTGCCTGCAGGGTGAGTGGAGACAGGGTGGTACCGACGATCTGAAACTCCAGGAGGTTTTCTCCATGTTCCAGGCCAAGACTTTCATCAAACTCATTCCCCTGGTCTCCACTGTTAAGGCCTGGTTTGGAGACATTGGTCCTAGTGCTGTAAGTGATGTCTCTGAGCTGAGCTGAGGAGCAGAAACAGTTAAACTCTGCAGAGAATCAAAGCTACAGCAGACCACAGAGTCCAGAAAGGTAGATACTGTATATATACACTAGTTAACTCAGGTGTGAAGATACACTACACATCTCCTTCAGCTTTTCCTCTCTTCATCTAGGATATTTTCACAGTTTAGTTGAGGTTCTGATAGATACCTTCCAGTCTGGAGATCTTTGCTGCCCTGGAGTCCAGCAGCTGAGCCTGACGGTCCAGTTTCTGCTCGAACTCCATTTTGTTCCTGTTCATCTTCTGCAGGGTGGTTTCCAGCTCCTCCTGGGTCCAGGAGCAGGTCCAGAAGGGTTTTGTGGGGTGGCACATGTAAATGGATCATTAAGGTAGAAATAAAAGTTTTCTGAGTCAGAACATCAACTTTCAGTCTGTAACTCAACATAACCACTGAGTTCTTCTCTTCATTAATAATCAGTCTAGAAGTGAACAGCTAACGGTGGGAATGTTGGATTATAATGTGACATGAACTCATAATGTTGTAGAAATAACATCAAACAGTTCTGCTAGAATCTAATGTTGTCACTGCAGCTGTTTACAGCCGTGACTGCTGACCTCGTCCGTTTATGTCTCGTGTCAACAAGTATTTTCTGTCTTTTAAACTTTCATAAGTTTGCTTCCTACGTGTTCTGATCTGATCCCATTTGATCTGATCTGACCTCCTCCAATCCAGTCTGATCTGGTCTCGTGCTTTAGGTCCCAGAAACCCATAGTCCAGCACCAACACAGAGAAACCAGCTGAATGTTTGTGTGTGTGTGAAAGCTGAACCTAAGCCCGTCACCTCAGGTTGAGCATTTCTCCACAGAACCAAACAGGAAGTGAGTCAGGATGCATGGGGACCTGGACTCAGAGGTGTGTCTGAAGCTCCAGGATGTGTTTTAACTGAGATAAGAAGAACAGATGTTCCACCTTGTAGTCTCTGCTGATGAGGCTCTCCATGTTCAGGAGTTTCCTGGTCTTCTCTAGCTCCTGGATGGTTTCAGCGTGAGCGGCCCTCTCCGTGCTGATGCTTGTCTCTTCATCCACCTTTGACAGGAAGTCCAGATCTCTGCTCTCCTGGCGTTTCTGAGGGACGACACTGTGAATGTGATGTTGGCAAGAAGCTCCTGTTGATGGCTCAAACTTACCTTGACGAGCAGCAGTGCTTCAGTGAGCTCAGCCACGCCGTAGTCGCTTTCCTTTAAAGACAAAGAAACGTCAGGCGACTGATGGTCTGCTCTCAGATTTACTCTTGCTGAAGCAGCTCACTCTGTCCAAATTTAGACGGTTCTGCAGTTCCTCCACTTGTTGTTTCTGTTCCAGAAACTTGACCTGAAGTTCTTTCATTTCTTCAGTCAGCTGCTGGTTTTTATCTGAATCAGAACCACAAGGAGAAGTTGTTAAATTCCTCCTGGTTTGAACAGCAGGAACTTGTTCCTATAGTGAAGCTACGCTGATGACTCCCTGACCTTGCTCAGCCATCAATTTGTCCAGGATTTCATTTTTATCAACAAGATCAGCCTTCAGAGCCGTCTCCAGCTGAGAGATCTGGACATTCAGCTGCTGCTCCTTAAGCTGCATCTTCTGCTGCTGGGAAACATCGAAAACGCTGCAAACACACAAAACCACAGCAACACAACAGGTGGTGACTCAGTAAATAAACAACTACACAACAGGTGGTGACTCAGTAAATAAACAACTACACAACAGGTGATGACTCAGTAAATAAACTACACAACAGCTGGTGACTCACTGAGTCAAACAACACACTAGGAGCATCACACATAACTTGTAGACTGATTCAGATTCACCTGACATCAATAAAAATGCATCCTGTTAACAGAAACATCTTCCTCCTGATGGAGCTTTTGAAGTGATAGTTCTGGTTGCATCAGAAAAACTAGCTCTGGATGGAAATAATAATAATAATAATAGTGGATTGATTTATATAGCGCCTTTCTAGATACTCAAAGTGATTTGACAGAAGCTCCATTATCCTTTCACGCACATATTTACACTGGTGGTGGTAAACTACGACAGACGTCTGTAGCCACAGCTGCCCTGGGGCAGTCTGACTGAAGCGAGGCTGCCATTCTGCTCCATCGGCCCTTCTGACCACCACCAACATTCAGACACAGTCACGTTGGGTGAAGTATCTTGCCCAAGGACACAATGACAATCTAACCCAGCTGAAGCTGGGAATTGAACCGATGACCCTCTGGTTACCAGACTGGCCACTCTACCAACTGAGCTAAACGCCACCCCAAATGCTACATTCATGTTCTACTGGAACTTTGATCTCCTGTATTCTTGGTTCACAGCTGACCTAAAGCAGCTGATGAGTCAGACAGTTGGTAGAGTGGCTGGTCTGGCTCCGACTGGGTTACTTTGTTGTGTCCTTGGGCAAGACACTTCACCCACCTTGCCTACTGATGGTGGTCGGAGGGACTTGGTGGGTGCCAGTGCATGGCATCCCCACCTCTGTCACTGTCCCCCCCAGGGCAGCTGAGGCTACAATGTAGCTTATCACCACCAGTGTGTGAATGTCTAACTCCAGGCTGTGTCTCTGCTCCATATGGAATGTCCTTCAATCAGGAAGTCTTGTTAAAGGGATTCTCTGCTCCACTCTGCTTTAATATCTAATCCCTTAACTGCCACACCTGGATGGATTCATTGTTCATCATGTGTCTCTGGTGTGAACAAGTATTATTTCAGCCACGTTAACAGTTTCCTTTCGTCAAAGCCTCACCTGTTCAGTAGTTTCTTGTTGGTCTCCTTCAACAGCTCCTTGTCCTGCTCCAAGTCAGCGATCCTCTCCTGCAGCTGTTTGATAACACAAGACAGAAAACCTGAGGAAGAGTCTGATCCAGCCATACCTGCTTCACACCTGAGACTGCTCAGCGGATGCAGGTGAAACCTGGGCAGAGGTATTTCACCTGCTCCACCTGGCGCTTGGAAATTCTCTCAATCTGCAGCTGTTTTTCCAGCTGCAGATTCTTCAGCCGCTCATCCTTCAGCTGAGCCGACAGCTCGTCCACCTTCGCCATCGCCGCATCGTGACTGAACTTCAGAGTCCTCTGAGCCTGGGAACAACAAGGGTGAGCTCCTAAAGACAGTCTGTTCAGGGACTCCTATTGATGACTTAAAAACAGAACGTAAAGAGTTCAACTTTGTTATTTAGGGATTTATTTTCCTTTTAAATGTTTTTACTTTGCAACCTAAAATTCTGTCATTTTTATTTTAATTATTCAGTAATTTAGTTTAGTTTAGTTATTTAGTTTACTTTTATAAATATTTGTACTTTTTAACAAAAACAAGAACTTTATTTTACAACTTTTCTAACTTTTTTCAGACATCTAAAAAAGGATCAGCAGTGAGTCAGAAAATCCATTTTCAATCAGATGTTAGTGATAGCATGCTCTGCGGCTCAGGACACATTGCATTATGGTCTATTTCCACCAATGTAGTGAACAACGTATGCTCAGGACTTTTATTGGAGCACATGACAAGTTTTTAGGGCCCTAGATACGTAGGTAATGAAAAGAAAGTTAGAATTTAAACAGCTCTGTCTGCATCACAGAATCTATTTAAAACCATTTTCTTGGCCTATAAATGCCTAAACAGTCTGCCATACATCCCTGACCCACTTCAGCCTCCTTCCTGACCTTTACATTAGCTGACCAGCTGCTCCCTAAAACCAGGCTGAAGCTCAGAGGAGAGGTTTTCAACTCTGGTACAAGTTATCCTCCTCCTCACTTCTTGTTTTTAAATCTCTTTTAAAAAACACTTACTTCCAAAGGCCTTTTACGCAGTGTGAGGTTGGTGTTACTCTTGTTTTATTTGACCTATGTTTTGATCTGTCTTTTATTTTTTTTAAATCTTCCTAACCTGTGTGTCAGTGTTTTCTATGTTTTTATTGTTTTATCTGTTTTCTATGTCTTGTTTATTGTTCTAAATACTAGATTACCCAGTATACAGGTATTTGTCTTTTAGCAGCAGGTGGACCTGTTTCAGATTAAATGTGTTTGGTAATGAATATATGAGCTCCTGAGCCAGGCAGAAGTCAGGTTGGCGTTTGATTGCTCTTTATCACTGGGGCAGTTATAGTCCATCTCACCTCCTGCAGCTGGAGGAACCGTCCCTCCAGCTCCGTCACGGCATTAGACCTGTCAGCCAGCTGCTTCTGCAGCTTGATCATCGATGTGTTGTTGTTGACCTGTGACCTGAAAGCAGCACCAGCAGGTAAGATGTTTGTGTGAGGAACCAAATGAGCAGGCTACGTTTAACACACACACACACACACCTTAGGGAAGAGGTGTGCTGCTGTCGGGCCTGCAGGAGTCTCTCCTCGTACTCCTCATTCTTCCTCTTCAGTTCCTCCTTCAGCTGCTCTGAGGCTCCTTCCAGCTCCTCCAGGCGGTTCTGCTGAGACTCCACCACGCTCTCTCTGGAACACAAATGTTCACTTAGTCCTCCAGATCCTTCCAGAACCGTTTGGTTGGTTACTCTGATCCTGGAGTAGATCTAGACAGATTTTCTAATGGTGGCATGATAGACTTCATTTCATGCATTCAAGGTATTTGTCTATGTAATACATAAATAAAACCAAAATTACTTTAAAGTACAACTTAACCAAATGTTATCTTCCTCACAGATTAAAAGAAACACAATCAGTTGTTTGTGTCAAACATTTGCATTGACACATTCACAGAGCACTAATTAAAATTTTCTAAGATATTATAAAATAAAATATATCTGATATTAAAGTTTTTTTATTTAAAAGGATGTAAATAAGTCTACTGGTAAAACAGGCAAAACATCAACAATCTTATAAAACTAATTTTAGTCAAAATGTTCAGAGAAACAGAAGATGTCTTCTATATGTGCACATCAAAAAAGTGACATTTTTACTCATTTTGATGTGTTTTTTCTACATTTGCAGCACTTGTATTTTTTCTGCAAACCTTGATGAATGAAGGTGGTTACAAAGACCTACACACACAAAAATGCGGGCTGCATTGTGATGATTTACATCAATACATAATTATTATTGCCAATAAAATCCTAATCAGTTTTCAGTAATGTAACTTTACGGCTCATCCACCTCTGGACCCACCACGTGCTGGCGGACCTGGAACGTCACCTCTCTGGTGTGGAAGGAGCTGGAGCTTGTGGAAGAGGTTGAGCGGTAGCGGCTAGATATAGTCGGACTCACCTCGACACATAGCGTTGACTCTGGAACTCAAATCCTCAAGAGGGATTGGACTCTCCTCTTTGCTGGAGTTGCTCCAGGTGATAAATGGAGGGCTGGGCTGGGTTTTTTGTTAGTCCCAAGACTCTCAGTCTGTATGTTGGGGTTTTCCCCAGGGAATGAAAGGGTAACTTCCCTGTGCCTTTGGGTGGGGGAGTGGGACCTGACTAGTGCTTATGCACCAAAGAGCAGCTCAGAGTACCAGCCTTTTTTGGAGTAGTGCTGGATGGTGCTCTGACTGAGGAATCCATAGTCCTGCTGGGGGACTTCAACGCTCACGTGGTCAATGACATCGTGACCTGGAGGAGTGTGATTGAACAGCCCACCCAATCTGAACTCAAGTGTTTTGTTATTGGACTCTTGTGTGAGTTGTAGTTTAGCCATAAGGAACACCATGTTTGAACATAAGGATGCCCATCAGTATACTTCATGTCAGGGCAGTCTAGGTCGCAGGTTAATGATTGACATTGTAGTTTTATCATCTGACCAGTGACCGTATGTTTTGGACACATGGATGAAGAGAGGAGTGGAGCTGTCAACTGAACACCACCTGGTGGAGAGTTGGATCAGATGGCAGGGGAAGATATGGCACACTGGGAATACCTGGCAGAAGAACCTGTCTAGATGGTCTTCAACCTTCTGGCAGAGCTTGGACAGTGTTCCAAGACACGCAGGTGGCATTGAGTCTGAATGGGTCTTATTCTGCTCTGCTTTTGTTGAGGCAGCTGTTGCTAGCTGTGGTTGCAAGGTGGTGGGTGCCAGTCTTGGCGGTAACCCCCATACCTGCTGGAGGACACCAGAGGTTAGGGAAGCCATCAGGCTAAAGAAGGAGGCCTACATGGCGTGGTTGGTACCTTGGTCTAGAAAGAGCAGCAGGTCCCATAGGGCCAAGCGGGGTGTTTCTGTGGCAGTTGTTGAGGCAAAATCTTGGGCATGGGAGGAGTTTGGCAAGGCCATGGAGAAAGACTATCAATCGGCTCCATAAGGAGGAAGGCAGCAACTCCCTCACCCTGTGTAAAATGTGGATGGGGAGCTGCTGATGTCAACTGGGGCTATAGTCAGGCGATGGAAAGAATATTTTGAGGCTCCTCAATCCCACCGACACCCATTCTGATGAGGAATCAGAGCTGAGAGACCTGGGATGGACTGTCCAATCTCTGGGACAGAAGTCGTTGAGGTAGTCAAACAACTACACAGCAGCGGAGCCCCGGGGGTGGATGAGATCTATCCTGGGTTTCATGGCTGTATAAATATAAGATTATGTTCTAATATGGTTAGTTTTAAGAGACTTTACAAAGAAAATATAATTTTTTTTAACAGTAGGGAAAATTAAGTTAAAACATTTATTATTTTTTTATTATAATTATTATTTTATTTTTTATTTGTTTTGTATTACCTTTGGATGTATGTAGCACTTTTCTTCTTTTTTGCTGTATGGAACTACTTTAAGATTATATACTACTGTATACTTGGTGTTATGGTGATTTTCTAAAGGTAAAAAAGGTAGGTGACCATTGTAAGCTTTGCTTCTGCCTACACCCTTTCAGATACAGAAATCAACTGGATTCAGTTGAGTTTGTTTATATTGTTTAATTGCATTGTTTGTATAGTACTGTATACTGTGCTGAATAAACCAACTATAAATGTTGTAGGACTATCTTTGTTGACTCATATCTGCAACATTGTGTGGTCATCAGAGGCAGTTTCTGTGGAGTGAAACACCAGGGTGGTGGTCCTTAAGGGTCTGTACAGTTGAGGACACTGAACCGATTTGTTGTCTGTTGTGTTGACTAGTACGCCGAAAAAGTGTCAACTAGTTAACTAAAAATTGTCATCTAGTTAACTAGTAGGCCTTAAAATGTTAACTAGTCGAATGTGCACCTAAAAAGTTTCAAATAGTTAAGTAGTATGGCCTAAAATGTCAACTAATCAACTAGTTGACACAATTTTGTCTTTACTAATTATTAACTAGTATGCTTACAAACTGTCAACTAGTGCGGAAACAAGTCTACTAGTTAACTATTAGGCCTTAAAATGTCACCTAGTGCACCTCCTTTATGTCACACTAGTTAACTAGTAAAGTCCAAAATGTTCACTGGTCAACGTTGATGCTCTTTGATTCTTACTACAGAAGTTAACTAATGTGCAGAAAGTTTGTCTACTAGTTAACTAGTTAACAGCAGATCTCTGACCCACTGAGACGGGTTTGGACTCACAGGTTGCAGATCTCGGCACGGGCCTCCTCCAGCAAGCTGTGTCCATAGCGAGGTAGCAGGCCAATTGGAGGTCTTCCATCTGTATCCAGACTCCTGAGACCTGCAGGAGACAAAACCCGACCAAGTTAAGTCCAACACCAGGACACATAATCATCACTGCAGAACTCCAACTGGTAACCAAACGTCTGACCTCCTGAGACTCAACAGCTAAACTTCACCTTCTCTGCACGCACTCAGGTTGTGTTTGTCCTGAGGACAGTCTGGACTCACTTCGTGGATGCTGAGATGGAGATGAAGTGTTGTCTCTGAGCCTCCTCAGGCCTGAGTTGACCCGCGGCAGGACGTGCCCGTATGGGGTCGATCTTCGGCTCGGCGAGGACAGGAGCTGATGCTTGGCAACCAGGAGCTGCCGTTTCAGCCCCTCCTTCTCCACCTGCAGCCCTCGGACCTTTTCCTGGAGCTCCTCTATCTGCTCCTCCATCTCCAGGTTCCGCAGCCTGGAGGGTGGTGCTCTGCCCTCTGCTAGCTGCTCCATCCGTCCCCGATCCTTCACCAGTCGCATCAACTTAGTGCCCAACCTGCAAGGGTCAAAGGTCAGTCAAAAGATCAGAGAAACATGCCAAAATGTATGGCTGGGCTCAAATTATTATAAAAACTGACTGGAATAATGTTCACAAGAAACTGCAACTGAGAGAAACATCCATTCATCATCATCTGTCCATCCCTCACCCATCATCATCATCCTTCCATCATCATTATACGTCCTTGATCATCCATCCATCATTATCCAGTATGCTCCATTGTCATCCATCTATCATCAATCATTTATCCATCCATCCATCCATCCATCCATCCATCCATCCATCCATCCATCCATCCATCCATACATCCATCCATCCATCCATCCATCCATCCATCCAGTGTATGTGTTTTTCTAACTTCTTGATCTTGTCATCTTGGTTGTTTATGTGCTCTTTTAGCTGCAGTGTTTCCTGATAGAGGCATAGGGATCTGTCCTCCAGCTCACTCCTGGACATCCTGGAGACATCCTGATGGGTCTGAGGATCTTGACAACTCCGCGGGTCTAAGGGCAGAAACACAACACAGTTACACAACACAGCAGAGCTGTGGTGATGGAATCAGACATTTGATTGTGTTACTGTTGATCAGAAAAAACAACACAATTCACTGATTAACACAAAAACCTTTTTTTTTTTCATAATAATTATTCAGTTTAAACAAAATCCAGCTGTTCCAGGATCAGAAGGATGGAATGAAAAACAGGGTTGATGTTTAGGTAGGACCACACACCTGGTCGTGCACTAGTCAGGCGGGACACATCCATGTTCGTGTCTCGGACCGGTACGTCTGTAGCCGTCTCATCCAGGAAGTAGGCCATGCCTTAACCTGAGATGAGCAAAAGTCTTCAGTCAGTCTGTGTGTGTTGGAGCAGAGATTCTCTACTAAAGTGGTGTTCCACATGTTTTAGTCTGAACACAATGAAGATAGATGAGTTAAACGTGTTTAAAATCATCTGGTGACCGGATCCCTAGTTAGGTAGGATAAGTAGGTTCATGAACGTGTTATAAAAAGCCTAAAAAAATTAACTCTTTTTTTTTTTAAAGGGTGGAGAACTCAGAGATTAGCTTGTTGTTAAACTGGCATCTGACTGGTTTATATTAGACTAGGAGCTAAAGTCAGATAACAGGTTTATATCAGACTAGAAGTAAAAAAAGTCAGAATTTTATTTTTCATTCGGTTAGAACAGAATTGAAACAGCAACCTCTCATCTATAAACTTTAAACTAACAGCCAATAACCGGTTTAAAAGTCTCGATGTGATTTTTCCTCTTATCAAATCTTAAACTAGCACCGAGCTATACAGCGGCTAACGGACTCATTCCTAATATAAATATCGTCATGTATGACGGTTTAACACACATACCGTCACATTTAGCTTCAATCTACATACTGAAATCAATCGGTTCACTTTTAAAGTGTTGCTTACCTTTCTAGGTGAGTTTTATCCTCTCAAAGTGATGGTTGCTACTGAAAACAATCGTTCATGTCGCTATGGGATTAGAACGCATGCGCAGTGGCAAAGGAACTTGTGGGAATTGTAGTTCTTTTAGATTAGCGGGCTGCTCGCAACTGCAGCTGATTTTACCTGAGTTATTTTGGTTTAATGCTTTATAACTTGTTATGAACGTAGGTACCTTTTACTAGTTGTCTCAAACAGAATCTCTGGCTAAAACACTTTGATCATTTTATTAAAAACATAAAACCTTTGGACTCACACAACACCTCCATGCTCTTTATTCTCCCTCTTTCTGCAAGATACTGGGACAAACTAGCCTGTTGACATGTTCAGAGCTCAAGGCAGCTCTCTCAGTGAGAAGAGTATCTCACATGGGACAGAAGTGGCAGAGCTAATCAGATACTTGTGGGCCAGGACAGCCAGCTGTGGGTGGGTCCGTCCTGGTCCTGGACTAGGCTGTACAAACTAAGGGCCCTGTTACACGGAGCATTTTCATCTGAATCACAGTTTGAATCTCCTTTACCATTAGTTGAATTTGTAGTTTTATCAGAAGGACCTCCTGAGGTTTGATGCTGGGAGGACTGACTGGAGGAACCACTGTTCAATTCTTGCACTACTGAATTGAATGAGTTCTAATATTTATATCATATTCACTCACTAGAGCAAAGTGCTCCTCCCTCGCCTCCTCAGGAGGGTCAGTCAACAGGTCACTGGGACATTTCTCTGAGGAGAAAGGCTCTGGAGGGATTTTCTGGGACCTGGGTTTGTCCCAGTCCAGAGGGACAGGAAGACATCCAGGCTCTACATATTGCAGTCCAAACCTTTCTCCTGTTTGGACAGGATACTTGGCTTGACCTGTCAGTCCCTCAGACTTAGTTCAACGTCATGATTAGAGCATGTCAGGCTGCTCCAGGTCCACAAGGTGCTGGAAATTCCATGGAGCAGCCCCCATCCTGCCCTGTGTCTGGAAAGCTTCTGTGGAGACCTGAGTTCCTGTGACCCATCTTGACTGGTGGAAATGGGAGCCCTCCTGCTGAGAAGTGCCTCACGTCCATAACGGTACAGCTGTCTCATCTCCTTGGACGTGGTTTAGCTGGACCGTCCCACCATGTCTGCAAGGACACAACGTCAACGTAACCCAGCTGGAGTTGAACCAGCGACCCTATGGTTGCCAGACAGGCCACTCTACCAGCTGAGCTACACGCCGTACAACAAAAGCGTTGTGGTTACAAACATGATCTGATCTAACCTCACCTGGTTTCCCTGCAGCTCCCTCATCCTCACTGAGCTCCATCTCAGACCAGACACCAGGGGGCAGCAGCTTCACACATCTGAAGAGCAGAACTTCATCCTGTTCTTCCTCTAGGATAACCTATCCACTGATCTTAGGAGGCACTGACAAAAGCAGATCTTTGTTCTGCTTGAATTAAAAACCAAACAAATAAAAACAGAATAATGTCATTTCGCCCCACGATGCTTATATTTAAATGTTAGGGACTGAGAACATGGTGGAACCACACACACCTGACACACCTCACACACACTGCATGTCTCAAACTCTAGTCCTGGAGGACTACTATCTCAGCCTAATCACACCTGATTTCAATCAGTGGCTGATTAACGGGCTTCTGTTAAACTGAAGGAAATGATGAAGACATATAATAACAAAAGATTCTGGTGTGTTGGATCAGGAATAATACTAAAACTAATACTGAAATACTAAAACTGATACTCAAAATACTCAAATATGACTGCTATAACTAATTAAATACTAAAACTGATACTTAAATAATACAACTAATACTCAAATCCAAAAACTAATTTTCAAATGCTCAAACTAATAGACAAATAGAAAATCTTATAGGACAGCAGCCCTCAAGGAACAGAGTTTAACAGTGTGTGTGTGTTTGTGTGCATGGACAAAATTTTGATTTCAAAAGTTGGGGGGGGGGGGTCTGGAGGTAGTGAAGAGGGGCCTGAACTGTTTAAACAGCACCATGATATCAACCCAAAACAACAGCCAGGATCCATTTAGTGTAGACAGTAAAAACCACAGCGCTCAAAACTGCTTTTAAAAGAAGTGAAGGGGACATGTCCCCCCTGCACCCCCCCAAATTACGTCCATGTTTGTGTGTTAACTCAGCTGTTACTGATGCCTGAAGGTTTTATCTGTTCTAGGAACCGTCAGCAGCACCTGTCTGTCAGGCGAATAGCTCAGTGAGTCATTAGAGATGAAGCGGCTGAGACGGCCTGTCTCAGCTCCACCAAGTAGATGAGAGAGTCTTCATCGTGTGATGAAGAAGATCAGGTCAGCAGCTCACTCTCTTCTAACATTCTCAGAGTTTCAGTCAGACTCTTTAGAGCAGATCTGCAGCTAAACGTTTCATCTCCCCCTCCTGGGGATCATGATGGAAGGCTTAAAACCAGACAAAGGTGTCAGTGAAGAAGAAAACACTTCAAATTGGAGGTGATTAAACTTTGAAATGTTTAAAATGCTCCCTGCTGAATTATGTTCAGAGGAAGAGAGTCAGCGGAGAGCAGAGCTTGATGGTGAGATGAGGACAGACGTGTGGTGATTATTTACTCTGCTGTCAACATGGTTCTATGTTCCTGTCGACTCTTCTTCTCCTCCTGTCACGCTGCCTTACAGATCCGCCAGAAGACACGTTGGCGGGACGCAGGATCTGTTCAGGAGGAGCTCAGACTGACAGAGACAGGTGTGATTACCTGTCGGGCTGGAAGCTCGTCTGAATGCTGCGTCTGAGCTCACTGATGTTTATTTCTAGTCCAAGAGCAGCAGAACCTCCTTAAAGGTTTTGTCACTAGCAAACGGGTCGGTTCAGTCTGCTCTTTATCAGAACAAGGTAAATGTTAGAATCATGGTGAAACTTCAGAGAACAAGCTACAGACACTCTGCAGCCTGACCTGACCTGACCCAACCTGACCTGACCTGACCTGACCCAACCTGACCTGACCTGACCTGACCCAACCTGATCTTTTTCTTCAGATTTTTAAATTTATATTAAATGTATTTAAATTCTTCCTGTCAGTGAGAATTGGCCATGTGAGGAACATGCAAAAAACATGTTATGAACACAAGAAGAACATGCGAGGAACATGTAAAGAATCTGTAAAGAACACGAGAACATGTGTAGAACATGAGGGGCATTGAAGAGCACGCGAGGAACATCTGTCGCATGTGAGGAATACATGAGGAATACACTGAGAACATGTGAGAAAAGTGAGAAGCATGTGAAGATCATGTTAGGAACATGTAAAAAGACCTGATTCACAGAGGTTGTTTTTTCATGAAGCTGTTTCTCCAGAGACGAGCCTCAGAGGGACTCCGTGTTCATTTTTACAAGCGTCGGATTACAAGGATTTTCCATCTTCAGCAGAGCAGTTTCTAAACTCCTCATGTGGAACTTCTCAGGTAGAACCTCCTGAACAGAGGATCCACAGAACAGATTGATTTGATTCAACTTTAAAAGATTTGTAATCAAATCTGCAGCTCAGAAACATGAAGCCTCTGTTAGTCCCATTTAATCTCATTATCTTTCAGTGTGTGTGTGTCGTGTGTGTGTGTGTGTGTTGGGGGGGGGGGGTCACTCACCTCATCAGAAGGTAAAAACTCCAGAACAGGAGAAGAAGTCCTCTTTGTTTTCTGCCTGCTGTGATGTCCTCCTGGCTGCTGTTGGGTCACGGATCTGCTGCAGCAGATGAACAGTTAATGGAGGCCTGCAGCAGAACTTCCTCTGTAATGACTCAGATCACTATCAGGATCTTAGGTGTCCAGTTCTGGGGGGTGGAGCGCTTATTGTTTTTATTCATATTTAATATTTGGGTTCTATAATTCACCAGTGAATCACCAGGAAGTGGCTTTGGCTCTGAAACCAGGACCCATCAGTCCAGAAAACATTTAATCTGTTACAAATAATAGTAGGAGAATCCGTCCAAACAGCTGATAGCGTGCTCTGGGCGTGTGTGTCATGTGATGATAACCTGCACAGGTTTAACAAGAAAAATGTCAAACTGTTACCTGACCAGTCCATTAAAGAGGTCTCAGCTGATTTTGTGTTGTCAGTAGAAACAGGAAGCAGCTGTCATGTTCTCATGCTCTGACTGTGTGAGATTTACAGTGTCAGACTGAATATCTCATCCTCTCTGATGCAGAATAAAAGTTTTTCACAGAGAATGATCCCAGAAACATGTACAGTATGTTGAATAAAACACACCCCAAACAGGAATCCAGGTGAGAAAAGGAGCAAGTTGTTAAATCAGTAGACTGATTGTCATCAGCAGCAGCCTGATCAGACTGCTCATTCATCCTGTCCTCCTTAACGTCTCCTCACAAGGAGACAAACATGTTGAATCTGTCATGTTTTTCACTCTTAACTCATCGTCATTAAAAAGCCAGAAGGCTTTTATTTTGATATCACTTCTACCCGTGTATAATGAGTTTTCTCCTCCTAATCAGGCTCTCTGCTCAGACTGCCTCACATCTGGATTCTGCTGCAGCAATCAGCCAATTGGGTCGCGCTTCCTTTAATCCACTCATGCTTTTATTCTGTGAGCTATCGGATCAGTGATCCTGAATACGAGACCTCATTTAAATCTAATTATTCAAACTCAGCTGTGAGTTAGAGCAGCTGTTCAAATCCTTCCTGTCCTGGCCTGTTTCCTTTGAGTTTCCTTAGTTTAGTGTTGCCTCATTCCTTACCTTAGCCACGCCCACCTTAACCCTCCTCAGCAAGCTCCTCATTCTGTGGAATCTATCTAAACCCTTGGTTTCCTTCATGGGCAGGTCCTGCTGTTGTCATGCTAGTTACAGCCCTGCATTCCCACATACTGTAGTTTTTGACTGCCATGTCAGTTTTAACTTTCTTTATTGTTCAGTTCACTTCCTGTCTCCTTTCCTCCTTCCTCTACTTAGGATCCTATCACCCCAAACCCTGACAGGATGTTTAGGGTCCCCTCACTCCAACCCTGAACTCTGACAGGCTGTGTTTTAGATGGCGTGGAAGGATTTATGCTGCAGGTAAGAAGAGACAGAGGGTCACATGGTAATGTCCAGTAAAGTTTTCAGACTCAGAGGAAAATAAAACCACAAATAACTCAATAGCCTATTGAGAGATGAGGTCAATTTTATTGATCCCTCGGGAAATTCAGACCTGGTCTGAATATCAAACACCCGCTCTTAAAAGGCTTTTTGACAAGTAAATTTAATCTATTATAAAGATTTTTTAATTTGAAAATTGTGTGAAAAAAAAGATCTGTGGTGTGACTGAATTCAACGTTCTGAGCAGCCTCTCGTTTCTTTTTTCAGCTATGTTCTCACAGACTCAAAAAATGATTTAAGCAGCTGGTATAAGGACCACGGTTAGCTTCAGGACCACTGTTAGCTTCAGGACCACGGTTAGCTTCAGGACCACTGTTAGCTTCAGGACCACGGTTAGCTTCAGGACCACGGTTAGCTTCAGGACCACTGTTAGCTTCAGGACCACGGTTAGCTTCAGGACCACTGTTAGCTTCAGGACCACTGTTAGCTTCAGGACCACGGTTAGCTTCAGGACCACTGTTAGCTTCAGGACCACTGTTAGCTTCAGGACCACTGTTAGCTTTAGAGCTACTGCTACTGTTCTGATTGAAAACAGAAGAAAAAGTCAAACCAAACCCAGAATAAAACAGAAACATCCTTTTTTATTGTTTTCTTTACAGAAGTCCTGCACTGTAAAATCAAACATACTGTTTCAACTTAAAAATTCGAGGTAAAGGGCTGCTTTAAAATTTTGAGTTAAATGAAAAAAACATAATTAGTTGTCTTCACATTACCATATGTTCTCCCAAATTAAATGATCTTGTTATACCAACATGTTTTGAAGTTAAATTAATTTATATATGATAGTTGATTTAACTTCTTTTAGTTATTTCAACTTTAACTTTTTTTTACCCCAATTAAACATTTTACGTTGTCAAAACTACACTGTTCAGTACACTACTAACAGTAGTAGTACTGTAGTAGTACTAGTAGTAGTACTGTAGTAGTAGTAGTACTCACTTTAGTACACTACTAACCTGATCAGTTAATTGAACTCAAAATTTTTGGTGAAACTGATTACGTCAAATATTTTAAGTAAATAAACTCAAAAATAAAAGTTCAATAAACACACTTTATTTAGTGGCTTAGTATAAATATTTTTAAGTAACTGAATTTCAAAATTTTAAGTTGAATAAACACACTTTATGTATTAGCTTTGGATACGTATTTCAAGTAATAATGAAAAATGTTCTTATGTTCCAAGCCAGCACTACACTAAAGCTGCTTCTTAACTGCAGGCCAAACAGGAAGTCCTTTTACAGTAAACTTCAGGGGAGCCAATCACCAGCTCCCATTTGGCTGATTAGGTGACGAGGTCCAGCTGCATGAGGGCTTGAGCAGAGGAGGGATCAGGAACAAGATTTACATTTCATACATGAAATGCCTTATATAGTGATTAATGTGACCTCCCAAAACATGACAGAGAAGCAATACACACATTTTAATCAAGTCAGCTAGTTTGTTTTAATTTAGCAGTAATGAAGTTACACCTCTGCAACATTTACTGAAGCCATTTTTAAAATCAATTTTAGAACAGTCTGCACTCAAAACGGATATAGTACAATGAACACAGCTTTTTATCAAGGTCTTATACTTTGAACAGAACATATTGCGTATCTTAAATGAGATAGATGACTGCACAATGATTCAAGTGCATAAAATTAAATGCACTTGCTTTTGAAGCATTGACAAAACCATGCACAAATAAAATGAAAAACAATAAAATAGTTCTAAAAACATTATGTGCATTTTTAGTTTGTTTGTTCTTCTAAAGAAAGTTGAAAACACTGCTCCAAACTGAGCTGGCTTCTTCTTCTTCCAGTCCATTATCATAGGCACATGCAAAACGGACTTTTCGCCACATACCACCACCTAGTGGAAATACATTTTAATGCTCAAAAGTCAAGTAGACTTAGAATATTAATTTGACTGGATATGAAATTATTGTTTAACATTTTTTGTGTAGTTGAGATGTGTTTGACTAATTATTCTAATTTAAAACAACAATTCTACAAAAGCCTTGTTAAACTGACTTGAAATCAAATGTTGGGACAACAAAAGTGCCACAATTCATTTTACAGTGTGATGAGTCAGCAGCTCTTCATGTTGATGTTTATTTAAAATGTCTTTATTCTTTAGACTGACTGTACTTCAGTTCATCTGTTAGGTTTTACCTTCATGTTTAAACTTTTGAGAGGCAGATGGAGTCTCACACACACACACTCCGTGCTGCGCTGGGATCTGAGGAGCTTACAGCTGTAATGAAATCGTTAGCTCTGGTCTAACGACTCCACTCTGGATCTCAACACCAGATAATGATTTTCTGTCTATCTGATTACGAAGCTCAACATCTGATCAAGCTGCCGTCTGGTGGGGGAGGGGCCTGGCTTTAGGCATCATTACCACCTGGAGATACTGGACCGGGTCGTTGATCGGCCCAGAGTTTACACGATTCACTAAGTGCCAAAACAAAACATGTCAGCCTACTGAGGACCTGGACCCAGCAGGAAACTGGAAACCAGTTTAGAGATTTTCAGGGTTCCTCAATGTCCAGAATTCTGACTCAAGCAAGAAAATCAGAGAGCAGGATCTGACTCACAACATCCAATCAGGAGGGATGTTTGATTCAAAAAATACCTGACCACCAGAAATCTGCTGCCAAATTCTAGTACCAGAACTGACACTGAGAGAGAAATCATGTTAAAAAAAAAACTCCCATCAGGTAGAGATGAGTCCGGAGAACTGGATCAGAACCATTTTAAAGGGCCAGGAGTTCTGGTCTGGGTCAGAAGTTCTAGACTGGATCAGGACTTCTGCTCTCGATTAGGAGTTCTGGTCTGAATCAGGTGTCTCCTCCTGTAGTTTTGCTTCCTCACAGGAAAACAAACTTCTCATCTTTTTGTTCTTCTCTCAGACTTCCTGTAGTCCAACAGAATCCGTCACAGCAACCTCCATCACCTCCATCCTCCATCGAGCCTCCATCAGCATCGCCTGTGGTCTGGTTGGGGCGTCTTCTCTGTTGGTTCCACCTTTATAGCAGAAACCAGCCAGTCTGGTTCTGCAACTAGCTCAGAACCAGAACCTGAATGCATCCCAATTCAATAAATTTTAGTCACTGATGGTTCTGGACCAGAGGTTCTGATTCTGGTGCACCAGGGGCCTGCTGCCCTCCATCTTGCCATTTTGTGTGTGACTATATTTTTTGGGTGATCCCATGAGACTCTAACTCCACCTGGGGGAGGGAGCTCTAAACTGTCCCACGTGATAATATACACAGTAAATGATGCACCTTAACCATAATGATAACTATTGTAATTATCAATGTTATTTTTATTTTTGGACTTTTCTTTTTTTCCTTCTGTTATACATGTGTGTCTTTACCTGTCTCAAGACTGATTATCATCTATTTCCTGAACACCGTCAGTCACTTCCAGGTGCGCCATACACCAAATTAAACATGTTTCCATTCCTCCACATCAACTACAAGCATCTCGATTTCAGTCTCTGTGAAATTGCATTTTCTAGGCCTCTCCATTGTCACGATTAATGTGAAGTGCCAGAAGTCTTACGTATATGCAGAATATTATTCTTATATACTATATTCTTTATATACTTATGTATTATAAGTGAACTGAGCACAAATTTAAAAGATTCTTATCCAATCAGACAATTACGGTCGTGAATTAAGTTTTTATTTACCTTTTTCTTGACAAGTTTCAACCGCAGTCTTCCTCAGAAGTGTCACTGATGTTTGTGTGACGTGTCTTATTCAGCTTTTCTTCCAATGGGTGTGACCGACCCAGACCTGGGTCCATCTCCTCTGGATGGTCTCTAGAGTAGGGCAAAGATCAGACCGCACACACACCAACACCATTACATTGTCGCACATCCGAGGAGTCACTGATCTAATACAGAGGGCCATGAAACAAGATCAAATCCACACAACTGTTAACCCATACAAAAATCTAAAACAGCTGCTCGTACACCCCAAAGCAGGGGTAGGGAACCCTGGTCCTAGAGAGCCGCAGCCTTGCTTGTTTTCCAACTATCTTTGTAGTTCCTGCTGCTGATTACCTGAATCAGGTGTGTTCAGGTTTTGATTGGAGCTTCCAGCTGTCTTTGATGGAGCCAGAGATAGGGAGTCCGTCTGGATTGAGACATCGTGTTGTATGGTTGGTTTGGCTGGGATGACAAGCAGTTCAGTTTTAGAGAGGTTGAGTTGGAGATGATGGGCGTTCATCCATCTCCATATGTCAGAGACACAGTCTGAGATTTGCGCTGAGACTGTGAGGTCATTAGGTGGGAATGACGGGTAGAGCTGGGTGTCGTCAGCACAGCAGTAGGAGCACTGCGTGCAGTTGTGCTTACGTAGAGTTTTATAAGTCTGAAAATTGCTTTGTGTAAGTGAAATTTCTTTGCTGAGCTTAAGTTGACTTTTAGTAGGGATTCTATACAAAGTTTTATAAATGAGGCCTCAGGTCTGGTTCCCACACCTGTTCTGTGTTCAGCGTTAAATCCTTCCTTCAGTCCCTGGTGATGGAATTTTCATGTTTGTTTAATAAAAGTTATTTTCTCCAGTTAGTTTTGTTTTTATTATTAATAATAAAAGTGATTAATAATAACAGTGAACTCTGATCATGGTCTCTCTAATCAGGATGTTTTTCACAGTATTCTAGTTCCAACCTGCTAGAAAACATCTGGAGACGATGATATTTGATCCTGTTTGATCTGCACGGCTTCTAAAGTTTAACCATTCTTATTGTTTCCTTCTTTACTTCGTGTTTCTGTCTCTGAGCAGGTAAAATAAAGCTGCTTCCAAAAGGTGAGCAGCTACAGGTGTCTCAGCAGGATGATGACATCATACGTGGAGGTCCAGCGCATCGCAGGAGGCTGACGGAGGCTGCATCCTAAAGTCCAGGTGGAGCTGTCCGTGACTGCGAGAGCGAGACAACCTGAGCGATGGCAGAGTGAAGCGCTGCGTCCGGCGCCCCCCCCAGAACCCCCCACCTGCAGAAACACCAACAACATAAATAATAATTAGACAAACGGACCCAATCATCAGGATGAGATCAGGAACAGAAACAGAACAGATTTGTTTTCCCACAGAGTCACATTAGTCTGGTTTCACTCTGATACCCTTTGATGACCTTAACAACAACAACAACAACAACAATAATAATAATCAACCACTGACCAGACTGAGAGTCTGGCTGGCTGAAGACGTCGGTCGAGCCGGTCCAGTACTGGACTGCTGTCTTCCCGTGATAATCTCTAATGTTGGTTCTGACATCTGAGGGAGAGAACACATGCGGTGAATGTTTTCTGACCTCTGATCTTCAGACTCACAATAAAGTTTAAGAAAATGAAGGAGAATCATGAGTCAAAAACCTTTCACGAAAATAAAGCAGATGATCAGGCTTTGAATCAGAAGAGTTTCATGTTTAATGGAAAGATAGCGAGTCTTTAATGAAGTCACACAAACAAACAAACAACACAACACGTGGTGGGTCTGAGTTCCAGCTAAACGCCTGGTTCTCCTAGAGAACACCTGATGAGTTCAGTTCTGAATGACGGACAGGTGGGGGTGTTGATGTTGTGTTGATATTGTTGTTGCTGATACTTTTCTCTTGTTGTGTTTTTATGTTGTTGTAAATCAGATTCGTTTTCTTGTGAACCCCCGTCTGATGAATCCTGATCTTGGATTGGTTCGTTCCTCCTCTAATCCTAAAGGCAATAAAAATATATATTTTTTGGAGTTTGTTATTTATTTGGGGTAATAAAGGTTATTTCATAATGTCAAATAATAAAACAGAACAAATTATAATATTAATAGTCCTGTAAAGCAGAGGTTCCCAGACTGGTCCGTGGGTCATTTGGTGCCAGGCCGTCGGAACGACTGAATAAAAACATTTCATTGATGTAGTGATCGTGTCTTAAAGATTCGACCCGAGCACCAGTGTGTTACCAAGTCCACAGCTGTGTTCACCGGCTGACCTGAGCTGCTCTGTAATCCTCGCCTCCCGATGCGTTGTGGGTAAAGAAGCTCTCATAAGGGCGCGCAAACTGGGTGCAATTTGCTCCCCGGTTCCGACACCCTAATGACCTAACACTGACCAGTTCATAGACATATTGTATTGCTCAGCACAAAACCTGTCAATGGCGTAAAGAATGTTGGGACCACTGCTGTAACGTTTTAATGAAAATCTTTCTTGGTCTTTGTTTCTTTGTGAGCTCTGTTCGGTGCCTTCATTAGAAAGAGGGACCAAACGGTTTGACCTGTCAGTGAACGGGTCACAGTGACCCGGTTCTGGTGGCTCGTTGTGTCCCTGGTTCTGTTTAAAATGCAGCCTTTATGTTTGGACTCTGTCAGTCTGAAGAGGGTTGATTGGCAGGCCTGATCTGCTAACGCCCCTCCTCATGTCTGACCCTGCAGCCCACAACCTGTGATGGGACCACCATGGAGCCAGCTGGAGACTGGGCCGGGCCTCGTTAGCTGCAGGATGAACTCCCCGCCTCGCCTCCTCCTGGGCCAGGGGGGCTGGACTGTCAGTCTGAGCGCTGGAGCAGCGATGTGCTTCAGTGGCTGTCTGGGTCGGCGAGTCCGCGAGGCGTAGAGACGAGGAATCCCTCGCTGCCTGATTCTCAGCGTGTGAATATCAAGTTGGAACGTGAATAAAGAAACAGACGGACATAAAGAATCTCTCCTTGATGCAGAGACAAGAGGTCTGACCTGCCAAGAAGATCCGATTCTACTAAAACCATCAAGTCCTGACAGGAGGCATGTTTCATCTGCATTTGGTTCATTTATCATCAGGAACTGAAATATTTATTTTCCCCATAGAAATGATGTTCCATCAGTCAGAAGTCAAGAAAAGTTCTGACACAAAGAATCTGTGAGATCAGACACTGATCAAATTAAAACCAAATCTACTTTATTAATGCTACAGGAAAGTTAGATGTTTAAGTAACTCATTCAAGTTTCTTCATCAAGTCACTGCAGGCTGTTCTAGCTGTGGACAGGAAGGATCTTCTGAGTTGCAGCAGATCTGAAGAAGGCTCTGCCTGAAGACACTCTGTTGTGTAATTAAAATGTCAGATCAACATCTGAGCTGCAGAGATGATATTTCACAGTAGCAGGTCCTGGATGACATCATCTCTTGATAATCCACCTCCTTTGCTTCTTCTGCTCCTCTTCAGATCTCGTCTGAAAGACAAACGCTGGAGTCTGGATCTGATCCTGCAAGTCTGAGTGAAACACATGATGTTCTGACTGGATCCTCATCAGAGCTTCATGCTGGTCCATCTGACTCAGGAGAGATCTCACGTTTCCCATTACGATGGATGGGAGTGATGATTTAAACTTCCTCTCTCTCCTCTTTGTTCCTGCTCTACACACGTCTCCTCCTTTTAACCTCTGCTGTCTCAACAAACCAGGTGTGGTTCTGCAAACTAAAAGTGAGCCAGATAGAACCTGGGGGTCCAAAGTGGATGAGTAGACCTGGATCTATGTGGAGCTCATAGTGAAGCTCAGTGTTGCAGTTAGTGTTCATCAGCATGCTCAGAATCCTTACAAACTTCAGAGTTTCCCTGGTTTTGACTCTAACATGTCTCGTTAGAACCTCAGAGTGCTGTTGGACTCACTGCGAGAACTGGTCAGTGTCCGGATCACATCCTGATGTCCATGAATGGAGGCCAGATGAAGAGCAGTGTAGCCCTGAGAAGAGCAGTGAGACGTCACCTGTCCTGTTTACACATCAACACATGCTAAAACATGCTAACACTCACTAACACACACCTTGATGGCCGTAATTTAAATAAATATCTGAAGCAGTTCAAATGCTTTTGTTTTGTTAATGACTTATTTATTTCAGCATCAACAGGAAACCAAACCTCAGATGTTTTAAGTCCCAACCCTGGTTGTGCAGTGCAGGCTAAAGACTAAAGGAGACAGAGTATTTGCCTCCAGACTCTGGAACTCTCTCCCTGAGCCGCAGATCGCTGACTCAGTGGTCTCTTTTAAAAAGCAGCTCAAAACCCAGCTATTAAAACTGGTTTTACATGAACTCCATTAATATTATTGTCCCTCCAGGAAGTTGCACTCACCAAATCTTAGCAGTCACCTGTGTTTTCTGTACTGGCCTTTTCTGACTAGTCACTGCAACTCAGATGAACTTTGATCAATCCCATAGTCATTACTTCCTTGTTATCCTGGTGTTACGTCTTGGATTTGAACACAGACACAGCAAGCTACCATAACAGAGGCTGTGGCGTCTGTTACACGTGCTGAAAGAGACGTGGTGAGTTTGATGTCCATATTTGGACAATGTAAGAAAGAATATTTAAAAAGTCAGAGAGTACGTATCTGTGTCCTAAACTACAGTATGTGTGCTGTGCCTGTGTTTTTTTCTGTGTGAGAAAATGTGAAATAAATATTACCCTCAGTGTTAACTAACACAAATTCCTTTGAGCGTTCTTAGCTTTTTTAACATGCGATTGACCGCGTGACGTTTGTATCCAGTATGCACAAGAAACTGCTTCTCTTTTCTAAACTCTTTCTACCAAATCAGCCATCCTTTGAGGTGAACTGTAACGTCTGAGTGACCCTGTGACAGACTGTCAGCATCGTTGTCATGGAGATTACAGCATCTTGTAGTCTTTATGTTATGCTGAAACACAGTGCATGTGTGTAAAGGGGCTGATTGTGTACATAGAAACAAAAGAAAACTTAAACAAAACAAAAAATGGTTGAAAAATATTGCAACTTTGACCAGGTGCTGCAAAATCTGTCATTTTAGGCTGCAACAATCACAAAAACCCACAGTAAATCCTGGAGGGATTGTTATATATACTACCTAGATCAGTTATTGACTCACTTGTCTCGTAGTTATATTTCTGTCTAACTTGTAAGATGGGAAGCACCTTATGATTCATCTCTTGAAAGGTATAGAAATATACCTTGCTCATTTCTTGACTGTGATTGGACAGAGTGATTGCAAGAAAATTAGTTTTGTTTTAAATCAGGTTAAAAGTTCTGTCAGAACCTCTCTTCTGAGTTTGGTTTAAAAACTAGAAGCTGCAGAAGCACAAACGCCTTCACGCTGGTTTTTAAAGACCTCGGAAATAAAATCAGCTCACGTCCACTTGTGGCCTGAAACGCTACAAAAACATCAGGAAACGGCCCGAGGTGGAAGAACAATCATGTAAATTTTATAGAAACTGTCTGGTTTCAGGGTCGGAGATGCATCCAGACCAACTGTAAGGTTAAAGCAGATCGTCTTTATTCCTCGTTCTAACCCCGCCTCCTGGACCTGAGCTGGTTTTACTGTGTAAGTTTTTTCTTGTTCTTTTGTTTTAGATGTTTTCAGGTGTCCAGCTAGACCCAGAAAAACCTGGAACAAAAATAATGAAAACTGGATCTAAAGCAGTGGATTGACAGAACAAATCAGACAAAGAGCCAAAAAAAGACAACGACACCTGAAGCAAAGCAGACGACTCGAATAAACCGGAGAGAAAACAGAAAACCTCAAACACAAAAAAACCATGGGGCCGGAGCTTAAACCTCCAAACAGTTCTGATTGGTCAGTTAAACGTAGAAGAACAAAATGAAAAACAAACCATTCAGAGATTAGGATCAGTTCTGACTAGAACCACGAGAAGAAACGACAGGTCCAGTTTTACTAAAAATGATAAAAACTAGGGATGCCCTGATACTGATACTGCTGGCATCAAGTATCGGTCCGATACTAAGGTTGTGTGCTCATATTAGTACTCATTAAAGTACTTCGAAACTATGAAGCCAAAACTATTTAACACATGATGCTCAGCTCTCATTGAGACAGCGAGACACCAGCAGCTAACTGGAGCTAACGCTAGAACAAATGGAGTCAGTTTGTCTTATACGTAGTAGTACTACTAGTTGTTGTTATACATGCTGCTGGAATTCTCACAGTACTGACAATTGGTTTGGTAAAGTACCAATGAATCCATTAGTAATGCCTGATCAATTCCCAAAGCAAGCATGTTTTTTAGCTGCTAATGTTTTGCTATATATTTATATTTATAAAATGTTATTTTAAACCCCATATTGCACTTTAATCAGGACTTTGTATCCTGTTTGGTAATGATGCATTCAGTCTGGACTTACCCCCTTCAGTAGGAGCAGAGAGGTGAGAGAAACTCAGAGTTAAAAACAGAACTGAACCGATCTCTAATCAACATCTAGCTGAAGGAAACTTTCAGCCAGCGAAGCATCTAAAGCTATGGGTCTAGTGCTGGTCCTGGAGAAACACCATCCTGCAGGTTTTAGATGTTACAAACATACTGATCAATAAAATTCTATAGGACTTAAGGATCTGCTGAGGAGATCTTTTAACCACTGAATCAGGTGTTGGAGCAGCAAACATCTAAATTCTGCAGAATGCTGGACCTGAGAACCAGGACTGGACTCTGTTGGTCTAAAGAGACTTCAGAGCAACAGCTTGGTCCACAAACTCACATGCTGATGAAGAGATGGGTTCATGTTGGCAAGGATGAGGAGAAAAAGAGAAAAAACATTACAACGAAACAAAGAAAAACCGTTACAAACATTAAAACATTCCTTTTACTTAAAAGTCGTTTTATTTGGCAAACCATCCAGCGCTTCAGCGGAGGGAGGAAAGCAGCAACTCACTCACACACAGTGGGGATTGGGAGGTGCTGACATGAACTGGGGCTACAGTCGGGCAGTGAGGGAAGACTTTGAGAAGCTCCTAAATCCCACCATTCAGTATTCAGATGAGGAACCAGAGCTGAGAGACCTGGGGACGGACTGTCCAATTTCTGGGTCAGAAGTCTCTGAGGTGGTGGGTGAGATCTGTCCTGGGTATCTCAAGGCTATGGATGTTGTAGGACTGCATGGTTGACATGTCTCTGCAACACTGTGTGGTCATTGAGGGCGGAGCCTGTGTGTGTGTGTGTGTGTGTGTGGGGAGGGTTTCCCATTTTTAAGAATGGGGTCCAGAGGGTGTATAGATGGATCAAACTCCTCAGCCTTCCTGGAAAGGTCTACTCCAGGGTACTGGAGAAGAGGGTCTCAGCTCTGCTCTTTGCAGATGATCTGGTCCTCCTAGCTTCATCAGGCTATGACCTTCAGCTCTTGCTGGGGAGCTTCGCAGCCGAGTGAGAAGCCGCTGGGATGAAGATCAGCACCTCACATCTGAGACCTTGATTCTCGACCAGAAAAGGGTGGTCTGTAAACTCTGGGTCAGGGTAGAGGTCCTACCTCATGTGGAGGAGTTTAAGTATGTCAGGGTCTTTTTCACAAGTGTGGGAAGGAGGGAGATTCACAGGTAGATCAGAGAAGCATCTGCTGTGAAGATGATACTGAACCAGTCTGTAGAGGTGAAGAAGGAGCTGAGCCAGAAAGAGTTCCAGTTATCATCTGATCATGAGCTTTGGGTAACCACCCAAAGAACAAGATCATGAATACAGAAATGAGTTTCCTCTACATTGTGTCTGGGCTAGGCCTTAGGAAAAGGAGGAGGAACTCGGACCTCCAGGAGAGACTCGTAGTAGAGCTGCTGCTCCTCCACGTGGAGAGGAGCGAGCTGAGGGCAGAATGCCTCCTGGACGCCTCCACGGGAAGGTGTTTCAGGTAGGAGGCCCTTGGGTTGACCCAGGACATATTGGAGGAATTATATCTCCAGACTGGTCTGGGAACACCTTGGGGTCAGTGGACAATCAGTCAGTTTGGACGGTTTAGAGTGTGAGTCGATGACGTAGGAAGAATGAGAGAAGTTTTGGAGGTTCAGGATGAAGATCTCTGTGTTGAAGGAACTTTTTCCTCTAACTATGCTTTCAATGAGTTGTTCATCACTGATGAACACACTGTAACCTGACTGATGAAGAGAAACATGTTTTATTATAGTTTACAGTTCTGAAGATGGAGCTTCAGAATGAGAGAAACTACACTTTGGAGGGAGATGTGAGAAACATTTTGTTTTCAGGCTAAAGTCAGGTGGGTGTTTGGGATTAAAGTGCAAGACAGGTGCTGATTCACATACACACACACACACACACACACACACACACACACACACACACACACACACACACCGATCTGACATTGACGTCGGCTCCGAAGCGAAGCATCATGTCCACAGAATCCAGACGACCCTGCTTGGCTGCCCAGTGAAGCGCTGTCTGAAAACACAAACACAGAAACAGTAACACACCAGCAACACACACCTAAAAACACACACTCACACCTGGAACACACACACACACACACCTGGTACACACAGCTGAAACACACCCAACCACCACCACATCCATCAGTAAACCCACTGGCTCTACTCGTGATTTTGAGGTTTGTAATTTATACGGTTGATTCTGTATTTGGGCCCAGTCTGAACCAGTTAGTTTAATGACACATTCTGAGTGCGTGACCTGTCGTCTGGACCGGTATCAGCTGGTATCAACAACGGGTCGCTCTGACACAGAATGCTGCTGCTCCACTTTAACCAGGAGCTCAGAAACAGAATGACATCACTCCAGTTTTAGCCTCCCCTCTGGCTTCCTGTGGATTTTACATTTTGTTTTTAGGTCATTAAATGGTTCAGTGCCTTCTCTTAGAGCTGTAGACTCTCTCCAGGGTGCTGAGGTCTGTTGATCATGTAACATTATATTTATATACACACACACGTACATGTATACACACAACATACCCACGGCCTCACATTTCACTAACACAAGTAGGTGGAGCCTCCTGTTCAAGTTTTTAGGTGGATGGTTCTACGGTTATCAGCTGGAATCAGACGCACAACACAGAGTCACAACAGACTCACAATAAATTCACAACAGACTCAACACTGACTCACTGTTGGACTTACATACTGTGGGTCCATCAGAACCAAAGGAAGCAGAAACAGATTTTTATTCTCCAGACGAATGATGAAATCAGGTTTCGTCTCTCAACTCAACCTGATGGTCAGGTTTTATCTGGAGTTTCAAAGAATTTCAGTCAAATAAAAATCAGACAAACAACAAACGATCCATTCCACAAACTTCCTCACTCAGCTGACACCTGTGTGTGTGTGTGTGTGTGCATGCGTGCATGTGTGTGCATGTGTTGTCTAGATGTTCATTGAACCTGACATCACCTGCTGAGGTGGTGACCAGAACCAGGACCAAGACAAAGACCAGGATCAGGACAAAGACAAGGACTAGGAACAGGACCGGGTTTATACGCGCAGCACTGGGGCTGCTTTAGCGAGTTCTGTCCAACTTCTTGATGAACTGGTTTGAGGAACTGTCAGCTTTGTTATGCTTTGGAGTAAGTCTGTCATGAAATTCCTTCTCATGAAGCGCTTTTCCTTTTTTAGCACTGCTCTCAAATTTTTCCCCCAACATTTTCCAAGTTTCTTTAATTATAAAGGAAGACGCCCCAAAATCATTAACGCATAGTCTGATTGGTGAGCTCACGGTCCAATGGGCCTTAGAGCCCATGTGGGTCACTTTTCATTTGGATCAATCAGCAGGCAGAACCCCTGACAAGTTATAAAACACATTTTTTATGTTTTTGTGGCCCAAGCATTGTCCCAGTCCTCCCAATTGGCCACTCCAGGCCTTTTACTATGTATATTCGTATTACGTATATACGTATACCACAGTATGACATATATATCACAATACACCTCAGTGCCACAACACTACATTTATAACTCAGTACAACATTGATACTACAGTATATACCACAGTACTATGTATACTACAGTACTACATACATATCACAGGACTACATACCTCAGTATAACATATATATCACAGTACTACATATAAACCACAGTACAGCTTAGTGGAATCTGTTCTCTACGTGTGACCCATCTCTTAGGAGCAGCAGTCAGATCACAGCTCCCAGGAGGCATTTGGGGGATTAGAATCTTGATCCATGGATACTTTGACACATGGCTTGGTCCAGGTATTGAACTCTGACCTTCCAGACCTCTATTCCCCATAAAGTATTCATTTTTGTTATTCTATTCATGCGAAGAGCCCAGTGGTAGCTGTGGCGCTGTTCACTATTATTTTGTGGAACTGATGAGGAAAATGTCTCTGTTGTGTAGTGTTTGGAAATAACTTAGTTATTTTAACTACACCCTCTTCAGATAAACATTAGAACTTATTTCTGGATTATAATGAAAAGTGATAAACTGTCATTTAACCCTGATAATAGCTAATATTTATTGAAGGTATCTAGGTTCTTTGAAAGAGTACAGTGAATTGAAATACCTTATTAATAATGTGAAGCTGAGACCAGATAAGACTGAACAATCATTTAATTTGAAAAACCTAAGAACACATACAGATAAGACAGTTTGAAAGTTTGATGTAAACACAATTAATATTCTTAAACATGTTGAGGATGTTAAAGATGGTTAATTGTGAGTTTTAACGGACCGTAGCATATGTTTTAATGACTAGGGAAGTTAGTTAATTTAGTTAACCTAGTTGTGACTTTAAGAGTCAATTTAGGGCTAATTTGAGTTTGGAATGGGATTTAGTTTGGCTTAATTTAGTTTGGAAGAATTAAGCTTTATCAAAGCAAACCTCTCGATCAGAAAGTGGTGTTCGCTCACTGAAAGGTGGACGCTCCTAGATCTGGCAGGCGTTGGTTTCTCCACGAGCTGAGGCTGGAGTCCCCAGACTCGGAGTGGTGGTCCTGGAAGGCGTGGCCGCCGAGGACCTCGCCGGACAGTCCGTGGATACGTCCCGGTCAGCAAGGGAGGCATCTCAGCAGGCATGCTGAACTCATTTCTGATCAGTTCCCGTAGTGAGGGAGAAACTGAGAGGCCTTGTTCAAAGCTGATGAAGGTTCAGCTAAGACTCGACTACATTCAGGCACAGACTCCGACTGTCGCAAAGACTGATTCGTACCGGAACTGAATATTAGTTTTGAGACTATGTTATCTTAAATTCAACCAATCAGAAGATATTAAGTGTACTAATCAAAACTGAGTTAGTGGACTGGTGGATAGCTCTGATTGGGTAGGGGGCTGTGAGGGAGTTTACCAACTCACATATGACTTCCGCCCGTTAAAAACTCACATTATAAATGTAGAAATGCATGAAATAGCAGAGAAGCATTATAACACTTTGAGTGTGTGGATGACCCTGAGCAGGAACACTACAGGAGACTGTTCTGTAAACAAGAGATTACAGTTTGAACACCAGTCTGTGGTGTTACAGAAGAGACGTCTTTAGAAGAATGTTTTATTAGACCAGCTAGTGTCCAGTGGGTCATCTGGGAAGTGGAAACCTGAAAGTGGACAGTAGGACACCTGTAGGGATCTTGATTCAGGTTAAACATAATCCAAGAGTCATTGTATTCCAAGTTATTGGGAAAGAAATGGATTATTGTTGTGATGGTCAACAGAGGTCAAAGGTCAGAGGATATAGCATATTTGATGATGCTACAGTTGTTAAGGTTGCAGACCCCTGATCCAGGAGGGTCTACAGGCTCCACCTCCACCAGTGTTTTGAATCAGAAAAGCTGATGTCATCGACTTCAGTAACTCAGTGTACCTTCACAGAGTTTCTGAACTCAGAGGTTAAGCTGTTATTGGTCTGTAGCTGGTTTGGTTAACAAAGTTAGGAACAACAACAACTCACCCCCTTCAGGTATTAGCAGGTCCACGTTCCATCAGGTTAGCAGGTCCACGTTCCATCAGGTAGTCATGGTAACACAAATAAACAGATAAGCAGAGAGGCAAACCATTACACAACTAACCTACTGGGTTCCAGGTCCAGAACTAAACACCAACAGAAACTAGGTGCTCTCTGAACTGGGACCAGGTCCAGAGGGAGTTTCACTCACAGTGATGAAGTCCTGAAGGCAGCAGAAAGAGAGAAGATGGAGACGAGAGAAATAAAAAACTAACAGCAATAAGATGAAATCTCAGAACTCCTGATCCAGTCCAGACCTTCTTATATTCTTTTAAAGTGGTTTTGATCCAGTTCTCCAGACTTTGTTTTTTCTCTCAGGTTCAGTTTTAGTACCATGGATTCTGGACTGGATCAGGGGTTCTGGACTGGACCAGGGGTTCTGGACTGGATCAGGGGTTCTGGACTGGATCAGGGGTTCTGGTCTGGAAGAGGAGGTCTGGATTTGGATTCTGATTTGGGTCCTCCAGGAAAACTTGTAAAGTTCTTGAACCAGAAGCAAGACTCTGGACAGAACCATGGCTGCATGGTGGCAACAGAGTTGTTTGCACTGTTGCCTCGCAGCAAGAAGGTCGCTGGTTCATCGCTGCAACCTGCTTGGAGCTATAGCATGTTCTCCCCATGCATGTGTGGGTTTTCTCTGGGTACTCCGGTTTCCCCCACAGATCAGTCAGCTAAATGAATAAATAAACACAACATAAGAACCAGAACGGGGTCTTTAAGGTGGATTATAGAAACGGACCTTCTTCATCACAAGACTGGGGTCCTGAGCAAGCAGCAGGTGCTGGACCGACAGGTCCCCCCGAGCAGAACTCCTCAACCAGTCCTTCTCCAGAGGATCCATCTGCACCCTGTGGAACAGAGACTGTGTGTGTGTGCGTGTGTGTGCGTGCGTGCGTGCGTGCGTGCGTGCGTGTGTGTGTGTGTGTGTGTGTGTAGGGGAGATGTGTTTGGTAAATAAATTCAACTCCAGAGATTAAAAATCATTTTTATCTAGTTTTTTAGTAGTTTAATGAGGTTTAGCTGCACTTAATCATGGGAAATGTAGGCTGTAAGGCTCCACCTGGTGAAGGAGTCTTCCTGCATGGGTCGATAATTTAATTTAACATTCATATAGGATACAACAACAACAAAAAACATACATCCAAACAGGAAGAATCTAAATCAATTACAGAGGTTTCATTAAATGAAAAGAAATGTTTAGAAAATGAGTGGAAAATATGAGCATATATGAATTAAACAAGTCAATAAATCACAGATACGTATCTCAAATCAAAGGATTTGATCAGAAGAATCCATCCATGTCTGGAGGAGAAAGAAGCTGTTTTCAGATTTTTGTTTTAAATAAATATGAATTTAATTTTAAGGAAGAGTAGCTTTAGATTTTATACATTTGTTGCATCTGTGAATATAAAATATGGATATTAATCAAATAAGGTAACATAATATATATTTATTGTCCATATATTTTCATATACAGTGAATCCAAAAATCACACCCCTACAACAAAGTGCTTCCATAAATGTTGTTCATAATAAATGTAGTGAGAACTCGCCACGTTTTACAGGTGTGTTCACCTGGAGGAAGGTCTCTGGTTTCATGTTTCAAAAGGTACACGTTTCGCTTTGCCTCATTTGCCTCACAACCTCATTCTTTGAGTCATTACCCAAAGATCGAATGTAGATCGAACGCCCGGTAAATCAAGAGCCTTGCTTTCTAGTTTAGCTCCTTCTTCATCACAACAGTCTGGATCTTTTCCACTTAAAGCACTTGATCAGAATATGATGGAGTAGAGTTCTTCTACAGCATCAGGAACAATCACATACTGTTTGGAGTTCACTGGAATCTTAAAGCGATTAAGAAATCCTTGGTAACCAGAAGATTTACCTTCACTGATTAATGACTGACTTATCAACACAGGCTGACAGCTCTCTGCTGCTCAGTAAATACTACAGGGTTCTCAGACACACACACACACACACACACACACACACACACACACACACACACACACACTGAAGTGAGTCGTGTGTATGATGACCTCACCATGACGGATGAAGCTGTGATGCTCCTTGTGTCGTCTTCCTCACTCTGCAACAACAACAACAGTTTCAAATTTATTTTTTATAACCTTTTTCTCTAAATGTTGCATATAATTCAATCAAAACTACTTTAATAATTCCAGAGGGAAATTAGATGTTCTAGTAAGTCCTTTAAGTTTTTCCATAAAGTCACTGCAGGCCGTTCTAGCTGTGGACAGGTAGGATCTTCTGTGTTGGAGCAGGTAGCGTCCTGTGTGCACGGCCCCACCTTTACAGCCTTTACAGCACGACAGCCAACAATGTGGAAACTTGAATTCTGTTGGCTTAAAAATGTTGCCTGTCAGTGTGACTGGGAGGAAGGAGGAACTTAAGAAGAATAACGAATGTAGTGGAGCCCTAAATCGATGTTTAGAACTGAAACATTATTAAACTTTGATACTTTAATAAATACTTCAGACTGCAGGTTTAACTCAGCTGGGATTTTGGGTCACGGGTTGAGTTTTATTTGAGCTTTGGACATGTCAATCAGCTGCTGTAAACTAGTCAGTCTACGTTTCCTGACCAGGAAGGCTAGCTCTGTCTTAGGATGCTCCCTAGAGACAGAGCAGACAGTGGGAGACAGAAGAACTCTGACCAAAATAACATCTGTGTTAGACAATGTCTCCCATCCCATGATGCTGTTGGAGAACTGGAGAGCTCCTTTAGCGACAGGCTGCTGCATCCTGATGCAGTAAGGAGCGTTTTCGAAGATCCTTCCTCCCAGCAGCTGTTAGACTGTAGAACCATCACTGCTCCCAACAAACTGCTGAAGTGTGTACATCCCTGCTGTATTTGCACAGTTTTTCATGCACAAAATATTACACATCCCTCATAATAAAAACCCTATTCTGTTTGAGAGTTCTGTGATTTTATCTGAACTTGACTAAAGTGTTTACATCCTGCTATATTTGCACAGTTTCTTATGCACAACCAGTTTTTTATGCACATTTTTCATAACAGAAACCATATTCAGTTTGATAGTTCTGTGACTTTATCTGATAATGACTATTGATGATTGTACATTGTTTTACTAGTATCTATGCTAGTATGAATACATATTTTTTGTGCCATGACTTTTTTGCTTTTAGTTTTCTATTTTACACATATCTTTTTGTTCTTGTGTGAACTTGTTTTCTCTCTTCTTGCATGTAACTTGCTGCTGGTGCACCTGAATTTCCTCACTGAGGGACAATAAAGGGCTTTTCTATTCTTTTCTACACATCATAACAAACCTACGGTTACACAACATAACAAGTGGCTGAAAGATAACATTTACAGACAAAATTAGCAGCACAGCATTAAAGGCATACTCAGTAGCCAGGTAAACAATGTAGCTTTTAACGTTTTTTTTAAAGCCTCTTAACAACGTTCCAACATAGTATAGCCATAAATATATTGTGGAGATTAAAAAAACCCCGAAAGAAATCAATAAAGTTGTCCCGCAGTTCTCTAAAAACTTCAGCCAATCCTATCGTTCGGTCCGAACGATAGGATTGGACAATCCAGCTGTCTGTCTGCCGCATTTCCGCACTGCTTGGATCCACCAATAATCCGCCCGGACACATTTTCCGTCTGAACATCCCGGAAGTGAAAGGAGGACAGAATTAGCGAATTAGCCGTCGGTTACAGCTTCCATTTTAAGATAAAAATACCAGAGTCCCCCCAAAAAACACCTTTTCAGCTAGCAGAAAACTAAAATCGTTTGGAGGTGAACAGAGGAAAAGCTGGGGGAACAGTGAAGTTAGACTCTGCATTGTTATTGTCGCAAAACAGGGTCCCATCCCGGGGGGAAGGCTGGCTTATGGATTTTACCCGACGGGAGGGGTGAGTGCACAGAGCCGTGTTTCTGTAAAATAGCTAGCGAGACCTCGTTTGTTTACCTGGCTACTGAGTATGGCTTTAAGACCAGAACAATAAAATCTGTCAAAAAGCAACAACATCAGAAACATAAAGGTGAAAAATCCTCATAAACAAAAATCACAAAAGAGCTCATCATCATCATCATCATCATCAGAATCTAGGGACCTCAGAACATCAGGACTTTTCATGGACCAGTGTGGTTCTGAATGACCTCATTTTAAGACGACCCAAACATGTGGAACAGACCGATTCTGAGGATTGTGGGTATTAAAGGACAACGCTGATGTCCCTGCAACGCAGCGTCCTGGAGTTATGATGGACGTGTGGTGCTGCTGAGGAGGAAGTCCCTGGGGAAGAAGAAGAAGGGGAGGAGGAGAGCGCTCTTCATCTGCCTCGTTAGTAATCGACTCAGCGAGGTGCCTCAGCGCGACTCGCTGCAGGTGAACGACAGGTAAGAAAACGGAGAAGAAGAACAAACAGGCTGCGTTCCTGTCTGACAGCTGATTATTCACCAACCCAAGTTCTTATAGTTTATTTTAAAAAACGAAGGGTTACGTTGGGTTCGAAGTAAGACTTAAAAAACTCATCATCATCAGTGTTTGTATAAAAGATTGATTTTATAGAGAAGTGGTTTTAAACCTGGAAACATGTAAATGTTCCTGCTGAAGGAAACATAATATGCTGGACCAGACAGCATCCCAGGTCATGCTCAGACTGCTAGTAGATGTCATCAGAGCATCTTCAACACATTGCTGAGCCAAGTGATTGCCCCAGCATGCTTTAAGTCCAGCATCATCCTGCCAAAATGATAATCTGTATCCTGAGTCCTGTCCATCACTCTGACCCATCATCAGGAAGTGCTTTGAGACTTGTCATTAGGTAAAGTGCAGCCTCCCCCACTCACTGGACCGTCTGCAGTTTACACCCATCCTCCTCATCTTCATCCATCGTCCTCGCCATCAGCCATTCTCATTCAAAATCTTCATCCTCACCCATTCTTCTCGCATGTTCTCTTCATCATAAACATAACCCACTCCTATGATTATCCTAATCCCTCGTCTTCACCCATCCTGCAGCCTTGAGGTTCTGTTCAATTTGGAGATGAGATCCAACAAATCAGCTGATTGTTAAAAAATAAAATCATCTCTGAGCCTCCCTCACTCTCCTCCGTGAACCGTCACCTTATCGTGGTGGAGGAGTTTGAGTGCCCTAATGATCCTAGGAGCCATGTTGTCTGGGGCACTTGTGCCCCTGGTAGGGTCACCCATGGCAAATTGGTCCTAGGTGAGGGGTGAGACAAAGTGTGGTTCAAAAGACTCTTCATGCAAGTACAATCATCGAGCCAGTGTACCCGGCCCGGAGGGTTACCGGGGTCCCACCCTGGAGCCAGGCCTGGGGTTGGGGCCCGTGAGCGAGCGCCTGGTGGCCGGGCTTTCGCCCATGGGGCCCGGCCGGGCCCAGCCCGAACTGGATACATGGGCTCATCCACCTGTGGGCCCACCACCTGCAGGAGGAACATGAAGGGTCCGGTGCAATGTGGATCGGATGGCAGACCGAGGCGGGAGCTTTGGCGGTCCGATCCCCGGACACAAAAACTGGCTATCGGGACATGGAACGTTACCTCTCTGGCGGGGAAGGAGCTGGAGCTTGTGGAAGAGGCTGAGCGATACCGGCTAGATATAGTCGGGCTCACCTCGACACATAGCGTTGGCTCTGGAACCCGAGTCCTTGAGAGGGGTTGGACCCTCTTCTATGCTGGAGTTGCTCCGGGTGAGAGGCGGAGGGCTGGGGTGGGCTTTCTGTTAGCCCCAAGACTCTCTGCCTGTATGTTGGGGTTTTCTCCGGGGGATGAAAGGGCAGCTTCCCTGCGCCTTCGGGTTGGGGAATGGGTCCTGACTGTTGTTTGTGCTTATGCTCCAAATAGCAGCTCAGAGTACCCACCCTTTTTGGAGTCCCTGGGACGAGTGCTGGATAGCGCTCCTACTGGGGACTCCATAGTCCTGCTGGGGGACTTCAACGCTCACGTGGGCAATGACAGCGTGACCTGGAGGGGCGTGATTGGGAGGAACGGCCCGCCCAATCTGAACTTGAGTGGTGTTCTGTTTTTGGACTTCTGTGCAAGTCGCAGTTTGGCCATAACGAACACCATGTTCGAACATAAGGATGCCCACCAGTACACCTGGTACCAGGGCAGCCTAGGTTACAGGTCAATGATTGACTTTATAGTTGTATCATCTGACCTGAGACCGTATGTTTTGGACACTCGGGTGAAGAGAGGAGCGGAGCTGTCAACTGATCACCACCTGGTGGTGAGTTGGATCAGATGGCAGGGGAAGATGCTACGTAGACCTGGTAGACCCAAACGTATAGTGAGGGTCTGCTGGGAACGCCTGGCAGAAGAGCCTGTCAAGATGGTCTTCAACTCCCACCTCCGGCAGAGCTTCGACCGCGTCCCGAGAGCAGTGGGGGACATTGAGTCCGAATGGGCCTTGTTCCGCTCTGCGATTGTTGAGGCGGCTGTTGCTAGCTGTGGTCGCAAGGTAGCCGGTGCCAATCGTGGCGGTAACCCCCGTACCCGCTGGTGGACACCAGAGGTTAGGGGAGCCGTCAGGCTGAAGAAGGAGGCCTACAAGGCATGGCTAGTCTGTGGGTCTCCAGAGGCAGCTGATGGGTATCGGAGGGCCAAGCGGGGTGCAGCAGTGGCAGTTTCCGAGGCAAAATCTCGAGCGTGGGAGGAGTTCGGCGAGACCATGGAGAAAGACTATCGGTCGGCTCCAAAAAGGTTCTGGCAAACCATCCGACGCCTCAGTGGAGGAAGGCGGCAACTCGCTCACACTGTTTACAGTGGGGATGGGGAGCTGCTGACATCAACTGGGGCTATAGTCGGGCGGTGGAAGGAATACTTTGAGGAGCTCCTCAATCCCACCGGCACGCATTCCTATGAGGAACCAGAGCTGGGAGACCTGGGGATGGACTGTCCAATCTCTGGGGCAGAAGTCGCTGAGGTAGTCAAAAAACTACGCAGTGGCGGAGCCCCGGGGGTGGATGAGATCCGACCTGGGTATCTGAAAGCTATGGATGTTGTAGGACTGTCGTGGTTGACACGTCTCTGCAACATTGCGTGGTCATCGGGGGCAGTCCCTGTTGAGCGGCAGACCGGGGTGGTGGTTCCCATTTTTAAGAAGGGGGACCAGAGGGTGTGTTCCAACTATAGGGGGATCACACTCCTCAGCCTCCCTGGGAAGGTCTACTCCAGGGTACTGGAGAGGAGGGTCCGGTCGATAGTTGAACCTCAGATAGAAGAGGAGCAACGTGGTTTTCGTCCTGGTCGTGGAACTGTGGACCAGCTCTTTACCCTCGCTAGGGTGATGGAGGGGTCATGGGAGTTTGCCCAACCAATCCACATGTGTTTTGTGGATTTGGAGAAGGCTTATGACCGTGTCCCCAGGGACACCCTGTGGGGGGCGCTCCAGGAGTACGGGGTGGATGGTCTTTTGTTAAGGGCCATTCAGTCCCTGTACCAGAGGAGTGTGAGTTTGGTTCGCATAGCCGGCAGTAAGTCGGACCTGTTTCCAGTGAGGGTTGGACTCCGCCAGGGCTGCCCTTTGTCACCGGTCCTGTTCATAACCTTTATGGACAGGATTTCTAGGCGCAGCCGTGGTGTGGAGGGTGTGGAGTTTGGTGACAGGAGAATCTCGTCTCTGCTTTTTGCAGATGATGTGGTCCTCCTAGCTTCATCAGGCTCTGACCTACAGCTCTTGCTGGGGAGGTTCGCAGCCGAGTGTGAAGCGGCTGGGATGAGGATCAGCACCTCCAAGTCTGAGGCCATGGTTCTCGGTCGGAAAAGGGTGGCTTGCCAACTCCAGGTCGGGAGAGAGATCCTGCCTCAAGTGGAGGAGTTCAAGTATCTCGGGGTCTTGTTCACGAGTGAGGGAAGGAGGGAGCGGGAGATCGACAGGCGGATTGGGGCAGCGTCAGCAGTGATGCGGACGCTGAACCGGTCTGTTGTGGTGAAGAAGGAGCTGAGCCGGAAAGCGAGGCTCTCGATTTACCGGTCGATCTACCTCCCAATCCTCACCTATGGTCATGAGCTTTGGGTAGTGACCGAAAGAACGAGATCGCGGATACAAGCGGCCGAAATGAGTTTTCTCCGCAGGGTGGCCGGGCTCAGCCTTAGGGATAGGGTGAGGAGCTCGGACATTCGGGAGAGACTCGGAGTAGAACCGCTGCTCCTCCATGTCGAAAGGAGCCAGTTGAGATGGTTCGGGCATCTTGTTAGGATGCCCCCTGGACGCCTCCCCAGGGAGGTGTTTCAGGCATGTCCTGCCGGCAGGAGGCCCCCGGGTCGACCCAGGACACGCTGGAGAAAATATATCTCTGGTTTGGCCCTGGAGCGCCTTGGGATCCTGCCGGAGGAGCTGGTAGAAGTGGCTGGGGAGAAGACCGTCTGGAGCTCCCTAATTGGGATGCTGCCCCCGCGACCCGGACCCGGATAAGCGGAAGAAGACGAGACGAGACGAGACGAGCCTCCCTCACTCCTTCCCTCATTAGAGGAGGTCTGATGAGGAGGAGGTAGGAGATGAAATCTGAGGAGTCGAGGTCTAAAAGGAGGAAAGAGACACTGACGGGGAAGAGGTGGTGGAGAGAGTGTGTGTGTGTGTGTGTGTGTGTGTGTTCTCTGTTTTCAGTAAAAAAAACAGGAATCAAAAGATTAAAACGTGGCTAATTATCCATCTCTACGTCTCTCAGAGCTTCTGCTGATTCTGATCTTCCTCAACATGATGATGTTCCAAAGAATAAATAAGGAAAACAATAAAAGCAAAAGCAAAGAAAGGATGAAAAGATAAAAACAAGATGCTCCTTGATCAGATGGAGAAATGAGATCATTTCAGACCATGAAACCAAGATAAGATGGAATTTAATGAATCAGAAGATAAAAAAATAATCAAACATGAGTTACGTTGCATGAAAACAAAAAGAAAAATTATTATATAATCATTATTGCAGTTTTTCTGCTGATAACATGAAGTCTGATTATTATTCATTAGTTTATTCTACATTTTCAAAATAAACAACAAACACTGTTATTAAAAGGTATTATTTAAAAGTAAACTTTTCTAAATATTAACATAATTGTTGAAAATGTCAAAAAACACAAAGCAGATTGACTCAAACTGAACCATTCACAGCAGAAAGTGATGTGGGCGGGGCTTCTCGTTTCCTCCTGAGGTTGACCCCGACTCAGAGCTCCTGGAATCAGAGTCCTCCAGAGTCCAGACCAGTAGAGTCTATAAGCCCAGCTCCCCACGCCCACTGTAAACAGTGTGAGCGAGCTGCTGCCTCCCCCCCCCCAGATCCAGGTACTGTGTCCCTCAAGCTCCAGGCAGAGGAGCTGCAGCTACTGTATTCCTGCAAACCCTCCTGGATTAATCACCTGGACAGTCCTTGGATTTGTATTGAAGGTTTGTAATCTGATCTAGACATTCACACAGGCGTTCACCCAGGCGTTCATCCAGATGTTCATAGATGTTTCATTAGAATCCATCCAGCAGTTCAGGAGATGTTTCATTAACAGCCACATCAGTTTATTTATCATAACTGACTCAGACCTGCCTCTCTGTTAACATTAGCCTCCTGCTGACAGTTTCAGCTGTTAAACATCTGAATAACCTCTGGAGCTCCTTTAGCTCCGATGTTTTCCAACAAGGGGAACAGGAAGTGGGAGCCGTCTCCTCTCCGGCGCTCCTCCTCGCTGATCAGAGGAGCCGACTCCTCACGTCACTTTCTCTGTGTGAGGGAAAACGACAGCCTGTGAGAAGCTTTAACCTGAAAGTGATGCATGCTGGGAAGTGGAGACACTGACTGCGTTGGAGGCCATGGAGGCGATGGCAGTTGGTTTCATTGATGATGAGACGTTTTGTGCTTTAAAGGAATCTCAGCGGCACGTTCTCAGCTGACAGTGGTAACAGAACGAACACACCTGTCAGGCTCAGGTGTTTCAAGGCTGGTTTGTTGTCTCACAGCCACTTTTTAACTTTTAAATAATAATCCACAGATGAGTGACATTTATTAGACACAGTTTCAGCCTCTTGTCCTGGTTTTCAGTCTGGATCGTTTACTTTGTCATATTTCTGGTTTTATTTGACCTGTTTTAACAAAATGTCACCTTTTTATTTAGTGTTAGACCGTTTGCCCTGACAGGTGTCTCTTCCACAGCGAACATTCATTCAGTTTTGTGAGCATGCTCTGGAATTGTATTTCGCTCTGAATGACAACATTAATTTTTGTTATCCTGATTTTAGATGCAACCAAAATTTTCTGATATCACAGTTGAGAAAATGGGTTTGTTACCTTCCAGAAAGAAGCTTTTGTGTTAGCATTGGTAACTTTGACTACGTTCACACTGCAGGTCTTAATGCTCAAATCTGATTTTTTTAATCAAATCCGATTTTTTTGTCTGGCTGTTCACACTACAACTGAAATGCGACAGCAAACAGTCTCCAGTGTGAACGAATCACGGCCCCAAAGCGGCCCGCATGCGCAGACGATGACAAGACGTCACACATAACGTGCTCTGTTTACGGAAGTAAAATGGCTTTGGACTTGAACATGGCCCAATTACGGTAAGATATATTTAAGGCTGAAATACACCGGAGACATCAGCGCTGCGCCACGTCGCTCTCGCACCGTTATTTTGATTAAAAACCATTTTAGTTCGTCAGATCACTCATCACACGGGGACCGCCACAGCGCTTCCCAGAAACGCGAGTCCACGCCACAGCGCTAAGTTCACTTGAACAGAATTGTCACCTAATATATTACTAATCAAGTCCTAAACCTCACTGTCTGTCCACCGACTGCCTCCGTCTCCAGTATCAGCTCTACGTGTTGGAGCGTTTCCCTCCGCCGGCGCTGATTAGTGGTCTGTCTCCTGTCGGTCACGTAGGAGGCGGATTCAATGCGACATGTCCGTTCAGACTGAAGTCGCTTTCAAAAACATCAGATACGTATCCGATTCAGTACCACATATGAAAGTGACCTGGGTCGGATTTGAAAAACTCAGATCTGTGCCGTTCAGACTGTCTTAAAAAAGTGAGATATAGGTCGCATGAGGGAAAAAAATCGGATTTGAAGCGCATTTGGCTGCAGTGTGAACGTAGCCTTTGTGTCAACCACAGTGCCTCTTTCCTGTGGGGTGCCACAAGGATCAAATCTTGGACTGCTCCTTTTCTGTCCCTATTTTCTTCCTTTAGGCTCCATTGAGGCATGTGTCTCCTTTCACTGCTATGCTTAAAGAAAAACTGCCATCTTAAAGGTGCTTTGTGGGGGATTTGAGTTGAGAGAATATTTTGAATCCAACGTCTCAAGGCCCCTCCCAAAGCATCCCCCCTTCCCCCCTCCTGCTTCCTCTAACTCCATCTCTACATGTGCATCGCTGCTGAGCACTGCAAAATTTTAATTCATGGCTCCCAGCTCCTGCATGACTAAAGGGTTCAATCACTCACAGCTTACAAATCATGTTCTCAAACGGTAATGCCTGATTCTCTCAGACATGACTGTCACACTCGTCTTGAACCGGCAGCTGCCTGCTGCAGGCTGCAGAACCCGGAAATGAGGAGACGCTCGACTAGATACAGAATGCTCGACCAAAATAAACGCGTATCCTTGGCAAGCCTTGCCTTTCTGTGTGGAGAAAAGTGTAATAATAATAATAATAAATCCCTCAGTAGCCGAGGAATGGATAACTTTTTAGTAGAAATGACCTCCGAGTCCTCCATGACGGCTGAGACTGTAAACAGGAAAACACGGAGCGTCCTGGGCACGCGCTGCCCCGCCTCTATCAGTTTGCGCGAAGTGCATGCGCATTGACTGACAGCTGACAATGTGGAAATTTGAATTTTTTTGGCTGAAAAAGTTTGCCGGTCAGAGAAAATTCAAAGGGGGCTCTAGGAGGAAGGAGGGTCTTCAGAGGAATAACAGATGTTGTGGATCTCAACCCATAGATCATAGTTTAGACCTGAACGATCATTTGAAACATTTATGAAACTTTGACAGAAATAAAAATAATCCACATAGGAGCTTTAATTCAACAGTGTCTTCAGTCAGAGGCTTCTTCAGATCTGCTGCAACACAGAAGGTCCTTCCTGTCCACAGTTAGAACAGCCCGCAGCGACTTTATGAAAAAACCTAAAGGAGTTACTAAAACGTCTAAAGCCAGCTGAGAACCACTGGCCTAAAGAAAACAAAAAGAAATTCATCACATTGCAACATAAAACTTCTTCTTCCAGACTCAAATACACTTACAAAGAAAGACAATCAAATACATAAAAATAGTCAAATCAGATATAAAATGTAACTTGGTCTCTTTGGCGTTTGACGCCACATCAGATGTTGGTTTTAGTTAGTTTGGTCTTAACTTTAGATTTGGTATTTTACTTTTCCATTTTTATTCTATTTGATTTCATATTAGTTTTATGGTACTTAATTTAAAATGATTATAGTCGTATTGATTATTTTGTTTTATTGTGTGTGAGTGCTGATATGCTTGATGTGTTTTATCTGTAGAGCTTTTTAATTAAAGGTGGGTTGGATTGGAAAAACAGAAGCTCTGCCCCTCATTAACATTTTAATTGAGATTTTCCACCCATTGTGTTTACCTAAAAGATGGCTGAGGTGAGCGGCGACTGTAATGAGACGATAACCACTTCATTGAATTGTCTGAGGCGCTCTGGAGGAAAAACCTGGACCGTCTGGATTCTGCCCTCTAATTGTTTCAGATGAAAACCCATTCTGGAGCTGGTGGTGCAACCCTCACAGGGGTCACTAAAGGTCAACTGAATTATGATTACGCTGCAGCGGCATTCAGTGGAACCCCCCCACTCCTATACAGTACACACAATAATGGAAATGGAATAAGAGCTTGTGGAGAGGACCAGAGCTGCTGTTGGGTTCAGACCTCTGGTGCTGATGAGGTTCTGGTGCTGCTGAGTGGGTCTGGTTCTGATGAGGTTCTGGTGCTGAGTGGGTCTGGTGGAGGCGTATTTCAAATTAAACATGTGTTTTCTGGAAGCTGGGACTGAAGAAGACCACTGGACCTCTGAGTCCATCAGGCAGACCAGTGGTTCTTCTCTCTGTAGCAGCTACAGACCAATCTCTACTATTTTTTTTCCAAGACCCTGAAAAAGGTTGTGACTCAGCAGCTCACAGCAGCTCTGGACCAACACATCTCTAATAGTCTTCAGTCAGGTTAGAGCTCATTCTACTGAAACAGCTCTTCTTAGAGTCTCCAGTGACGTTCTGAATAGAAGTGATGCAGGAGGATGTTGCACTTCCTTGAATCCTCCATTCATGTGCGCTGGCACATTTTGCAGCAAAACATGATGAACATGAGGAAAGAAACGGACAGCAGCTACAGCTTCAGTTTTAGGAACAAATACCAGAGTCCCAAAAAGAAAAACACCTTTTCAGCTCGCAGAAAACGAGACGACATTTGGACGTAGAAAGAGGAAAAACCAGGGTGAACATTGGCATGGCGTTGCAATGACTGGCGCTCTGCACTCTCTTGTTAATTTGTCAATGTGCAGTTCTGGGACCATGTTTAAGATAGCTAGCTATACCTAGCTTGTTTAGAGCAGTTTTAAAAGCAGAGTCGTTCACAACACACCCTGGGTCACAGATCAGGGCGTTATTTAATAGATTTCACTAAAACAACTCTAATTTCATCCTTTTAAAACATTAGATGACCTTTGTTTAAACTAATCAGGTCGATGTGACCCTGGAGAGGATGATGACAAAGATCTTCGGCCACTCACCCTGCAGGAGGCAGCCGGTTCGCTGGTCAGTGAAATAGAGTCGCTCCTCAGAGACAGGTCACAACAGGTCATGTCTCCTCCATCGGCCAGAGGGATCTCCAGATCTGAAGGTCTGTCAGCTTTCTGAGCAGCTGCAGCTCCACGGGACTGAAAACACAACCGAGATGATCTCAGTGCAGCAGAGGAACGCCACAAATGACCAACCAGCTGCTTCATCTGGTGCTCTACAACAAACTCAGGCACAACAATAGCTCTGATATTACATTTGATATTAACTCTGAAGTTAGCTTTGATGACAGCTCTGACATCAGCTCTGATGGTGGTCCTGGACTTACACAGGGCGGTTACTTCTGATGTTCACTGAAACAAGTCGCTTCCTTTTTCAGCAGTCTGAGGTCTGGAGCAGGTCTTCATCCAGGGTGTCTCTGTACATTGCTGCATTCATCCTTCCCTCTATCCTGACTAGAGGTTGTGCTAGAATTTTTCTTGTTTTTGTCATTTTGACTGACAGGGTTTAAAAAAAAATCTGGTCATATTCTCTTTTTACCCATCATATCTCTTTTTTTATGATGATAATGACATATTCAGTAGCTCTTTTCATTCATTTAAATAATGACATTGAGAGAAGCCAGTGCAGGGGGTTCAGGCCTCTGGTCAGGATGCTTCCTTGATGCCTCCCTGGGGAGATGTTTCGGGCATGCCCCACCGGCCGGAGGCCCCCAGGTCGACCCAGGACAAGCTGGAGGAAGTTCATCTGTACATCTTGTCTGGGAATGCCTGGTGGTCCCAGTGGAGAGGACAGTCTGGGATGCCCTACTTGGGATGCTGCCCCTACGACCCAGACCCAGATAAGCGGAGGAAAGCGAGGTGAGGCGAGGTTTGAGAATCCTTCAGGTGCCTTTTGTCAAACTCCAGGTGAGCTGCTATGTGTCTTTTACTAAGGAGTGGCTTCTGTCTCACTCTACCATACAGGCCTGAGTGGTGGATTGCTGTACTGATGGCTGTCCTTCTGAAAGGTTCTCCTCTCTCCACAGAGGAACTGGAGCTCTGACAGAGTGACCATCAGGTTCTTGGTCACCTCCCTGACTAAGACCCTTCTGATCACTCAGTTTAGATGACCAGCAGCAGGAAGAGTGCTGGTGGTTTAGATCTTCTTCCACTTCCAGATGATGGAGGTCACTGAGCTCATTTGGGGCCTTTAAAGCAGCTGAAATGTTTCTGTAACCTTCACAGATTTGTTCCTGGAGACAATCCTGTCTCTGAGGTCTACAGATGGTAGTTTGTGCTCTGACATGCACTGTCCACTGTGGGACCTGATATAGACAGGTGTCTGTCCACATCAGGTCCAGTCAGCTGAATTTAACACAGGTGGATCCGTCGAAGCTGCAGAAACATCTCAAGGATGATCAGTGGAAACAGGATGAACCTCAGCTCAGTTGTGGGTTTTGCTTTTATTTTTACTAAATTAGTCAAAATCTTCCCCCAAAAAACTTTTTCACATTGTCATTACGGGGCGTTGTGTGTATTTTTAGGGAACAAATGATTTTAAGAACTCAGAACCAAAAGGTCTGCAGAGTTTGGGATTTTATAGTTTTTACAGTAAATCAGAAACATGATGAAACCCAGTTAATTAAAAGAGAAAAGGACATTGTGTCTGTTTGAATTTCTATTTTCCGTTCACACAAACCAAAAGTGTCAAATAAACCCCATCTGAAATGAAACTGAAGATTTTCTAAAACTCTTTAAATCTAAATTTAACACTGACCTCATCAAACTCTGAGGTGGAGCTGAAATTAAACCTCTAAGGACTTGAACACAGTAGGAAGTCCTACAGCCTCTACACAGATGTCCTGACTCTACCAGCTCGTCTAAGATCTCCTCAAGTAAAATCAATGCAGCTCAACATGTTCTCTGAAGGCAGTGTTCATCTTCACCTGAGGAAGCTGCCAGGCCAGTACAGGTTCTGTTCAGTACCAGTAGGTCCCAGCAGCTACAGCTTAACATCCCACTACGCCTGGCTGTCCTTTAACTGGGGGGACTGCTGCTGTCCCAGGGGGACTAATTATCACACCAGCTCAGATCTTCAGAACTCTCTAGGCCGGCCCAATGAAACACGCCTCTCCCATCAGTTTGGATTTAGATCATTACCTCCAGGTTTACATCATGGTGCCGTAATCAGGAACAACACTGCTCTCATAAGGATTAGACCAGACTGATTCATCAGTGAGTTAGAGCTGCTGGGTGGTGCTGGTCCTGAGACGTATGGTCCTCTGTTCAGGATGGACACTCACGAACAGAGGATGCATACTCCTATAATACACACACATTATATCCTGGCATCGTCCTTTTCTATCAAAACTGCATCAACAATAAAATTAGCATGAAAAAGTTCTCAGCTCAGCTGGTGTATGCACATTTCTAGGGGTACTGATTTCAGAGGGAGCTGGTAGACCAGCTCTGTGTCCAGGTGTTAGTTTAACACTAAATCCATACAGGATGGACCCCTACCCATCCCAGGATGAGCAAAGCAGATTCATACCATAAAAATTCAGGACTGAGGAAAAAAGTTCCCACGTTATCTGATGTAAACAAGCTGCATCATTTCACGCCTTGTTGTTCTGACTGAGACTCAGATAAACAGGAAGTGAAACCAATGAGGGTGTTATTCTGTTCAGTTTGGCTGCAGAGGCTGAGTCTGCCTCACCATCATCCTGTGTACTTCTTGTTTGTTTGATCAGAACTGGACCTGTTCTGGATCCACTCTCTGAACCATGAAGGCTCAGAGACCCCCCCCCCCCCCCCCCCCCCCCCCCCCCCCCCCCCCCCTAGTTTCCTGCTCGCATCAGGATCCCTTCAGGTTTTATTTAATTTTTCATGGTGTCCTCAGTCAGAGTTTCCTTTCAGCGCAAAGTCAAAATGGATTCAGCGACCTCGCTAATACTTTACATTAGTCTTTATTATTTCACTGCGCCTGCAGCAGCAGCAGCAATGTGCAGGTAGCTACCACCAGCAGAAGATGGAGGGTTAATCCTGATTAGGCGCTGAGCCCCCCACCCCCACCTCAGTCCTCCTGGTGAACACTCAGGCCTGTAAACTGTTTATCAGATGCTAATGCGTGAGTCTAATCCTGTTTGCATTCAGATTATCTCTCCGTATCACCATCTCAGGAAGGATTTGCTGGAATTTTCTGAGGGCTAAATAACTTTCTGCTCTATATCAGTGTCTTCAGAACTGAAATCAAAAAGTCCGGCTGGCTGAAGAGCTGCACAGAGATCTCCTTGGGAATGGGTGAAATGTTTATATTAAATAAAATCATAAAGGGCTGCAGCTGATGAGCTGTTAACATTCATGATGTTTTATGGTGAACATAAAAAGTTAAACTGTCAAGACTGAACACGCTGATTGTTTGAGACGAAAGGCAGCAGAATCCAGAATGAAATAATATTTTAAACTGTTCAGAATGAAAAACAGTTTATTAAAAACCTGAACAGGTCTTCTATCCACCGTGTGACAGGTGAAGATCTGAACGCATCATTACCGCTCCCAACCCACAATCTGCAGGAATAAATCCATAAAAATCAGCTGCAAAGTGTTTTTGTAAAGCAGGAAACGTGTCGGAGGGAGGAAGAAACGCTGTCAGGACAGAACCTGATCAGAGGCTCCGTTTAGAACCAGAACAAAGACGCTACCTGAGAGCGCAGAACAAAGGCAGCTATGAAGACCAGACAGGTGAGATCATGAATAAAGATGAGTTCCCATCAGCCCCTCCCGTCTCTGGACTCACCTCCTCCGTTCCCGTGACAACCAGCACCGGGATGCTGCTGCCGGACTCAGCTTCATCCTGATTGGCCGGTGCAGACGTCAGGTCCAAGTGTGCCAGGTTCAGGTCCAGACAGGATGCTGCTTGGAGACAAAGAGGTTAACACCTGGACAAGTTTCTAAACAAAGACTAGTTCCTGGTCCTGGTTCTGGGTCTGGTCCTCTCTCCGTCTCCTTTTCTGTCCCTGTCCCTCTGCTCCCTCCCCGTCTCTTTCTGTCTCTGGACCCGTCTCATATCTCAGGTTAACCTCGTAAAAGGCATCGTTGAAATATGGAGCGTTCTTGATGTTTATCCATCCATCCATTTTCTGTAGCCGCTTATTCCTCCACAGAGGGTCGCGGGGCAGCTGGTGCCTATCTCCAGCGGTCAAGGGGCGAGAGGCGGGGGACACCCTGGACGGGTCGCCAGTCCATCGCAGCTTGATGTTTATTTAAAGAATATTTTATAGTGTTTTTATTTTCTTTAAAAATTTGATTTTACTTAGTTATTAAACATTTGTTATATTTGATTTAATAAAATTACAGAAAACTTTATTTTCTTTCAAAAACTGATTTGTAAAAGTTTCAGGTTCAATTCAAACTTAAAGCAGGTGATCAAACCTGGTCACTGGCCTTGCAAGGGTTAAAGGTCTGACTGGTTGGTTCTGGTTCTGAGACCTGATCTCCCTGCAGAGAACTCAGAATAAAGGTGTAATCACACCTCCACACCAGCTCCCTGTTGGCTTCTCCAGCTGCACTTTGACCCCTCAGATCGGCTCTGAGCAGTTTCATTTACAGTTGTTATGAAATGTTCCATCTACTATAAACAAAGACTTGTTTTAACACTTCTGGGTAGACATGGTGACACATGAATTGAACAGTTCCTATAATCTGACCCATAGGTTAAGAGACTGACTGATGCACACAGCTGTTTGTAAGAGTCGAGGTAACTAAAAGTAAGAGATGCGTGAGTAAAACAGTTTTTGCAGCACAAAGAAACATCTGGTGACTGACTGTCAATCCTACTATGCACACAACTGTGGGCTAGAGCGCACGGCACTGATGAGCAAACGCTTAACACTGTCAATGCACGTTCAGCTGCTCAGCCTTCACTCCACTGGAAACCACTGAGACTCTGGAGGCGGAGCCTGTGGTTGATCCTCTGATTGGTCAGTTCCTGCTATTCTCTCACCCTCTCTCTGCTGTGGTGATTTGGATCAAAGATGAATTACATGCAGGGATTTTTGGACATTTTTGGCAAGTGACTCCAATTTCCAGTTTATTTAACTACATTAAAAATATGAATGCTTACTTTTTTAAACTGAAATCTTTTAGAGTTTTCATCAACCTGAACTCAAGACTATCACATATAGAAAAGACTAAAATGTGTCTAAAACAAATCAGCATTTTGGTCCAGAAGACTAAGAACAACGCTGCCTTGCAGATGTATGAGATTCCCCCTCTCTCTTATCTCCTACCCAGGACGATCTCGTCCACCCCTGGGGCTCTGCTGCTGTGTAGTTGTTTCACTGCCTCAGCAGCTTCTGTCCTTGAGGTTGGACAGTCCATCCCCAGGTCTCTCAGCTCTGGTTCCTCATACTGTATGGTAGGACTGAGGAGCTGCTCAAATTATTCCTTCCACCACCCGACTATAGCCCCAATTGATGTCAGCAGCTCCCCATTCACACAGTAGACCAAGGGTACTCAAAAGTCGACCCATGGGCCGAATCCGCTGGGCCCAGTGGTGGGGTGAATACACATGGTACCATTGAGCACCATCCAGCACTTGTTCCAGGGACTCTAAAAAGGGCGGGTACTTTGAGCTGCTATTTGGTGCATTAGAACAGTCGGGATCTATTCCCCGACCCAAAAGCACAAGGAAGCTATCTTTTTATCCCCTTTTTAAACTGCTGCATACAGGTGAAGAGTCTTGAGGCTAACAGAAAGCCAGCACTGCCTTCAGCCTCTCACCTGGAGCAACTCCAGCAAAGAGGAGAGTCCAAATCCTCTGAAGAACTTGGGTTCCAGAGCCAAGGTTATGTGTTGAAGTAAGTCTGAATATATCTAGCTGCTTCTGGTCAGCCTCTTCCACAAGCTCCAGCTCCTTTCCCGCCAGAGAGATGACGTTCCATGTTCCAATAGCCAGTTTTTGCATCCTGGGATCAGATTGCCAAATCTCCCACCTCGGTCTGCTACCTGATCCAAATCGCAACATTCCCTTTGTGCTCCTCCAGCAGATGGGACTGGGACCACATGTGGAGGAGGAGCCCATGAAACCGATTTGGGCTGGGCCCAGCCGGGCCCCATGGGCGAAAGCCCAGTCACCAGGTGCTCCAACCCCAGGACTGTCTCCAGGGTGGGACCTCAGTAATCCTCCAGGCTGGGTCCTCTGGTATGAAAGGTCTTCTGAGTGATGACTGGACAGACAGACAGATGGATAACTTTGTTCATTTTTATAACTTATTTTTTGTTATTTATTTAATTTATTGTATTTTAATTATTTTTGTTTTTTCAGGTGATTTAATTAGGGACTGTAGGACAATCCAGAACTGAATCTATTTGTCTCAGTTTGTGGTTCTTCTGACCTTCAGGAGGTTTTGATCAGAAACCTGGTCCTCCTTTAGATGAGCTAAAGGAACATTTCACCATGAAAGTTTAAAATTAGACTCAAAGTAAAACACTGCTACCTTGGTCCTCAGAGTCCTGGATCTGCTGGTTCTGGACTAGACACTCTGACTGTCCTGTTGGATAATCTTGAGCCCCAGTTGGACTTTTATCTGCTGCTTGGACCTCTTGGTCCTCAGAAGGGGGAGGATGTTCATGTTCTTCACTGTCTAGATTTAACAGCAGACCTGGATGTTCCTGATCTGGACCTTCAGGATTCAGGTCTGGATGTGTGAGCTCTGCTGAGGCGGCCTCGAGCTCCACTTCCTGCTGGGAAATGGGATCCATGGATTCAGTCTGGAATGAGATGAACATAAACTCAGAGGGATCAGGTCTTTGGTCCTGGTCTGAAGACCAGAAACCTGGAAAACCCAAACAGAACCCAAATCCATCATCAGTACGTTGAGTCCAGAGACAGGTGGGCGTGGCCAGACACACCCCGCTATACAGAAAAGTTTAGATGTTTACTAGAGCAACAAAACAAACAAACAGGCCAAGACAGAATCAAAGGTTTGACCCGTCAGGCAGCTGAAACCTTTAGAGTCCAGAATCACAAGGTCCAGCAACAGGAAGTAAAGGAGTGGCGACACAAGCCCTTACAAAATAAAACAGAAGGTCGTTTTCAGGGAGGTCTAATAACAGAATTTAAACTCACAACAAGCTGTAAAACATGAACACTACAGCTCAACTATCCAGAACTACGGGGACAAAAAAAGACCTGAGATTATCAGCAGCAAACTGTGAACTCAATTTAAGCCTTTAGACGTCGTCACTGAAATATTTAGGAATTTATTATTTCAATCACTGAGTATTATTGCAGATTAAAGGAAGTGTTTCTGTTCTGTTTTGACTTTTTTTTTTTACTGTATTTTAAAACTTTTTAAAAAATTTGTCTCTTTTTTTTTTACTTTAAAAAACTTGTTAAACTTTCAGGTTCAGGCTGCAAATCACAATTTTGAGCTCATTGTCAGACGTGTTCTTTTTTCATAAAAGGCAGAAAATCAACTCTCAGAGTTAATCAACTGAGCTGAAGTGAAAACAGGAAAAATCCTCCATCCATCAGGAGGTCTGAGGGGAAAATGTCCCCCTGTTGAAGAGGCAGACTCACATTTTACCACAGACCCAGGAGCAACGGGGAGCCGACAGACTGGAACCGCTCTATCCCAGGGTGTGGCCCCTCCCCCTCCTCCTATCATCATAGGTCCAGTTGCCGTAGTTACCAGAGACAACTTCCCATCCTTCTGCTGCGTCATCACGTTTGATCATCCTAACAGTTCTGTTCCTGACCCACATATTTTAACCTGATCTCTGGCTGCCAACAGTGTTTAAAAAACATGTTTATAAACGTTAAAACCCAACAATCACTAGTGATCACTATGCCCCTCAAAGCGTAAATGAGAGGATGATGAAATCTGGGTCTCCATCACTTCCTGAGGTTTTTTTTTTATTTTATTTGTTTGTATAGAAATGTTTCAGCGAGCTGCAGGCAAGTCAAACAGCTCATGATCAGCTGACTCCTGCTCCAGCACTTAGCAGGGAAATCCCAGAGGAGGTAATTATGTCTGAGTTCAGATAACAAGGACTTGAATAATAACTATTAAAGGAGTGTTTTCCAATTAATTAAACACACCGTCTCTGGGTGACCTCTGGACTGCAGCCCCGGGGCTGAGAGCTGCTCAGAGAAACAAACCGCTCTTCTTTCATCTGAAAACCCTCACAAAAGAGTCGGTACCTCAGAGGATTCGCCCCTCGTCTCCCCAAACATTCAACTGTGTTCACGCAAACTGTGAACGCAAGTTTTAGATTTGATAAAACTGCTCAGTTCAGAACAGATAAAAGAGTCGTCAGAGCTTTTCTGAGTCGTTGTTTCTCCTCTCTGTGTTAAACGTCAGCCTCCTGAGGAGGGCTCTGATGAAGGAACTGCTATAAAAACCTAACAGATCATTATATTTCTGCATTGATCTGCTGAACAACTCCAGTCCTACTCAAAACTACTAAACTTTCAATCGTCGGGAGGATTTTAACCCTTTAAATACCAGATTGATTAATGTCCTTGTTGGTATTTATGAAAAATACAAAAACTGAGTTATTTTTAATAAAAACTCATTTTGGGTGTCTGGGATTATGATGACACTAATGCTGAACAAAAACTAATAACAGATTAAAATTAACGTATTGTTTTTTTTCTTGACGTATAAGGGACTGTTTGTAAAAAATCCAAATGAGTTGTTTTTTTTAAATAACCCAGTTTTGTGTCATTTTCATAAATAACAAGAATATGATGTAATCAGTCTGAGAGTTAAAGGGTTAAAATCCTCCAGATATGAAGAAAAAACTGAACAAAATCTTAATTAGTAAAGTTTTAAAGCAGCTTGTAAGTGTGTGTGTGTGGGGGGGGGGGTCATTTTCTCTGTGTTTGATTGATACGTTGGGGGAAAAAAACATAGAATTTTAAAATTTATCAAGAGTTTTTGTTCTAATAAATAGTTCCACCTGCAGTAACAGCCAACATGTTGGAAACATGAATGTCCTCTGCAGAGGAGCAGCTCACATCCTGTCAGCCGTCAGCACTCCTCAGGTCTCAGAATTAATCAATCTGCAAAGGAATCACAGGCTGGAGCTGCTGCAGCTCCTCCAGACTCTTCATGGGACCAGTGACCTGATTTCATCACTACAAGGTTTGATTTGCAGATGAAACTGAAAATTTTACAAAGATGTTTAAAAATTTTTAAGAAAGGATAAAAAAAGACAAAACAAATAAAAAAGCAAACATGTTCAATAAATAAATGAAATTAATTTAAAAATGTAAGAACAATTTTAAAAGTTAAAAAAAATGACACTAAATAAGATTAATGAGGAAAAAAGGTTTAAAAAACAGACATTTCTAAGCTAAAAGCGCAAAATAAGTAAACTAAATAAATAAAATCTGTATTTAAAAAGAAAATCATCAGACATGTTTCCTTTTACCAACCTCCAACAGCACTCAGTGGTTGAAGCTTTAATTATTTAATTTATTTATTTAGTGACGTCCAGGTTAAAATTCTAGGTGAAGAAAACAAAAACACAGCTTCCTCTGAAACGATGCAAAAATAAAAATCATAAACGTCACCGTTTCACAAAACAACCCAAAAACTGGATCCAGACTCTAAAACCTCTGGAACAGGAAGTGGTTCAAATACAGATAAACAACTAAAACTGATCAGTAACAGAATCCAGGTGTGAACAAGAGACTGGGGACAGGCTTTTCAAAATAAAACAGGAAGTGAAGTTAATCTGAACCCTAACAGCAGTGAACTAAACCATTAAAACCAAAGAAACAAACAGTTTAACCAGTCAGAACCAGATCTCTGGTCCCCGGTCTGGACCCGACCAACAGGTATAACACCACCTGACCTCTGACCTCTGTGCTCTTACCTCCATGTCTTGGTCCTGCCCGTCCAGAGACCGAAGCTCACCTGTCGGATGCACCCTGAACACAATCCTCATGAAGAATCTGCTGCCTTCCTCCTCCTGCTGAGAGGAGATTTGGAGGCTAATTATAGACACAAATCAGATTAACGCTCAACATTTGACTCAGATCTAAAACACCTCGTCAGAAGGTTTCATAAAAGTCACTTTGGATTTCTGCTGCAGTCATAAAACCGACAGACTCCTAAAGCATCACCTGGGGGGTCCCGGCTGACCCCGTTTGGTTCTGACTTTCTAAAATCACTCAACCCACTGGGCCCTGGCTCCCCCTGATCCTTACTGGCCTTTGACCTTCATCCTACCTCACTGGTTTAGAGATGCCCCTCCTAGACCAGTCAATACAGCAACAGGTTGGCCATACTGGGACGGAAACACCAGTAAACTATAAAACATCACAGTGTTGGTTTACTTTAACCATCTTTATAGAGAATATTTAAAACAAATAAATGCTGTAAACATATAAATAATGTGGAGGAGTTCAAAGCTTTTCTGCATAAAGGTGAATGAAGCTGATGTTTACCTGTGGGTTTTATTAACCTCCACCTGTTTCACTTCTATTGATTTTTTAAATAAAATTAAGTTTAATCTGATATTTTTTCTAAATGTTTCAATCTCAAACAGCTAATCCATTCATTTACCTGAACATTACCTGTAACCATAAGCTCCGCCTCCATACCAACCCAGCCAAATAGGAGTCCTCCTCCTCTCCTTATTCTCCTCCTTCTCCCCTCTCCTCCACCTCTTCCACCACCCCTACTCTTCCTCCTCCACCTCCTCATCCTCTCTTCCTTCTCTCCCTCTCATCTTCCATTCCTTTTCATCCTCCTCCTATCTTACTCCTCCTCCCTTTCTCCTCTCCTTCCTCCCTTCCTCTCCTCATCTTCTCACCTCCTCATCGTTCCCCCCTTTGCTCCTTCTCCTCCTCTTTCTCTTCTCCTCCTCTCTTCCTCTTTTCCTCTCTTCCTCCTCCTCTAGTCTCCTCTTCCTCCTCTCCTCTCCTCCTTCCTCTCCTCTCCTCTCCTCTCCTCCTCTATCAGATGTTACTTCCTCGGTGTGTAAAGTTGTCTCTCGGCTCTCCGGCCGTCATGGCTCTCCCTCCGGGTTTCCTCCTGCAGTCCTCCTCCTCTCTAGCGCTGCCGTTCGGCTCCGGGCTCCTTCTGGGTCGGAGGACAGAGGAGTTGGGCTCCGCTTCGGGTTCCGCCTTCGCTCCTTACTCCTCTTCAGCGGCGCCGGTCCTCCCGTTCGGCGGAGAGCCGCGCGCCGCAACTAGCACGTTTGTGGTGAGTCTCCGGAGCGGATCCGGTTCTGGTTCCGGTTCTGAGTTTTTGGTGCGCGACTTTAAACAAAGAAACAAATAAATGTTTCATTATAAATTGTATTTATTATTAATAATATAATAATTATATTAATTATTACGAGAAAGAAATAATAATAATAAATATTATTATTATATGTATTATTATATTATTAGTAGTAGTATTTATTATTATTATTATTGTTATTATTGTTATATTATTATCATTATTATTATTTATTATTATTATTACCATTATTGTTAATATTATTATTGTTATTATTATTATTATTATCATCATCATTGTTATTATTGTTATTATTATTATGTTAATACAAATCATTCATTTAGCCTGAATTAAATTCTCTACGTTCTCTTGTGTTTTTCTGAGGTAAAGCTGATCATCTAAAACCTTCAAACTTATTTTATTTCATTTATTTATTGTTGATTCAGTTGAACTTTTTGTTGATGTTACTTAGATTTTACAGGCTTTAAACTTTATGTAAATGATGTGATTTTGACTCTGATGCATCGTCTGATTTGTTTTAATTTGCTGATCATCTCTTTGTTTGTGTAAACTGATTCCTGTGATCAGACTGAGCTGCTGCCTGTCTTGGACAGGACGCTCTTAATGAGATTTTTAATCAGGCTCTTGGTCAAATAAAGTAAATAAAGTCTCCGGTCCAGGGGAGGGGACTCATTCAGGGTGCAGCTCACCATGGTAAATCACACCATGGTAAATCACACCATGGTAAATCACACCATGGTAAACATTATTTTCTCCCTCCTGCTCGTTTGTTTCTGTTTTATCTTTAAAATAAGTAACATGGATTCTGATTGTTAAAGTTGACATTTAATATAAAAAACCTGATTTTTACTTTTAGTTTGAGTTAAATGATTCTTATGAAATCTTTTAAACATGACTCAGTTCCTGTTGCTCCAGTTGGGACTGGATGCAGATTAATTGGTTTGATTTGACCTTGATGTGACCTCACAGTCCCAGTAGGATAAAGTCTTCAGCTGAGAGGTCTGCTTTTATGTTGCAGAGTCCTGCCTACAATCCGTCCCCAGGCATCTCGGGGTCCCTGGACTACCACCCGTTCGGGCCCCTGGGGCCCTACCCCTATGGAGACCCTTCCTACAGGAAGAATGCCACGAGGGACGCCACGGCCACGCTGAAGGCCTGGCTCAGCGAGCACAGGAAGAACCCCTACCCCACCAAGGGGGAGAAGATCATGCTGGCCATCATCACCAAGATGACGCTGACCCAGGTGTCCACCTGGTTCGCCAACGCTCGGCGGAGGCTGAAGAAGGAGAACAAGATGACCTGGACGCCCCGCAACCGAAGTGAGGATGAGGAGGAAGAGGACGCCATCGACCTGGAACGCCACGAGGAGGACGAGGAGTCTGTGAAGCTGCACGATGGAGAGCTGGAGTCGAGGAGCGAGAGGGGTGAGTGGTTTAGGGATTCATCAATGACTCTGAGATCAGAGTTAACAGCACCATCTGAGCCCTGGTTCTGGACTGGAAGGTTCTGCTCATGGATCAGAGGAACAACTCGTCTCTGAGGTCAGAACAGACGGAACCAAACGCTGGAGGTCCAACAAATTCTTTTATATTTTATGCTGCAGTATTTTAATAACCAGTCTTAAGGTAACCCATGCTTCCCCTTTGGATTATTGAATCAAGCCAGCTGTCATTATAGATCACCTGGTTCTCTTTATGAATCCATAAAAACACCCAGAAATTAAACGGTCTATTTTCTTTAAATCAAATAAACTCAAAGATCCTGTTTGAGACCCCTTGTTTCACCTTTGACTTATCAACACCCAACCTGTCCTAACATCATACCTGCCATGGCTCCAGCCCTGGGTGTCTGGTTTTGTCCTGCGTGTTCCCTGTTAGTGTCTCCATGTCTCCTGTGGGTCTAGACGTCCCTTAGTTCATGCTCTGTGTGATTTCGTTATTTCATCGTCTTGATCTTTGTTGTTTTGGGTTTGTTCCTCTGTGCCTCCTGTGTGTGTGTGTGTGTGCATGCATGTGTGCGTGAGTGTGTGTGTGATTTGTCACTTGTCTCCCTTGTTGAGTCTCCACAGGTGTTTCTTGCGTTTCACCACATGCTCCTTGTGTTCTCCTGATCTCCTGTATTTGAGTCCGTTCCTTCTCGGTTCGTCTCTTGTCCTCACACAGTCCTGTGTTCCTGCCCATTACTCCAATTCCCTCTTTGGCGCTTTGAAGTGAGTTTTTGTTAATTTGGGTTTTTGGCTTTTGTTTTATTGTAATAAATCCTTTTGGAGTTGACCTGCTGCTCCTACTACCTTGCATTTGAGTCCTCACCAGCCACACCTTGACAATACATGTCGGGTTGTTTTTGCAATACATCACTTTCTTCAGATGTGTTCCCAAGTTCTCTCCAGATTGCCGTTGAGCCATTATTGAAAAGTGCAATTTGGATCCAATCCAGACCTGTCCATAGGATCCCTTTTGTGTTCAAATGTTTTGAAAAAGTAGTAGCAGAGCAGCTCATTTATTTTATGGAGGAACATGAGATTTTGATAAGTTTCAGTCTGGCTTTCATAAGCTTCACTCATACTCAAGGTTTCTAGTGACATTTTGATGTCAGCTGACCTGACCCTGTACCGTAATGGTTCTCCCTGATCTGACAATCCCTGTTGACACAAAAACCCACAGTATTTTGATCATTAGACTTTGAGATGCAGTCTGTCTATCGGCGTAGCCCTAGAGGTTTACCTCCTACCTTAAGTTTCAGGAAGAACATTTAGTGTTTTTTTCAAACCAGATCATGTCAGTCTCCCAGAGCCTGACTTGTGGAGTACCACAGGGCTCAGTCTTGGGTCATATTCTCTTCCTTCTGTATACCGGTAGTTTCCCCCTTGGTCAAACGATCATGCAGTTTGCTGATCTGGCCTGGTCTAAAATCTGGCCTGTCTAATATTTGGACTGCATGTGTAATATCTGGTCCTGTTTAATACTTGGTATGGTCTAATATTTGATCTGGTCCAATTAATATCTAGTTTTGTCTAATATCTGGTCCTGTTTAATATTTGGTCTGGTCTAATACCTGGTCCTGACCTGAGTCCTCAAGAACTCTGATCTCCTGTTGGTTTATTTGACGTCTTGTATCTTTGGTTTCAGTTGGTTCTGATCCAGACTTGGTTCTGTTCTCTCCAGATTCCTGTAGGTTGATGTTTCGGGAAGATGCCAGCACCAACCAAGGCCTCACAGATCTGGACTCTGGGGACCGGAGTCACATCCAGGGCCCCATCTCTGTTTCTGGGTCCCCTCCCCAGAACAAGCCGCTGGAAGCCCTCAGAGTCTCCAGGGCAGAACACACGTTGCCTCCATCCAAGGAACAGGTGGACTCATGCTGTGCCACCCTGGGACCAAACCCCAAACCCAAACTGTGGTCCCTGGCTGAGATCGCCACATCTGCAGACAAACAAAATAGTGACTCATCACAGAGTGTAGGTCAGAGCTCTCTGTCCAATGGCCCCACCCTGCCACGCCCCCTGTACTACACCTCCCCCTTCATGGCCGGATACTCGAGCTTCAGCCCTCTGGGGTCCTTGCACGGGGACTCACACTTAAATGGATTACAGCAGAAGGTTCTGCAGTGGTCTGAGGTGGCGACCCAGGACTGCCGCCTGCGCAGCACGAACCACATTGAGCTGCTGCACCAACTCAAGACTGGCATGACAAATGTGTAGAGTCTCCTGACTTCACTAGAACCCACCTCTGGCAACATTTGGTGCTGTGGTTCTGCAGAACCCACCGGCACCAGAGGAACCTGCAGCTCTCTGACATTTCCTTACAAACAGTTTTGTATCTTTGTGACTTTTTTCTGCACAAAAAACCAACATGTCATTAAATACTATTCTTATTCCAGTGAACGCCTGTGTTTATCAATGCAGTTTAATTTAAGCTGTTGGATCAAGGGTGTCCACAGAGTGGTCCATGGGCCATTTGCTACCCTGAAAGTTGTTTTATTTGGCCCTCGATTGCAATTTCAGAATCTGCCTCCAGATGGCTCTTGATGGATACAAACACAACAAAACATAGATAATTAACTTCTCCACTGCCTGGTGATGTAAGACAAATGTACAGCAAAAACTGTGTGCCCTCTCCACATCATACCTTTATCTTTGTTTTAAAATGTTTTTCAGTCCATCTGTCCCAGTGTGCTGACAATAATCAGTGGTTTCTGGTCAAGTGCCTGCTTACTTTAGGAAACACTGTAATCCACTCACTTCTACAGAAACCTGATCTCGACCCCTCTCTCTTAGCAGCTACAGATCAATCTCTAAATTATCATTTATTTCCAAGATCCTGGAAAAGGTTGTGGATAAAAAGCTCACAGCAGCTCTGGAAAAACACAACATTTCTGATAGCTTTGTCAGGTTTTCGTAGAGCTTGTTCTACTGAAATACAGACGCCGCAAAGCAGAGGGGATGTGAGCGCTGGAACTAACACCAAAAATCTGGTGGCCATAAGTGCATCTCTGGTCTGTAGTCAGAGCTACCAGACAGCTGAGGGTTCAGGATCTTGACCAAAGATACTTAGACACATGGCTTGGACCTGGGATTGAACCCAGACCTCCAATTAGTGGACAACCTCTCTTCTCTTCCCCTGATCCAGAATCACCCCTGAAGCTCAGTGAAATACTTTTACTAATACACTGAGGGTTATTATAAAGGACAGTTTTTAAAAGTTATTTTTATTTATTTGACTTTTTACATTATTTGTCATTTTTACCTGTTAAGTTTGTTGTTTTCCCTTTATACATGTTGTTTTATTTAGTTTGTCACAATGACTGAGGCTTTTGGTGACCCTAAATTGTCCCTCAATGTGACTGAGTGAGTGTGTAAATGATGTCTTGTTTGTCTCTGTGTGTCCCTGTGATGGACTGGAGACCTGTCCAGGGTTTACCTCACCTCTGACCCTATGGAGATAGACACCAGCTCTCCTTGACCATTACTGGATGAAGCGGTTAAGAAAATGGATTTATCTTAAGCGCTAAAGATAGATTAGAAATGTTTATTAATGAATGTGTTCCAGCAGCAGCATGATGTTCACCAGACGATAAGTGACCACTGCATCGTTGTAAAAACTTTATCAAGATTTCTCATGTCTCTAGAGCACCACCTGGTGGTAGTGTTTACAACGACGAGTTAAAAACAGACGCATAAGAAGTTTGTTTTTGTTTGTTTGTTTTATTAAAATGTTTAAATGATCAAAATTATACAAGGTTTTCTAGTATTAAGCTGAACTGGAGTTGTTGAACAGATTTACGCCAAAAAAGCACAAAAAAATATTAATTTGAAATATTTTTATAGCAGTTTTTTTAAGTGAACATATTTGTCATCTAATGACTCAAGGGGGTAGTAAATTAAAGTGATGCATCAGGGTTAAAATACAACGTTTGATAGTTTAGTTTAGAAGTGCACATCCGGTTTATAAATTGTCAGAAAACAAAAACTACCGGAAGTAGAAATAGTCTACGCAGGTTTAGTGGGCTGGGGAGAGTTACGCTGCTGCCGCTATTCTCGAACGGACATCAAGCACAGACGTCACGTCCTTTCTGTGATTGGTTGCGCTCCGTACGTCAAAAGCGTCAGCGGGGCTCGCGCATCTGTCAGAGGACATTTAAATGGCCTCTCGCCGAGCTGCGTAGCTCTGTAATAACGTTGTTATTCAGCTTAGGTCTGCGCCAGCCTCAGTCTCTCTGCGCTAAAGCCACTCTTTACCCGCTCGGTTCGGTCTGGGAGCGGAAAAATGAGCGACGAGGAGGACCTCCTGCCGAAAGTCCGAACCGGGTTCGAGGATCTGTGTCGAGCCCTGAACATGGACGAAGAGGCGAGCAGCGAGGCGTGGAGGAGCTATGAGAACATCAGCAGGAACTTCACTCTGGAGGTACACACACACACACACACACACACACACACACACACACACACACACACACACACACACACACACACACACACTTTATCCTGGAGTTTACGCACACACTTTACCTTGGAGGTGCACACACACTTTATCCTGGAGATACACACAAACACACTTTACCTTAGAGGTACACACATGTTTTACCGTGGAGGTATACACACACGCGCGCGCGCGCACACACACACACACACACACACACACACCCTGGAGGCACACACACTTCACACAAGATGTCTGATCTGGAACCAGGTTTAGGTGTTCTAAACCCTAGAGTCTAGGTTACCTGTCTGGAGACTAAAGGGGGAGCCAGGATAACCCCAACTACAGGATTTATCATCCCTTTAGTTAGAGTTAGCTTGGATTCTTGGGTTGTCCTCTTCAGTCGCTCCATCCTGGTTCTGCTTGAGGTTTCTAGCTGTTCAAAGCTTGTTTTCCTTCCCACTGTCACCCTCGTACTGTGCTGCTCAGAATTAGAGTTCTCAGAGGGTCCCAAAAATTTAACCCAAATCCGAAATGACCCAAAGGATGTGAAGCCTGAACCAGCCCGCCCGACATCATCATCCTGAGTCAAGCCTGACCTCGAGTGTTTTACTAGTTACAGCATAAAAAATGTAATATAGTTTGTATTACATATTACAGTCCCTAAAAAGTAACTAGATTACACTACTTTGAGTTACTTTTGGCAAAATGTGTCAAATTGGGCATCTTTCACATCTATTAGTGGTTTAATGAATGACTTTTCAGAGAGCTTGTGACCACTCAGGATTTATTCTTTGTATAAGTTGCCATGTTTTTGGAGATACAAAGATTTTGCCTGACATCAACCTCTAGCTGTCTAGTGATTTCATAACATTAGGAACCATAACCCTGAATGCTCAGAATAAACCTCTCTTTTAGGTGAGGTTTCTGGTGATCCGGTGTTTAGAGCTGTTCTCTCTGTCTGCAGGGCAGCGAGCTGCACTGGCTGGCCTGTGCCCTCTATGTGGCCTGCAGGTCCTCGGTGCCCACGGTGGGGAAGGGCACTGCTGAGGGGAACTACGTATCTCTGACCAGAGTCCTCCGCTGCTCACAGATCAGGTTTGTGATGGGTAAGTCAGTGTGTAGTGTGATCAGATTAGCTGAGTGGCTCTGGTGTCCTTCTAGCCTGATAGAGTTCTTCAACAAGATGAGGAAGTGGCAGGACATGGCCAAGCTGCCGCAGGACTTCCGTCAGAGCATCGACAAATTGGAGCGGAATTTCACCGTGTCAGCCGTCATCTTCAAGAAGTACGTCCCCATCTTCAGGTCCATCTTCAAGACCCCATCAGAGGAGCCGCCTCGGGTCCACCGCAGTCGCAAACAGAGGTGAGACTATGTGACCTCTGACCCCCTCCTGTATATCACTGCACTCATCAGGTTCGACCTGCGTTTTATCCTATTGTTCTGCTGTTTCTAGCTGAGCCAAATTAGATAAAAATCATAAAGTGTTTCAAAAAGAAGAAAAAACCAAATGTAAATAGACCCTGTGCACGTTAGCATATGCTACTTCCGGTGGGAAGACTCCTGTCCAGTGTTTTATTTCCGGTTTGATATTCTCGCCTGGTCGCACCCTATTTACAGTCTTGTATTCCAGAAGAAGTCGACAAAATGAGTGGAGTAAGCGGCGATTTAAATTCTTCTAGATGTCTAGGGCATTTGCCTAATATTTCTGTTGATGATGTTCACCGACTTTTTGATAGTTTTTCCCCTGCGCCAAAGAGCAAACGAGAGAAAGGCTTCACATTTTATATTTCGCAGGATTTATCTAATTTTGAAGGTAAGTCACAACCTTCCCCATCGTCAATACTTATAGTTTGAGACCCTTACCAACGTAAATTATTTGTGTATATGCTGTGGCTTTTTTACGGTTTGTTTACATGCTGTGTAATCCTCCGCTGACGGTCGCGGTTTGGAGAACCTGTTTAGAAGCTGCAGATCGCTCGGTTCCTATTCCATTGATCTAACACCGGGCCCATTTAGCACATAAATCCATAGGATTAGACACTAAATTAGTCCATCAGCCAGTCATCATATAGAAATAAAAACTCTCCGGAGTGGAGCGCAGCGCAGCAGCAGCTGAGGCACAGCTCTGTGCGCTTTGCGGGACTCTGTATAATATTAACGTTCATTATGATTTCATGAGAGAGAGATGAGGTGTTCACAACCTTCCCCATCGTAAATCCTAATATATAGCAGGGGTCGCGTTAACCGGAAATTTCCCGTATTTAACCGTTTTTTTTTTTACTTTGACGGAAAGATCTGAAGGGCGCCGGTCATTCTGACAGGTTTGCGCACGAGCCTGCCCGTCCATACCGTCATAGGAAATCACTGAATTGTCCCCACTAATAATTCGAACCAAGGATGCAGAAATAGTGCAGCATCTCCACCAATACCTGCAGCCCAGACTGAGGTTCTGTGCTGCTGAGCGCAGACCTGTGATCCAGACGTCCTGCGCTCTGCAGCAGAAGAACACTGGTCCTCCAGAGCGCATCAGGTGTCAGACCCGAACCGCTCAAACGCCCCTTTGCAATCCGGTGCTCAGTGCGCGATCAGATATGGATTAACTACACTTCCTGTTGTAATGCTCTCTCAGAGTAGCGTTCATAGGCTGTGGAGGCTTGTTGACACGCAAAATCTGCTCCGCGAGCTGCGCGCACATAGAACTGGACTCCAAACGCGAGGAGGTCATTAAACAGCAGCGCCAGGTTTTCCCCCCCCGAGTATCTCAATGAAAAATATGTGAACCCCTCATCCCTCTCTCACTGTCTCTCATGATCTCATAATGAACGCTAATATTCTGTAATCAGAGTCCCGTGGAGCGCACAGAGCTGCACCTCGCTGCGAGGCGCTCGACTCCAAACGGAGTTTTTAGACATTTCTATAGGATGACTGGCTGATCGACTAATTTAGTGTCTAATCCTATGAATGTATGTGCTAAATGGGCCCGGTGTTAGAGTAATAATGCTACTGAAAATGTAATTATTATAATTTTTAAAATTAATAAGTGACGGATAAAAATAGATTATGACCGGATTTTTTAAACCCTGTCTGTCAAAATGACGGAAAACCAAAAAGTCTAGCGTGACCTCTGATATACAACAACCATTTTTTAACCCGATCCTTTCCTTTTCGTAATTTGGACATGATTCTGTAGTCCATCTCGCAGTAAGGATTTACCGTCAAATACAGCTACAGGAAATGACAGACAGTACATCCGGTCTCAAACCCGGAAGTTAGCATTTTCTCGTGCACAGGGTCTATAGAAAACATTGCATTTCTTGCAGAAATGCTGTCTGAATGCTGAGTGCTGAAAATGTCTAATAGCTCAAGCTGAGCTGAAGACTTGATTTTAATAATATAACTTTTTGTTGACGAGCCAAAAATATACTGACTACTTATCAAAGATTGTTGAAACTTCCTGAAAATGTTGCAACAAAGCTGAAGTGTTTGCAGACATAATTTTTAAGTTTCACCATTAGCTGAAATCTCAAAATCAGTGGAATTTGTTAAAGGTTTAAACTGTAACCCCTTCTAGATGATCTTCTCTAATTCACATCAAACTACTTCTGTCCTTAAAGCCACCAGATGGAGTATCAGGATTAGTACTTTCATCAACAACCAGTCTTATATGTGTCTGCTGCCCCCTAGTGGAGGCTCTACAGGTGGAAAGGGGCAGTTTCATTTCTTTATTGCTGTTTTATACAGGGGTGCACATAATTGGGCCGCCAGTGCGCATAAGCACCAGATATCATGCGTGCATATCTGATTCCTCTGTCTAAGCGTGTCTTTGCGGGCTGGTGATTTTACGGTCCTGATCATCAGACGCTGACGAACTTTACATCCAGTTGTGGTGCACTGTGAAGGAGTGGTCATATAGCCAGAAGCTTGTTGACGCACACGTGCTGCTCCATCAAAACGCACACATTCCCCACCCGCACCCCGCGAACTCATGGCGAGGTGGTGCGTACCAAACATCAGCACCAGGTCCTCTCCTAATGAAAAAAATATGTGCACCCCGGTAATATAATTACATAAACATGTAAGACTGATTAACCTATAGTTGTTATATTATTAGCCAATAGTTCAGTTTTGAAAACTAAATTTTTTTATGATTATTCTGACTTTAATAGGTTCAACTGGAAGCTAAACTCTAAAACAAAGGGACTTTCATAAATAAGAGCAAAACCCTGAAGAACCAGAAGCTGAAAGAAGTGAAGTCTTAGTTGATGGGTCAAATTTATGAACTGTTGAATTGAGCTTGTTGAAACTTGATTGGAATAAGGTTGATTCTAGAACAGCGCCACCTGGTGGCAGCTTGTTTCAGCGGCTGTTTTACTATAAGTTATTTTTCTTTTGGGATATTTTATTCTTCATGTTTCTGATTGAAGACGTTGTTGTTTTTTGATGGATGTTTCATTCTGGTCTGAATCCTGTGGTACTTGGAGGATTGTTGCTGGAGATTTTTTACCTTTCGGCCACATGTTCTGATGTGTAACCATAGCAACAACAGGCATGTTTACCAGAGGGAGCAGCTGACTGACATCTAAAGCTCAAATAAATTCCACACTGTGACCCAAAGTCCCAGATGAGGTAAAGAAGAGAGAGAGGAAGTTTAAACCATCACTTCATCCATCCTAACGGGGAACATGAGATCTCTCCTGAATCAGATGGACCAGGTAGAAGCTCTGATGAGGACCCAGACAGAATATCATGTGTTTCACTGAGACGTGGCTGCAGGATCAGATCCAGACTCCAACGTTTCTCTGCCCAGGTTTCAGATGATACCAGCAGACAGAAATTTGAAGAGGAGCAGAAAAAACAAAGACGGATTAGCAGTGCTGGTCAACAGTAGATGGTGTAATCCAGGACCTGCTACTGTGAAATATCATCTCTGCAGCCCGTATATTAAACTGATATCTTAACTCAACAACAGAGTGTTTTCAGTCAGAGGATTCTTCAGATCTGCTGCAACATAGACCGCTACAGAGGATCCTTCCTGTCCACAGCTAGAACAGCCTGCAATGACTTTAAAAAACTTGAGAGTTACTGAAACATCTGGGAAGAAAAAATTCCAAAACAAAAATCACTGGTAACAAAACAGAGCTGCTGGAACAAACTGCCACCAGGTGGTGTTGTTATAGAAAGGTTTTGTCTGTGATTTTCAGAGAAGATATTTAAAGTGCCCATGTCATGGTTTTCCATGTTTTCTGACTTATCTATCATGTTGCAACATTGAGTTCTCACCTTAAACCTGCCAGAAAGTGTAAAAAAACGGCATCTATCTGTCTCCTAGTACAGCTAGTGAGAATTTTCAAGATTACCAACCTCCTCCGCCAGAAGGTTTCAAAACGTTTTTTTTTTTTCACCCCTAGCCCATTATGAGGTCATAGCGATCCGGACTTGCTTATATGGTCTAATTCTCCGCCCACATGCACGTTCACGACACCTGGAGCGGGGAGAACGCCAGTGCTGCCGCCTCCATTGATCATAGACCGTGTAGCACAGACACAGAGTTATCTTCTCCTGTTTCTCTTTTCTTTTAGCGAGTGTTTAGTTTCATTTTCACGCTACGACACTGCCCCCTACTGCAGCCAAAGTGTCAGGCTGCCACATAAGGAGAAGCCCAGCAGAACCGGAAGGCGGCGCATTCTTCTGATCTCTGAGTTGCTCGCTAGGAAATAATTACAGCGTATTTTGAGTTATAATGGGTGCAACGCTAAGATAAAATCTGTTTAATATTAATTGATTTAAATATTGTGCCATGAGCACTTTAAGAGGTATCAGTCTGATGTTTAGTGATGAGTAGCTGGTTTTGTTTCTGTGAGAAATAAAACAACCTTTAATTTAAATACCTTTTGTTTTATAGACGTCATCCGTGCACTGTGAGTGAGGTCTTTAACTTCTGCTGGGTGCTCTACGTTCATGCTAAAGGTAATGTTCTCCTCAGGCTGCTTTTGAAGGTAAATCTTGAAACTCCTGACTCTGCAGAAGTGAGGAGATGAGTATGATGGCGTTGTGCCAGCTTAGCCTGCAGACATGACAAATCCCTCCTGCAGCATCATGTTGGTCCTTGATCTGTTCTCAGTGAACTTCCCCATGATCAGCGACGACTTGGTGAACTCTTACCACCTGCTGCTGTGTGCACTGGACCTCATCCTCACCAACGCACTGCTGTGCAACGCCAGGAAGGATCTGCTCAACCCAAACTTCAAAGGTACGGCGCTCTTTGACCTCTGGAAAAAGCTGCTGTTCAGATCAAACACAGATCAGATGGACTCTCAGGATGAGCCATCTGGATAGACCAGAGAGGCTTTTTGATTCAGTCATTATATAAAAATAAAGAGTCCCAGCTAATTAATAATAATAATCACAATAATCCTTCCAGTCATTTCCCTCTTGAAACAAAAATATGTCAAATGAACTGGATTTAAATTTTAAGTCTCTAAAATAAACACAGCAACATTTATACTCCAGCTCTTTCCTCTTGCTGAACTACATTATCTCAGGAGCTTTTTCCCAGCATGCCGAGCTCCCTTAAAGTGACAGGGTCATCTTGTAATAAAGTCAAATCACTAACAGATGCACTAACCCTAACAGGACAGCTGCTTCCTGCTTGATAAAGTTTACTGAGAGCTGTGGAACATTTAGACTAGACGTCAGATTGATCTCTCTGACCTTTGACCTTTTTATTAAATCATCATCATTAAAGTGAGGCATTACTTCACATGTTTGAAGAGTTTGAAAAGGACTCTTTATGAGTCCCTACAAGTTTAAACATGTTAAGTAAATCAAATAGTTTCTGTACTTTTATATTAAAGGTTGTTTCTTTTTCTTCTTCTGTTAAATAACAACAAATAGATTCAAGTTTAACAGCATTTTACAGAACTTTTCTAGAAATGGGTTAGGACCGACTTGCCTCCATTGCTGGTCTCAGACTTCTGAGTCTTGTGAAATATGACCCAGAAGTTCAAAAAATACAATATGCTGTTCAGTAAAGGAAGTCTGCTTATCGGTGGTATACAATGTTCTGTCAAACATCTGAAATAAATCAGAGTCAAGAAGTTCCAGCTGGCAGGAGCCTGCAGCAGGTCAGGTCTATCAGGGCTGCCCTGACTTCCTGTTGACCCCTCATCCACCTACTGTTAAGAAAACTCTTCTCCCTGCTTGAGAAACCAGCCTGAAACCACAAACCCGACAACAGAAACACCAACAGTTTTGAGGACCTGTCTCCAGCAGAGGACCTGCTGCTAGCGGACCTTAAACAGAACCAGACAGAACCTTTAAGATCCAGAGGCAGAGGTGAGTGGTGAAGTGATGCAGAGATGTAAACGGATCTTTTCTGCTAAAAGAAACGTTTGCCTTTAAGAGCATTTAATTTAAAAGTGTTCAGAATGTCTGGATAATTATCACTGTAAATATTAAATATAAACTTTTTTTCCTTATAGAAGCTTAAAATCAGACAAGAACCTTCTGCAGAAATAACCCTATAATCAGTTATACTTTAAAAGCATGATTTGACCTGATTTAACCTCCCTGCTGACCCCAAGTCAGGGTAACCTGAAGAGTCATTGTGTCCTGATTATTGTGGTGACCTTTGACCTCCCTATGTGTCCCTCATCCTGCAGGTCTCCCTGAAGACTTCAACACCAGGGACTTTAGGCCATCTCCGGGTCCGCTGTGCTTCATGGAGCAGCTGTGTGAGCTGCACGACGGCCTGGTTCTGGAGGCCAAAGGCGTCAAGGAACATTTCTGGAAACCATTCATCAAGAAGCTCTTCCATAAGCGAGTCAGTGTCTCCTCCCTCCTCTCGCTTTGTGTTTCAACCATACAGACGCTCCGTTTATATCATATCATATATCATTTTATATTATATTATACTGTATTATATTATTATATTTTGAAATGCAACAAAAAATCCTACAAACTGAAAACTACTAATTTAAAGAATAATTAGTGTCAATAAAAAATAACTGTGGTTTTATCAGTTTATATTAGTTGCATCATAAGGTTTACTCCATATTCATGCTGTCAATATGTGGCCTGTGGGCCATATGTGGCCCTCATAGTAATGTTGTGGCCTTTAACTTAACTTGCTTTAAGTTTTGTTATGCAGCCTGTGCACAAAAATGTTTTAAAAGTAAGAAGAAAGTTAGAATTGTTTTAAATTATTTTTTACGTTAGAAAGTACAAACATTCCAAAAATGAAACAAAGTAACGAAAAAATGAAATAAAAAATTAAAATATAATGAGCAGAAATAAAGTAAAAGTGTACACACATTTAAAATGTTAATCTAAATAAGTATACATTTAAAAATATAAAAACACACATTTAAAAGTAAAAATGTACACACAATTTAAAAAGTAAACTAAACTCAATAAAATAAGAATAGAAATGTTGAATTAAAAAAATACAAATGTTTACAAAGGTCAACTAAATAAAATGTATTAATACAATTTAATGAAAAATGAACATTTTAAAGGACAAAGCACATGTTTTTTTAAATTAAACTAAATAATTACAAAAAAGCTGTCCTTTTAATGAGTGAGTTCCTTTTCAAGGGTTGAATGTTAGAATTTAGTCCTCCAGCAGGATGTTGATGCAGAGGATGGTTTAAAAAAATTTTGTTCAGATTTTCAATAACAGGGAGCCGAACAACTAAACAGATACATTTAAATCATTTTAAACTGTAAAGGATTAAATACAGTCTAAACTATCGGTCTTTTATTCAGAAGGGCTTTCTTTTAATTTCCTGGTAAATAGAACCATGAACACCTGACTAAATCCAGCAGCGTTATAGAGACAGACCCAGGTCCTTGTTCTGATGCTGATGATGGAGGAACTTGTAGAAACTAGAAAGCAATCCAAAGAGACGTACTTCTGTAAACACGTATCCGACCGCTGTTTTCAAACCTCACAGATGATGAAAAATAACACAAAGTCGGGAGCTGCACAGAGGTTATCTTCAAAAAACGTTACCAGGTTTAGCCTAGTAGCCAGTATTTGTTTTTAAGAACTTAGGCGTCTTTGGAGTCGCTGCATCATGTCCTTGCGCCGTTCAGTGGAGGCTTAGAGCTGCTCTTTGTCATAAAGTAGTCCCGAGTCTAAAATAGTACCTGTAATTCCTTCGTGTTACTTTTTATATTCACTTGCAGTCGATATGTTGAGGTCACTAAGCATCATTAGTATCACTACTGAGTGAGTTTTAAGCACTTTTTTCTCACAATGCTAGTTGTTACTATTCACTTACAGTGTTTTATGCTAAGCTAAAGCTAAAGGAGTACTGCTGGATCAGGAAAACGGCTGAGCTGTTTACAAATAGTTTTTGCCCAATTATCTAATTATGAAGAATATGGCAACAGACAAAAAAAATCACTTTCTGGTGGAATATCCCTTTAAAGCTCTTTAGCCTAGCCATTAGCTCTTCAGCAAATTGAATGGGACGAAGGTAGGTCCGCATTTTTAGTAAAACAAACTAAGCAAACTAGGGATGTGAATCCCCACCACTGAGGCCGATTCGATTCGTATCTCGATACGCTCCCAGCGATTCGATACATTGACGATACGGTGGGGCCTCTGCCGAAACGATTCGATACGATTCATCCCTGCTGGCGATTCGATACGATTCACGATGCGAGTTGAACCGATTCAACACATCACAGAGAATTTTCAAGTCCACGTCTGTTTTTAAAAAAAAATCATCATAATTACTTATCCCTCTCGCTTTCTCTGTGAAAGATTTATTTGATACTTTATTGTTTTTGATAAATCAATAAATTCTACTTAAAAAAATGCACTTCATTATGGTTCAGACAAGAGACAAGTTTTATTCAAATTCAAATTTTATTTGTCTCATACACAGTACGATATGCAGTGAAATGCTTGTACGACTGCCGTTGAACCAAAAAAATAAAAAATTTATAAGAAGCAAGTAAGAAATAAAAAGGTGTGGTAACATTTTAAAAAAGAAGATAAAATAAGACTAAGTTTAGCTTACAAAATAGAACAAATATAAAATTACCAAAATATATATAAGAAATGTAAAAAACTTATTCCTAATAAATATTAAATCATCACCAAAAATGTTACATTTGTTGTTCGTCTCAACTGTTGCTAAATTTCCCAGAGGATTTTACCCAAGGGATCAATAAAGTAAATCTCTATACTTTTTTAACAATTAATTGATATAGCCAATTTAAAAGATTAGGTCTCTTAAAAATAAATAATAAAAAATGTGAACCATTAATAAAGCCTTTTTCTCAGATCCTCCTTTAATTAATAGTACTTTCTGTCTGTAATTTGACTAAACCACTTGTTAAACCTCCTCTAATCAACATTTCCAGCATTAACTCTGTGCAGTGTGTAAATAACTCCAACACAGTGTCTCTAACACTGACTAACAGATTCTAGTGGCTAACAGAGCAGAAACCATTCAGATTCTCTGATGTTGCTCATCTCCTCCTCACCTGTTCTACCAGGTTTTCTAACTGCGCCTGCACCACCAGGCTTCCGTAGTTTTACTGGTGGTGCGTTCAACAAAACGAGGACAAAACAATAAACTGATCAACCGGTTGAACGTGGAATCATTGCTGTTAAATAGAGGGACAGTTCTCCCCCGCGCTCCTCCGGGGAACGATTACAAGGACAGCAGCAGAGCCACGAAACCTCCGTTAAACGTGACGTGAATGTGCGCTGACTCGGTGGTGGACACATAAACACACACGCACGCACACACACAGCGTTTACAGCACCTGCAGCTCGCCCTGCAACCAGCGTGGAGCTGTTCAGTATAAAAGTAGCTCATGAGAGGAAAAAGGCTGGACACCACTGAACTAATCGATGCAACCATCGTTTTTACCGATGGGAGACGAGAGAGAGAGATACGTTGCGCAATTAGCAGTCAGCTAAGCCGATGCTCGCTGAAGCTACCGGTGCAGTTGGATTTTACACGTCATGATCGGACCACCGGTTCAGATCGGTGAATCTCCACATCCCTAAAGCAAACGACTCACCATGGAGTTGATTAATTAAGGACACAAAAAGGAATCAATCAGCAGGGTTGTCACAAGCTGTCAATAAGTTTTCTTTAAGTTTTAATAAGTATCTATTTGATGAGAGAGCTTGCCACCAGAGATAAAACAGAGTAATCGCCCAGGACTAATAAGGGTTCAACCCCGCCACAACAAAAGGATGCTCGAAAATGGAGATTGAGTTCAGGTGATTGACAGCTAAACAGACTCGGAGTTCACCCAACTACTGTACCACAAATCCACACACTAACGTTTTCGTCTTGTGCCGACGAAAACTCACAGACATCTCGTCTCCTTTTAGTCATCAGCGAGCTGCATTTAGCTCGTCAGCGTCTTGTTAATGTCTTGGAACAAAAGGTGCGTTAATGCAATAATCGTTATAGTCTTTGTCAAAACAACAACACGGGTACAAATAGTAACAGTAATGATAGTAATTATTAGGGATGGGACGATACACTTAAACTCACGATACGATGCACCTTGATATGTCAGAGTCACGATACGATATTTCACGATACGATATCAAGAAGAAAAAAAAAAGAAAAAATATTACTGTATAATACCAACTTGTTTATTTTTGTTTCAGTTGCACACAGGGAAACACGAGGCCTAACAGGCCTAACACAAACCAGAACACTCCCTTAGTGCTGCTCTAACCCTGGGTTAAGTTATCTCAGGTTTGTTTCTGACCACGTCTTCTAAACCTCCTACTCCCAACCCAAGGTTTAAAACTGAAGGAGGCTCTTTAATGGGAGACAATGAGTCTTCAAAATAACTGGAAAATTCAGCTGTTTTCAATTCAAACTGAACATGATCATGTCCAGGACGACAGAGAATCTACAGCAACATACTGCAGCATTCTGTCATCTGAAACTTCAATCTAGCTGCTGTCAGTAACAATAAAACAGATTTACAACATTAAAACTCTGAGCAGATTAAATAGTTCAGAAAAAGCAAAATAATAATATTAATCTCACAACTTTGTGTGTTGTAAGATTACTATTACTAATGTTAGGTTCATTTATTTATCAGCCATCAGGTCCTAGAGGGCTGAACCCAGCAGCTTCTCATCTGGAGGACTTTAATTATTTTACAGTTTATTTGTTCAGCGTTCTGACGTCTGGCTCATATAGATGAGTGAGTGTAGATGCGTCTGACTGTTGATTTCTGCAGTGAGACATGAAAACTCACCTCACTCCAACACCTTTAAATCCACCGTGTTGATGTATTTTAACGAGCTTCCTCCGGTATTTCCACGGTAGTTTTTGTTGCAGGACGCAAAGTTTACATCACTCTGACGGAGTAAAAGTTCGACAGATTTATTTTACTTTCGCTTTTGGCGGTGAGCTCCGGGACAGCAGGGAGGGGAGGGAGAGACGCAACGCTGCACACAGAGGGTCTGCAGGCTGCATTTCAGGTGATCAGCTGTGAAATACTTTGTTCAGTCTTGGCAGGTAACGTTTTTTTTTCATGGACATCACCCGATTCTGTTCAGCAGCTGATGCTCGATGTCCAACCCTAAATTGCCTGCATTACTACTACTACTACTACACAAATCATGCAGCAGCGACATCTAGTGTTTATTTCGCGATCCTTTTTTTTTTCAACTCGATGCACTTCGTCACATTTTATATCGCGAAATTTCGCCAAATGGTATTTCGTCCCATCCCTAGTAATTATAATATAGTTATGTTTATTTTGGCCATTTTAACATTTCCTTTACAAAAATTAAACACACACACACACACACACACACACACACACACACACACACACACACACACACACACACAGACAAAATTAATGCAGAAACTGATAATAAACGATGTTTGAGTCTCTATCAACAGCCAGAACAAAACAAGTGATTTTGTACCTGCAGCGATATCAGGATCAACGCAGCAGCCTTCTTCATTGATCACTTCCAGAAACAACCACTATGGAATTCTAGTTAGGAACATAAACAAACTGTAACAGAAAAAACCCAATAATAATAATCACACCCTGCTGTTTGTTTACCAAAAGATGTCTATTTTTTTAAACAGTGAATAACACGTTACCTCCTCATCCCATGGATTCCTCTGGCACCAGGTGGACATTTTGAATGTTTTTGTGTCTTTACAGATTCTCAAAGGGAAGGAGGACAGTCTGACTGGTTTTCTGGACCCGATGAACTTTGGAGACAGTTTGTGAGTGATTTAGAGTCACAGCTGACTGGTTTAACGATCCAGAGCTGATTGGTTGGTTCTGATCTCTTCTTAGCCTGTCACTCAATCGCCTCTACGAGGAGCACGTTTTGGCCTCTGGCATCCTGGATGAGAGGATCTTTACCGGAGAGGGGGCCAGTGAGGACATCGGGACACCGGGGCCCTGCCTCTGTGAGGGGATGGAGAACCAGGACAGCGGCTCCTACCGGCTGAACACCAGCCTCACTGTAAGATTCACTTCCTGCTAGTCTTTTGTCCTCTGGTCTTCCTCCTAAAGGCGTACTGTCTCTGGTCCCACCAGGCCTCAGCCCTGAAGGTCTCGACTCCTCTGACAGGCAGGAAGTACATTCAGGAGGTCCACCTGGCATCTCCGCTCTCCACAGCCATGAAGAGCGTTGGACGTCTTCACACTCTGCTGTCAGGAACCAAACATGGGCCGAGTGCCAAGCTGACACAGATCCTCAGGTACAGCAGACCTGAGCTGAACTCAGGGGATTCGGTTCTGCTGACCTCGGTTCAGCTGCAGATTTAGTACTTTACGTTATGTGATGGAGGAAACTGGTCCAGACCAGGATCCATATTGGGTCTAAATCTGAGGTGAGTCCGACCTTAGATATTTGTCACACTGTCCAGAACCAGTTCACCTAATGGTCCAACAGAACCTCCTCCAGTAGCAGCAACTCAGTCTGACCCCATCAGACTCTCACTTGGTTCTGGAGGAGTTCTGGTCTACATTTCTTGAGTATTGTTGACATTCAGCTCTCTGAAGGTCCACCACAGTATCTCAGTCAGGTTCTGGTCTGGATTAAGGCGCTCATCATTTTCTGACTGATAAAAAATTTAGAGCCTGACCTTTGACCTTAAAGGTTAGACACAAAACAGCGTAAAAAAAACAGAACATTCCTGAGTTTTGACTGAACCTCTGGGGTAGAGATACAAGCAGTCTCGCTGAATGTTTTGGTTCCAGGGGCTGTTCCAGGGACCCCAGTGATGTCATCAGTCAGCGCCTAAGGGACATGTTGGACGTCTTCACGCAACATCATGAGGACACCAGCGCTGACAGCAGGGGGATGGAAAAAGGTGAGTGCAGCGATCAGCTGATCAACTGTCCCACCTGTCCGTGTGTTCATGAAGAACATTTGTCCAAACAGACATGGCGGTGAAGTACTTCCACCTGGGGGAGGCGCTCTACTACAGGATCCTGGAGTCTATCATTGAGAGGGAGAAGATGATCCTGGGAGATGCTGACCTGTCTGTGAGTACAGAACTCAGGTCCTAAGTCTTGACTCAGTCTGGTAATGAGGACCAGATGGGGAGAGGACCCACAGAAACACAAACTCAGACCAGAAAACTGTAGGTTAGGTCCTGGTCCTGGTTCTGGTTCTGGAGAGAGTCTATGGAAGCTATGGGTCTGGTGGTTTTTACCTGATTAGCAGATTGTTATAGTCTAGTCCAGAACTCCTGATCCGGTCACTAGTTCTAGACTGGATCATGAGTTCTGGACCAGATCAGGGTTTTACTAGAGTGATGTTTATCTGCCTGGACTGGACCGGCTCTTACCTGGAGGCGTTCTCTGTGCTGCAGTGCATTCTGGAGCAGGACATGTTCCACCGCTCCCTGCTGGCCTGCTGCCTGGAGGTCGTGACCTTCTCCTACCGACCTCCAGGAGACTTCCCCAATGTGATCAACATCTTCCAGCTCCCTGCCTACCACTTCTATAAGGTAGAAAATCCGTCACCCTCAGTTCATCTTCAAATTCAAAAACTTGTGCTACTTACTCCAAAAATAAAAAAAATAAAAATGTTTGCTTTTCTCAACCAGAATAAGAATAAACAAAAATAATACAACTGAACAATAATAAAAATGTTGTTAATATAACAAAGTCCTACCCCGGGGTGAGGTGTAGATAGAAAACCAAACTAAAATGCAATTTGGTCAAAAGATACTGAGTTACAAAATAGAACAGTAAGAGTGTAGGAGAAATAAAAGAGTAACAGTAAGTAAATAATAACGTCTCATATAGTCATTAAATAGAACTATAAACAGAAGGATATGAGTGTAACCCTTATCGAGCAAATGGCCATATGTGATCACTTGTTTTGAGTTTTGATTGCAGCACTAACCTGAAACCTTTACATAAAAATGATTAAAAATAAAGAAAAGAAGTTACATTTTGAGTTAAAAGTTAAAGTAAAAATTTTCAAAATATGTTTTAACAAGTTAATAAGTGCAAACATTCCAAAAAGGAGAAACTAAACAGAAAAAATTAAAAATCAAAATAGAAAAACTACATTTAAAAGTTTAAAATGATAAAAAAAAGAAACATTGTTCATAAAAGTCTACTAAATAACTTATTACATCAATTAGCTGACCTGATGAAGGCCCTTGTGGCTGAAACTAGTTGACCTTGTTTTAATCATTTAGCCATGTTGTAATAAAGACTTTAATCTTTATTATCCTCCTGAGTGCCTCAGCCCTTCTCCTTTTTTTGAAGATATAACTAAATAAATTAATACAATTTATAAAATAAAAATAAACAGATGTAAAGTATAAATGTTTTAAAAAGTCAGCTAAAAAATACATTTAAAATATCAATTTAACAGAAAAACATCTGAAACAGTCCTTTTATTAACCTTCAGAATGACGCACCCAATTTATGTTTATGAGAAGCTAAAGTTAGCTCAGTGAAGCTGCATGTTGCTAAATGAGCTTAATGAAGCTAAATTGAGCTAAAAGCTAAAAAAGTAAATGTAGCTTCATGTAACTCAATAAAGCTAAATGATGTTAATTGTAACCAAATCTGAATGAAGCTAAATGAATCGAACTGTAGCTGTTAACATTACAGAATTTACATGTAAACACTGTAAAAATAAATCAGCTCATGTAAAGAACGAATAGGTTAAAGTTTTTGGAGGGAGGAACATGTCAGAAAATGTCTACAGTCTATTGTGTGTGTTTGTGTTTGTGCTTGTTCACAGGTGATTGAGGTGCTGGTCCGGTCGGAGCAGGGTCTGTTTCGGGAGGTTGTGAAGCACCTGAACCAGGTGGAGGAGCAGGTTCTAGAGAGTCTGGCCTGGGCCAGCGACTCTCCGCTGTGGCAGACTCTCCAATCAGCCAAAGTCCCGTCCTGCCAGGAGGTTTGTAAGCTAAATGACAAACAGAAACTAATGTTCCATTTGACTCACGTTCTGCCTCACCTGTAGAGATGTCATTGTGTCATCGAAGAGATCACAGTCAGAACATTCAGAACATTTTATTTATCAAACTGAAATCTCTCCATGTTTAAAAGAATAAAATTTTTTATCATTCTGACTGTTTTAAGAAACTTCAAACTGCTCAGAACAAAAGCTTGGTTCTTCTCTCTGTCTGCTATATTTTGTCCTCTTTCAGTTCTGGTTCTGCTCAGTTTAGTTCTTTGGGGCTTCGGCTCGGCCCTTTGGGTTGTTCATTGTGTTCTGGGTGTGTGTGTTCCAGGTGATGCCTCCTCAGTATCTGGAACAAAATGATGAAAGCAGCGTTCCCCTCACTCCGATCACACAGGGACCTGACCTCAGCACAAACAGCACCAGCAAAGGTAAAAGGTTCTAATGAAACCCGCAGGTCGCTTGTGTTTATCCATCACCCATCCACTAATTGTTCTATCAAACTAAAATAACTATCCCTCCCCTCCAACAGGTGTGTCCCCCTCCCCCACCACCCTGCAGGACAGGTACAGCTCTCCTCCCACTGGTGGGTTTCGTCGCCGACTCTTTGTTGACCCAGTGGAGGGTGAGACCAGTGTCACCTCCACCAGCTCCACCGGAGCACCACCGAGCTGCGTCACGAAGCCCAGCCTCATCGCCGCCATCCCCGCGGGGCAGACCGTAGTGGCCACCGCCACTGTGACAGCCAACAACGGGCAGACGCTAACCATACCTGTTCAGGGTGAGGGACTGGAAACACTGGGTTAACCTCAACACTGGGACAGTAACTCAGCACTGAACTCTGACCTCTCTCCAGGGATACCCAATGAGAATGGAGGGTTCACTTTCATCCCGGTGCAGGTGGGCGGAGCCACACTACAACCCCTCTCTGCCCAGACTCTGACTGGCGCCCTCACCATCCAATCACCTGTCACCAAACCAGTCACCAAAGCAGCCAGCCGCCCACTGAGGAAAGGCTCCCTCTCCCTCTTCTTCAGAAAGGTACGTCTCAACTGTCTGCATGTGCTCAAATGACCTTCAGCCTTGACAAGGTCACATGTCCTCCCTCAGGTGTACCACCTGGCCAGTGTTAGGCTCAGAGATCTTTGTTCCAAACTGGACATCTCATCGGATCTAAGGAGGAAGATCTGGACGTGCTTCGAACATTCTCTGGTCCACTGTACGGAGATGATGAAGGACCGTCACCTGGACCAGCTGCTCATGTGTGCTGTTTACGTCACGACAAAGGTGTGTTTCCTGTTTACACACACAAGCCGCCTCACGTTTACACAGACTAATGGAATCGTGTGTCAGGTGTTACCTGCTGCTTCGTCTCTGTTAGGTCACCAAAGAGGAAAGATCCTTCCAGAACATCATGAAGTGTTACCGTACTCAGCCTCAGGCCAGCAGCAACGTAGGAAACACACACACACACACACACACACACACACACACACACACACACACCTCTTATCAAATTTGCTTTATTTTTTATTTCATGAGGAATATTACACTTTGTGTGAAAATGAGAAAAAGAGCTCAGTCGCTTTGAATAAAATCGTCTGAATAAATGAATTAACATAAACATCATTACCATGTCTCTGATTATTATTTACCTCACTACAATCCTACATTAGTTTAGATTTGAACACTTTTATTGTGTAGGAATAGTTGTTTTATTTTTAATTGACTTTTCTTTGTACCTTTTCTCATGTTTTCATACAAACAGTAGTAACTGTTCCTCATGATGTGAAACCAATACATACAATTTTTATTTCAAATGGTTCTGATTCAGCAGATCTCAGTTACACCCTCTAACCTCATTCAGATGCATCCTGGTCCAGGATGAGGATCAGGTTCTGGTTCTGGACAAACTGATGTGCGTGTGTGTGTGTGTGTGTGTGTGTGTGTGTGTGTGTGTGTGTGTGTGTGTGTGTGTGTGTGTGTGTGTGTGTGTGTTTTAGGTCTACAGAAGTGTGTTGGTCTCAGGGAGGAGGAGAAGACCCTCCACTACAGGAGATGCCACCAAACTGAGCTCATCAGCTGACAGCAGCCAGGATCCAGGTCAGAACCTCATGTCTCAGCTTCATGTCTCCATTTCTTCTCTGCAGAAAATTTTTATTCAGTTTCTCTCTAAAGCTCCAGGTCACATCAGGTCATCTCTAAACAACAAATCCAGATCCTTCAGGTTCAAATTCAGGACAATAGATTTCAGTAAATGGAATTCAGTTGTAATAAAATTAGATTCATTGTAAATTGATATTTAGTCAAATTGTCCCACTATAAAGAAGCTGATTGAAGTGTTACTTAAGTGGAATCCCCCACTTAGAGCAGCACAGTACGAGGGCGACAGTGGAAAGGAAAACACTCTTTCAACAGGAAGAAACCTCCGGCAGAACTAGAACCAGGCTCAGATGGGCCAGATGTTCTGGATCAGAAGATCCTAGGTTTTCAGTTCATCTCTTTGTTTCTTCTTTGTTGGTTTTGAGCGCTCTGCCTCATGGCTCCCTGCTTTAGTTACTAAATCTAAATTCCTCCCAGCAGGTGGAAGCATCAGTCCGGTTTCTCTCCGTTCCAGCAGCACCTTACCAGGTCCCCGGCCCGGCAGCGCCCCCACCACCCCTATCAGCTCCTCCAATAGGAAGCCCTCCTCCTTGGCAGTGGGTGTAGGCGAGGAGGAGCGAGGAGATCTGATCCTCTTCTACAACAACGTCTACATCAGGCAGATGAGACCATTTGTTGTGAGATACTCGAGCGCTCTGTCCACTGGGGTACGTCCTGCCAGACTTCTGGGTCACAACACATTACCCATCATGCATCTTTTGGAACAGTTTGGTCCATTGTTGCTAATTTTCCCTCACCATCTGTCAGGCGTGTTGGCTGTGTTTCCATAGAACACACTTTTGTAACAAAGGCTCTCTTGACAAATTTAGAAATGTAATTTTTAAAATAAACCAGCCACTAAAACACCGAAACACTAAACTCCCCTGAGGAGTCATCAAAGCAGCAATGTGGAGTATTTAAGCAAGAGAGCATTTTTTAATCCAACATACCACGGCCCCTCCCAAAACATCCATTCTGCCCCCCTCCCGCCTTCTATAGCCCCGCCTCGACACACGCATGTCGCACAGGCATGTCACTCTAAGCCGGGCATAAGCTTCATCTTAACTCTCAGCTCCTGCTCAAACTGCACACGGCATTGCAGAGCTCAATCATTCACAGCTCACAAATCATGTTCTCACTCTGTACAATGCTCTGATGAGACCGGACTGTCACACTGTGCTCAACACGCTCGTCACACAACAGGGAGCTGCAAGTAGCCGAACCTGGAAATGAGACACTCGGTTAGAATCCTGGACAAAACAATCAGATATTTAATTATCAAAATTTTAACCCTTAAAATGCCAATTTGATTACATAATGCTACTTTTTTGTTAATTTTATTGACCATAAAATGAATGTTGGGTGGCTGATAGATGTTTTTTTTAATCAGTCTTGCCCAGAGGGAAGACAGGGAGGAGAATTGAAGCTGTGGATCACAGGTGAACATGGTTAGGGCTGAGTGGCTTCAGAGGAGGCTAAAGTTCACATGGCAAGATTTTTAAATTGTTGGATTATCAAATAAGAGACCGACACATGGTGATTAAAAAATCACAAACATAACTGGTGGTTTGCAGCCACACAGGGAAGCCAACACATCAACGGGATATCTCACAAAACCTGTGGAAACCAAACCTGCCTTTAGAGTAAATCAACATGACGGCTGTTTTGCTTCATGCAGCTTTTGTCTGTCACCTCGCTTTTTGATTGGCTGCACGTCACACTCAACAGGCCGCATGTGTGTTTGTCTTAGAACACCACAAATGCTGTGATATTGGGGCAAGACAGTCCAACATGTTGGAGTTCCCTGATTTATGATGGGAGCTGTCCCGACGGCCTTCCAAGCAGAGCGAGCCACTCATGTGTTTACAGCAGAAGCTCCTCTTCCTGGAGCGGCGCGTGAGGTGCAGCACTGATTCGCGGTGGATTTTATGAACTAATAACAGCTTGAGGCACACAGTACTTTGCTCACAGGCCAGAAATAGGAGGCCTATTGAGTACTCCTGGTTTAGAGTCACCAGTTAAACTAACGGGCATGTTTTGGTCTGTGGGAGGAAACCAGAGTACCTGGAGGAAACCTGCACACACATGGAGAGAACATGCTAACCTCACGCAGAGGGGCTGCAGCTGGGAATCAAACCTACAATTTCCTTGCTGCAAGGCCTGCAGCACCATGCAGCCCCAGTGTCAGATTATTATACATTAGCTTTTGTGCAGCACCAGTTGGAACATTTACGACCCTCTGAAATCATTGAAGGACAAAAATGTCCCATTAAGTTCCATTAAAACCACATAAATATTACAAAAATAATCCTGCATTCTGTGATGTTGGGGTTTAGTTTTTGAGAAAAATTGTCAATTCTAATGTTGACCTGTAAAATCCCCCATTCTTCCTCATCAAACCAAACAGGAAACACTTTTTAATTGAATCCACATGAACACACAAGACAGACAAGTAAACAAAAACATGTCTGCATTTCCTCACTGAACTTCAAAGTGGAAAAAACAAAAACAATCAGTGGTTGAGGGAGATTTCAGGTAGGCTTTAAGATAAATAACTCATTTGTGTGTTTTCACAATAAAGCATCATGTAATCAAACTGGATTTAGAGGGTTGAAATCCTGAGAATTAAATATTGTACTGTTTTAATTAGAACTAAAGTTGATCAAAAGATTCAGCCCAAGAATAAGAAAAAATCAAAGCAAATGTTTATAGACGTTTTAGGAAGTGGACATCTTGTCCTCTGGCTCCAGTAAATTAAAGTTGTGTCTGAGGGTTAAAGGAACAGGTTAGTGAGACTGGTCTGGTTCTGGAGACAGAAGCTTCTACCAGATGACCAGGAAGACCTGTGTAGGAACGTCGTGATGTTTTTGTGTTCTGATGTCTTCGTCCCTGCAGGTGGACTCCCCCCCTATGTGTCCATACCCCACCCTGAGGACTGGTTCTCCTCGTCGGATGCTTCTGTCCAGCAAACACTCCATTTACATCTCGCCCCACAAGTCAGGCTCCGCCCCCTCGCCGGCCTTGCCCCGGGACAGGATTTACTACTACATCTGCAGCAGCCCACCCAACGTGAGACTCACTGACACATTCAGGGTCACATGACACCGATGAGCAGACATTAGGAATTAACGAGTAAGGTGTGTTAACGAGGGCTGCGTTCCATTTCTGTACATTCTGGTTTATCTGTAAATGAAATGCAGCCCCTGGTAATACACCCATCTTTCCTGATCTGTTGATTACAGTCTGTCTGTCTCCATAGCAAAAGCAGTTGAGGTTAATGCAAAAGCAGCTGAGAATCATGGGTATTGTAGTGTTTAGAGACAGGGGCATAACAAATGTTCTGCTCTGTTCTGTGTTTGTTCTTATGCGTTCTGTCCTTTATCTTGTGACCTCTGTCCTTCTTCTGTCCTCCATCCTTCTTCTTCTGTCCTCTGTGTTGTCCTCCCTCCATCCTGTGTTCCCCACAGCGTCTCCAGGAGATCAACAGCATGATCCGGACCGGAGAGACTCCCACCAGGAAGCGCAGCATTCCCCTGGACGAGGAGCTGTCCCCCAAACGCGTCTGTCCCGACAACCACACGGCCCTGCTTCGCCGCTTGCAGGACATCGCCAACGACCGCAGCTCCTCCCATTGACTCAGTCACTGTGGCAACCGCAGTCATCATCAGCTGACCTCAGCAGCCGTCAGACCCGAGTCGGATCAGAACTGAGTCGTATCAGAACCAGTTGGATCAGAACCAGCTGGCTGCCTATCAGGTCCACTGAGGACATAAAGACCGAAGAACAGGTTGTTTTTTGTTTGGATACGCTGTTCCGTTCACAGAGCGAAGAAACTCTTGAGTCGATCTGAGTGTTTTTAGTTTCTCAGATCTGATTTGATCTGAAATCTTCTCAACAGGCTGCTTATCGTGTTTTACTGGTTTTATTATTTTAAGACCTATTTTGTTTTCTAACCTGATGAATCTGAAACTTGAGTCCAAACTTTCACAGTTCAAATAAGTCCTAAAACCAGATCCCAGATGTGTCAAAACATTTAATTTATTAGGTTCTATTTTTTTCTGTTTATAATTTTTTATTCTACAAAATCAATCGTGGGAATCAACATCTTCACACTGATCTAGTTTTAGCTTCGTTCCACTTTGTGATTGTTGATTTAGATTCTTTGTGAATTTAAAGAAAAACCAGATTTTTCTGCAGTTGGAGGAAAGGTTTGTTGTGTAAAAAAGATCCAACCTTTTATTTTAGAGCCTTTTATGATTCATATTTACTCTTTTTGTGTTTTAGTGTTTTAGTTTTTTGACTGTTGATAACTAAACTATTATTTAATGTTTTATTTAACTGTTTACATGTAGAAACAACAAGCTGCATTATGAAAACTTGTTTAACTTTAGAGAAGCTGTTAGTTAGTTTTTCATGTTTTAACTTCACCTTCAGGAGGAGAAACCTGTAAATATCTGTACAGAAGAGAAAATATTTAACAAAGTGATGAAAGATAAGTGCCTTTTCTTTTGTTTACATCCAGAAAACTTTCTCTTTCTTACATTTTCCTGATTGTAAAACAAAATAAATCATTAAAGTGTTTAAGGTGACCCAACAGATCCAGTTATTATTGTGAACTTTTTACATGAAAAATTGAGACAGGATGGATTGAAACATTAGAACTTATGTGAATAAAAATGGTAATATTAATGCAGAAACTTTAATTATGATACACAAAAACCCACAATTCAACACAATGTCAGATTATAAATCATACTTAACAATCGTACAGGTAAACCTTATGTTCCGATGGAAGCTTTATGTAACAACAGTGATAATAGATACCAGCCTAAGTTTTCCATACTTTAATTTACCTCTCTCTGGAGTCATTAAGGACAAAATGTCCACATCCATTAAAACTGCACTAGATTAAATGTATTAGATTAACACTTGAATCTATTGTTCAGCTTTTTTCTGCACTGATCTGTTAAATAATTACAGTTCTACTCAGAACCACCAGCCTTTAAACCATCTGGAGTATTTTAACCCTTTAAATGTTTGATTACTCAATATCATTGTTATTTATTAAGAAAACAATAACTGAGTTATTTCTAATAAAGCTTATTTTGGTCACTGGGGATTTTTTTTTTTTACAGATCAGTCCTATAGATGTCAACGAAAACCCAGAATATTAACTTTGATGTGTTATTAGTTTTAATCAGTTTAATGAGATTCTTAATATGAAGAATGATTTAAATAATTCTCCTCCTGCCAGAATAAATTGAGTTGATCAATTGATCAATAAACAATTTCGGATTCTGATCGATGGGGAAAAAACTAAACTTTTGTGTTTTATAACAAATATCAACAAAATTTAACCAAACTGACATTTAAAGGATTACAATCCTGAAAATAATTCATTAGTTGATTAGGACCAATGTGGGTTAAAAAATGTAATTCTCACTGAAATTCTTGGAAGTAGAAAAAAAGATATTTGAAAATGTGATAGTTTTTAGCAGAACTAAAGTTATTTATGCAGAAAAAATAAATTATTTTCAGGATTGTAATCCTTTAAATGTCAGTTTGATTAAATTTAGTTGATATTTGTTATAAAAAAACACAAAAATTTAGTGTCCCCCTCCCATCGATCAGAACTAAAGTTATTTATGCAGAAAAAATAAATTATTTTGTACAGTTTTTCCATCCAACCATCCATAGGGGAGCCGGTGTGATGTCGAAACGTATCCCCCCCGGTAAATCGAGGTGTTTTTCCTAATAAAATGTGCAAATTTTGGCATAGAAAAATACATTTTCGGGATATAAATACCTCACGAGGTAATGAGTTACCCTATATATTTAAAATGTGTGTACGCCTATTTTCTACAGAGAAAACTATATTTAACAATGAAATTCAGTCACTAGAAATCGATTCTCGCTGACATTAACAAAAAATAATAATAATTTATCATAGTGTTTGTCTTAGCAATTGTCTTAAAATTCCCTTGCTTTAAACAACAGAGTTTAAAGGGAAAACAGAAAAGCAAGAGGAGAAACCGACGGGGGGACATATATTGACGTAACACCGGGAGAGACGCGGAACCATTAAAGAGAGACGTGTTTTCCCGGACTGTTTTTGTGCTCGTTCCTAATTATAATTGAGGTTGACAGCTAAAGATGCTAAAATGTGTCCTGAACCTTTAAAGTTTCGTGTCGTTTAGAATAAATCGAATATTTGTTGATTTTATGATAAAAGTTTGGGTTTAAAATGGCGACACTTGTTTTGGATAACGGAGCGAACTCAGCTAAGATCGGCTACAGTCAGGAGAAAGTCCGGTAGGAAAGCACCGATTTAATGTCAATTTACTCATCATAACATAGAAAATACTGTTTACTTAGCTTGTAAGATGTACTATAAGGATGAGCAGATGTTGATGTTAAATACATTTAAATCAATAAAATGAGTTTAGAGAAGGAAATCTTATTTTTAAAAGCTGAAGTTTTTATTTAACTACAGGTTTTAGCTCTCTGGCTTTGTTAGTTCCCATGGATTGTTTGGTTTGTTTATTTTTCTTAAATCTATTTGCTGTTTTTTTTAATTACATTCACCAAAAACTCAAATTTATCATCAGAAATAAATAATCTGACGGTTTGAATTAATATGGACTCTTTCAAAACAAGGTCTTTTTTTATTTCACAGAATATTATTAAGATGTTTGTTATGCTTTTATTTCTGTAAATATTACAGGAAAACAGCTTCAGAAATGAGTCAAATCATTTCTCAGTGCCAGATATCTCTGATTATATTTATTATTTGAAAATGATGTTTGTTTACTTTTACTGAAAACCCTATGTGTGAGATCTATATGAGTTTATTAGCCGGTTGATCTGTGAACTACAGAGATTTATTTCCGGTGTCTCACTGTGTTTTTTTTTTTTTCATTGGGTTATTTTGTTCTTTTATTCTCTCAGCGTCATCCCAAACTGTCAGTTTCGCTCAAAGACGTCCAGATTAAAGACGTTCACCGCCAACCAGCTGGACGAGATCAAAGATCCCTCAGGTCTCTTCTATATCCTCCCCTTTCAGAAGGTCAGCAGGTTCTAAACATCATCATCATCATCGCTCTTCCTCTAGAGCTGCCGTTGCTAAAGCTTTAGTCTAGACCTCGACTGCACTAATAGCATCTGGCCGGATGACCTCAGAGCTCTTTTGGGTCATATAGGTCAAGCATATCAGTTGAGTAGTGGGGAACCAAACCATTTAAAACTTTATATTATCTTTAAATCGATATAAACAGCCAGCCAGTGCAGGTATACTCAAACTGAAGTGATGGGGTAGTCTTAACAGCTGTTAAAAGATGAGCTGCAGCGTTTTGGACTAACCGCAGGCAATGAAGAGATTAATGTTCAAGGCCTGAGTATATAGAGAAGTATCATCTGATCTGGAGGTGATGAAGTTTTGGATTTGTTTTTCACTGTTTTTGGGAGGAAATATTTTGTTTTAGCAGTTTGGTGATAAAAACCGGTCTTGACGACCGAGGAAACTTAACTTCTCTTGTTTAAAGAAAGATCTAAAACACTCCGATGTTACTAACAGAGGTGGACCAACAAGAAACAGGAGAGCATCAGGTGCCACATTTAGAGTTTTCATTGAGAGTCAGAAAGTTCTGTTTTAATGAGTCTGGATGTCCTTTAACAGAGGCTGCAGGGAGGCACAGACCTCAAATTTACAAGGGAGGTAAATCTGGATGTCATCAGCATAGCAGGGAAAAATGTTTGTCCTAAAAATTGAACCCAAAGCCATGAAATATTTAAAAAAAGAACAGGACTCAAAATGGAGCCTTGTGGTACACCACAGCAAGCAAGGGCTGAGGAAGATGAGAATTCCCCCCATGGAGACAAAAAAAGACCTATCTGACAGAAATTACTTAAACCATGAAGGTACTGTTTCTTTAGGTCCAACAACATGTTGGAGTCTAGAAAAAACAACTCTGATCAGCTGAGTCAAAGGTAGCTGTTAATCTAAAAGAACTGAAGCAGTAGAGCAGCCTGAGTCAGTTAAAATATTGTCTCTGCTGTGGAAGGACTTAAAACCAGACTGGAACTCTTCAGAGATTAAGTGAATGTCTAAAGCCTCTTGAAGTTGATCACAAACTTTCTAAAATGTTGGTCAAAAAAAGGTTTCCGGTGACGGCCATTCTCTATGCTCTTGTCTCTGCAGGGTTATCTCGTCAACTGGGATGTCCAGAGGAAGGTGTGGGATCACCTGTTTGGGAAGGAGATGTTTAAGGTGTTGTACCTGACCTGTGAAGAGAACGTCTGAAGGAGTTTTTTCTTCTGCCTGAGGCTAACTGCTCTCTCTAAGCAGGTGGACTTTGCAGACACCAGCATCGTCATCACGGAGCCTTACTTCAACTTCAGCTCCATCCAGGAGTCCATGAACGAGATTCTGTTTGAGGAGTACCAGTTCCAGTCCGCTCTCAGGATCAACGGTGAGTTGGAAGGAGTGTGTTTGATCAAACGGGAAATTTAAAGATGTGAATTTAAAAAATCTGTTGGAAACCAAGTTGTCAATAAAAATATGAATAAAATAAAATAAAAAAAAACACTGCAGCTCCAGTGAACCAATCAGTATTAAACTGCTGCCAGGGCCAAAGGAAATTTGAGATCAAGCTAAAATGTTTAGCTGCTCTGGGATCAGATTAAATTTTGTTTAGCTGCTCTGGGATCAGATTAAACTTTGTTTAGCTGCTCTGGGATCAGATTAAACTTTGTTTAGCTGCTCTGGGATCAGATTAAACTTTGTTTAGCTGTTCTGGGATCAGATTAAACTTTGTTTAGCTGCTCTGGGATCAGATTAAACTTTGTTTAGCTGCTCTGGGATCAGATTAAACTTTGTTTAGCTGTTCTGGGATCAGATTAAACTTTGTTTAGCTGCTCTGGGATCAGAACAAACTGTTTGCTCCTCAGCCGGATCACTCAGTGCTCATCACTACTTCCACACGAAGCCATCGGAGCTCTGCTGCCTGGTGGTGGACTCGGGATTCTCCTTCACCCACATCGCCCCCTACTGTCGTAGCAAGAAGCTGAAGGAGGGCATCCTCAGGTCAGAGGTCGCCAAACTTTAGCGAGTTGATGCTAACAACACTAACATTAATGGCATCCTGTTGGTTCATTTCAGGATCAACGTGGGCGGGAAGCTCCTGACCAATCACCTGAAGGAGATCATCTCGTACCGGTTTGTGTCAGACTGTTCTGCTGGAGCTTCTCTGTTTCTGTCACAGAAACAAAAATCAATAAAGTTTTTATTTTTAGCCAGTTACATGTGATGGACGAGACGTACGTCATCAACCAGGTGAAGGAAGATGTGTGTTACGTCTCCCAGCAGTTCTACAAGGACATGGAGATCGCTCAGTGAGACACTCTGGTGGACATGTTCTGGTCCTGGTGCTGGACTGGACTTTGCTGGTCTAATGGCTCTTGTGTTTCCAGGTCTAAGGGGGAGGAGAACTCTGTTCTGAGGGACTACGTTCTCCCAGATTTCAGCGCCATCAAAAAAGGCTTCTGTAAGGTGAGACGTTCTGGTTCTGATTGGGGGGGGTGGGGGGTGTACCTGGTCCAGCTGGACCTCAGGTTCTGATCCATGTGTTGGGGGGTACTCGGATCATGATCTCCTTTTGATTTTACTCTCTGTGGTTCTGATCTGATCCTGTTTTTCTGAGATATTCTGTCTGGTTCTTCAGCCTCGAGAGGAGATGATCTTAAGTGGAAAATACAAGACGGGCGAGCAGATCCTGAGGCTGGCCAATGAGCGCTTCGCCGTCCCTGAGATGCTCTTCCACCCGTCGGACATCGGCCTCCAGGAGATGGGCCTCCCAGAGGCCATCGTCCACTCTGTCCAGTCACTGCCTGAAGGTCAGAATCATGGATTCACACACAGGATGGGACCCTCTAAAGGTCCTGAAATTAACCTAAAACCAGGAGAATGTTAGTTAACCAGTAGAACACCAACTCAGTGAGGAAATAGAAGGTCAAACTGAATTAAAGTACTGGTAAATTAATTTAGATAAAAATAAATCTATTTAATTTTATTTAAATTGTTCGACTATAAACAGGAAGATAACTGAAGTGAGGGATTTCTGTCACCAACAAACATCCAGACCCCCAGCAGTGGGCGGGGCTTAATCCTCTAAATTCTGTCTCTGATTCTCTAACTCTGATCCACAGTAATCTTCTTTGATTGGCTGAAGTCTGTTTACATTGGTTGTGTCGTGCATGAGGTTCTTCTGTCTGTTACACAAAGCAGAAAATCGTCCAGGTGTTGAACAACATCTAGTTTCTGATTAAAGCTGATTTCAAACTGAACTCCTAAAAGTCTCAAAACGTTCTCAAATGTTCTCGGTTTCCTCTACTGGGTCTCAGGCTCTCATGTTGCTGGAACTTTGAACATCTTCAGAAAAATTTCAGACAAAATTACTCAGAAAATTCAGTCATCTCAGGCATCTGGCCCAGAACCAGTCCAGGACTCATCCAGAACCATTTCAGAACGTATTCAGAATCCACCTAGAACCTGTTTCATTGTTTTTCTGGCTCAGGTAGTGGAGAAACATTAGACCACTTTGAGAGCACTTAGAGACCAGCCCGTGAATAAATTCAAACACTTTGAGACTCGACTGCAACAAGGAAATGTGACTAACTCAATCCAATCCATCGTCTGTCCCACGTGACCCAGACGGAGAACTTATTGTTGTCATATGAAGCAGCTCAGAGTTCCAACTGAACATTTTACAGGTTGTAAACTTGTAGCCAGCAGTCTTTACCCAGAGAGGTACCGAACCGACGCTTGTAAACCAAACGAGTCGGATATAATACATTTGAGTTTCAGGTTTTTAGTTTTCTTTAACGTTAATACACATTGTTCTTAAAGAGGTTATAAATGTTCTTTAAAACTAGAGACACATTAAAACATCAGCTTGTGATTGAAATCAACCAACATTCAGTATGATCGACTTAGTCAGTGATTGGCTGACCTGAAACTCAGAAATCCTGTTTCTGTTTCTCTTGTCGTGTGTTTTGTGTTCAGAGATGCAGCCTCACTTCTATCAGAACATCGTCCTGACCGGAGGGAACACATTGTTCCCGGGCTTCAGGGAGCGCCTGGAGGCGGAGCTACGCTGCCTCATCCCCGCCCACCTTCCCATGTCGATGCTTCTGCCTTCAAAGTAAGAGTCCGGTCCCTGTTCTGGTTCTGCTTCAGGACCTTTTAAGGGTCGCATTGCTGTAAACCAGCAGGTTTAGTTCCAGGTTCAAAACTTTTCTGGAGCTGCTATGTAGGCAGCCTAATGAAGGTGTTGCTACGGTAACCAGGCCCAACCTGGTACCTGCAGGTTCTGAAGGGTTGTTTAAATGATGAATCTCAAAAACTAAACTTCCAGTCTGGTTCAGACCATCAGACTGAAGTAGAACGGGACAGATTGACAGGAGAAACATGACTAAACCCCAAATTCACATCAAAGCACTTCTCTGTGGTTTAACCATCATGCATCATTCTGAACAAATGTTCCCCCACCATCTGTCTGCTGTGTTTTTACTTGAGACAAAGGTTCTTTTGACAAATTAAAAATGTGAGTTATTTATTTAAATCGACCACTGGAACTCTCAGCTAAAATGGCACGCCTGGCCAAGAGAGAGCCAAAGGACCTCACCTGAAGCTTAGCATGAGTAATATTTCCTCCTGGCCCACCGTACCAAAGAGAGCAAGTAGGGGCTAGGGACCAATTTCAGGTCAGTAATTACATTTATGGAAAACCTCCTAACCCTAAAACCTCATTCCAAAAATTGGCCAAGCAGGGCAAACGATGCTGCTTTTTAATGAAAAAACACAGAAAACTAGTTTTTACCTTCAAATAAATGTTGGGTGTCTGGGAGATGTTTTATAAAATTTGTTTTTATTCAGCACCAGTTTTATAATTTCCTACACTCTGAAGTCACTGGAGGACAAAAAATGTCACATTAAGTTCCATTAAAACCAGTTTTTAATCTCATAGGAATTGTGAATAATAATATGCATCAGCACTGTGTTAGCAGTGTCAAGTACTGCTGGAATCATATGTAACAATTCAAAGTCTAGTCACTCGTTTAAAGTTTGAACAGCATCTCTGGGTTGACATATTTAATATTTGAATAGCATAAAGTTTTTGCTAAAAATTTGAAGCAAAGGATTCTACATTCATTTCCAATGGGCCAAAAGATTTCACAAAATGCTTAATATTTTAAAAAGTATAAAACACAATGATACTGTAAGTCATGGCCGGAAAGCCCTGAATGAGAGGAACATTTTAGATGTAATTTGTTAAAATGGCTGAAAATTTGTCAAATACAGCTGAGTTCTGTCCTTGCGCCGTTCAGTGGAGGCTTACAGCTGTTCTTTGTCATAAAGTAGTCCCGAGTCTAAAATAGTACCTGTAATTCCTTCGTGTTACTTTTTAAATTCATTTGCAGTCGATATGTTTACTGAGGTCAGTAGGCAGAATTAGTATCATTACTGAGGGAGTTTAAGGACTTTTTTTCTCACAATGCTAGTAGTTACCATTCACTTAGTGTTTTATGCTGAGCTAATGCTAAAGGAGTACTGCTGGATCAGGAAAACAGCTGGGCTGTTTACAAATTGTTTTTGCTCACTTATCTAACTCTGAGGAATATGACAATAGACAAAACATCATTTTCTGGTGGAGTATCCCATTAAACCAAAGACAGAAACTCAAGAGCTTCTTGGTGACAGCGAGGTGTTCTGGTTCTGACAGTGTAACCTTTGACCCCTTGTGCTTGCAGCCCAGTGTGCTACTCGTGGGAAGGAGGGAAGCTGCTGGCGGACAGTCCTGACTATGAGGAGCTGGTGGTGACGCGGGAAGACTACGAGGAAAACGGACACATCGTTTGTGAAGAAAAGTTTGATATTTGAACTGAAATGAACAGTTAACACAACTCGGACAGGTCAAAGGTCAAAACGGTAAAGGTTTCTGGACGTCAGCAGGTCGGATGCTGTCAGAGAAAACTTTATAAACTTCTGACTTTTAAATAATTTTGGTCTGTTTTGATTCTAAGAATGAGGCGAGTTCACATCGTATTTTATTAGATTTTTTATGTTTTTATTAAATTCTGCTGAACAACATGTTTACTGTCCAATCAGACGTCTCTCATCAACTCAGGCTTTGGATGGACTCAAATACTCTGCTCTGATTAGTTACAATGTTTACATACAACTGGAAGCTGTCAGAGACCAGAACTAGGACCTGGACCTGTCAAGCTTCAGACATTTTTTTAAAAACTTTATTTCTGAAACATCAAAATGTTCAGAAACAAAAACATTTTGTTGATGGGTTTGTTTTGATCATATCCCTGAATACAGACAACTTTCTGACATGTTGATCAGAAACGGATAACTAAAACCGTCTCAACTGTTCCGTGGCTCCTAACGATCAGAACCCGGTCACATTTCAGGAAACCTGGTTCTGGTGGATCCAAACAGCAGCTTCAGATTTCTTCACACCAGAGCTCCACCTTTTATCCATCAGACTCCTTTTTCCTCTGTGATGGTTCGGAATGTAAGACCCTCAAAGTCCAGCTCCACTGAGTGAACACTAAAGTCCCCCAGACCCTGAAACAAAACACAATGCATTATGGGATATTCTCTGCTCCTCATCAACAGAGTTAAAGATGTGGAACAGATGACTGGATAGCTGACGATTCAGATCAGACTGATTTCAGCTTATTAAGGTTCAGGGGCCTCGTTTATAAAACTCTGCATTGAATCATTACTAAAAATCTTAAGCTCAGTAAAAAATGTTTACTTACACAAAGTAATTTTTGGACCTATAAAACACTACACACACAGCTGAATGCAATTCCACTTTATTAATTGCAGCCTTCCTTAAAATTGTGCTTGGCTGTCTTTGTATCAGATCCCGCCTCCTACACACCCACGTTCTGCCATAGTTGATGTAAAGTACCTCATGAATATTCTGCATATACATAAGCTGCAGATTTCTGGCATTTAACAGTTAATCGTGGCAATGGAGAGGTCTAGAAAATGCAACTTCACAGAGACTGGTGCACCTGGATGTGACTGACGCTGTTCAGGAAATTCAAAGAGACACAGTCAGTGTGGTGACGGACATCTGGGGTGAATTAACCAGTCTGTGGTGTGTTAGCTGGCATTATGAGCTCATTGAAAGAACTCGATAATTAATATGATCAATCATGCCTACCGTGTTGTCCTATAAACGGTAAATATCTTGACGGGGAGAGAGCTGTGCATCAGGGTCCTCATGGTGAGGAATGTGTGATGTTGTGAAGGACAGAACAGCAGTCTGCCCCCCCCCGATGAATCCTAACACCTCCACCTGCTTTTAAAGAGGGCGTTGGCACCCTCAACGTGCAAACGACATGGACCTCATCAAAGCTCACCTCTGTTGCACTCTGCAGGTTTGCAAACCAGAATCAGTGCCTCGGGTTAGGCACTACCACCAACAGGTGCAACTGCTATACAATCTGAAGATTTATGAACATACTGGGATATAACTCCTAAATGTAACATTATTTCATTCAGATTCACATTTTTATTTTGTTCAGAAACAGGTGGGGGTTGACTGTTTTGTGTGTGTGTGTGTGTGTGTGCGTGTGTGTGCAAACAAACTCCTCATTTTACCATTTCACCAGCTGAGCTGCCAGATTCCAACTCCAAAATGTGTTTAAACCAGAATCAGAGTTTGCTTAAAGTTGCACACTGTCACGTTTTTTTCTATAAATTACAAAGTTTGCACAGAAAGTGACTTGCTCAACTTTCAGACCCGGTTTAGTGTGTAAGCAAGCTTTAAAAACGAGGCCCCGGTTTCTTTAATAAACTCGTCTCTCTCTCCCTCTCCTACCATTGTCGTGTTGAGGACCTGTAGAATGACCTCCTGCTGTCGGGGCTCCCGGGTCAGCAGGTAGAGGAAGCCCCCTCCTCCGGCGCCAGCCAGACTCTGACCCAGGACCAGCGGCTTCAGGACCTCCATCATGGTTCTGACTGAACCCGGTTCACATCCCGGCGCCATCAGTTTCTTCTGCTGCCATGAGCGGTCCAAACACCGACCCAGTTCCACCAGAGAACCTGGAGAGGGACGGCCGGTCTGTTAGTCTTCCCTGATCACTGACTGAGCTGTGGCATTGTGGGAAATGTAGAAAACAACTAGCATGAAGTAATGAGCTACAGCTGCACTCTGTTAGATCTAGAATGGCTTCAGGTTCAGATCCTAAATGAAGTTCTGCTTAATGAACTTTATGGGCCTGCAGGTTCAGGTCCCTGTAGACTACCTGACCTAAACAGGTTCTGGTCCATGTAGACCACCTGACCTTCTGAGCAGGCCCTGCAGCAGTCCTCTGAGTTGTCCACCAGCTGCTGGACGTTGAGCACCATGGAGGGCAGGCGGCTGTACCAGCTCCTCACCACGTCCTGCAGGAAGGAACTACAGTTAACCCGTTCTACGAGGACCAGGACCAATGAACCAAGGCAACTCACCTGCAGCAGGTTTCGAGCCAGGCGGGTCTTTCCGGTATAAACCAGCAGGAGGTGCTGCTCCAAGGAGACCAGGAACTCCTCAGGAGGACTCAGACACTCCACCTCCACCTGCAGCGGGAGAAATGCTCTGGATCTGCCCACTTTAACTCCGCCCACTAGACCTCCCACCTGGTCCTGCCAACCACCACCTGGAGGAGGAGGAGAGGTGAAGAAGAGCAGCAGCAGCAGCAGGAACAGAGGTTAGGAGCAGCTGACCTGTGGTGAGGACCTGCTCCAGGTGCAGGACTGCGTGGATCAGGGAGTCGGTGTTGTAGGTTTGCCCAGTGCACCTGTAGACTGCTGCTAGCAGCGCCCCTGCCAAGATGCTGCTGGTACCTGCAGGACAAGAACCAATCAGGGTCCAGGCAGGTTCAACCTCACCTTCAGTGAACCTGAGTGGCTGCATCTGTGTTTGAGCAAAGTTCTGACCCAGTCCAGATCCGGTCGGCAGCTCCGACCAGCTGTGGAGCTCTACTCCTCCTCCCCACCTCTCTTTCAGCTGATGCCCCAGAGGCTGCTGGGAGGACAGAGACACCAGGCCGCTGCAGACGCAAACTGCCTTCAGCAGAGCTCCTGCAGAATAGACAGCAACATGAGGCCTCAGCAGTTCTTCAGATCAACCCAGTAACCCGCCTTGTCAGTACCGGGAGCGTGAGGCTGGCAGTAGTCCAGCAGGTCATCCAGGTTCTCACAGACCGTCTCCGTAGAAACCCTGCTGTCCCGCCCTCCGCTGCAGCTGACCAGTAGGAGGTGGGGCTTCAGAATACGACGAGCCCTGGCGCCAATCGGCCGCTTCCCATCAACCCTCACTGCAACGTTTGTCACTGAGCCACCATGCTCAAAGGCAATTGGTGGCGTGTCGCTCCACCCACCTGGAACAAAAGCTGCTTAGACACCTGGGAACAGAGCTCCTCCAGCCAATAGCTGCTCCTCACCTGCCAGGTCCAGTCGGGCCGGACACTCCACTTCCTGCCACACCCCAATCGGAGGTGCCTCTCCATGTCCAATGGTGATAAACCTCTGAGATGACATCACAGCCTGGCGCAGCAGCACCTGTCCGGCGCCTTCGTAGTGTCGCGCCGCCCTCATCAGCAGGTCCGGCCTGCAGGGAGCGACAGAACCTGGTCAGTAGGCATTCAGAAGCACAAAGATTCAGAGAGGTCAGAGCAAGACTCACCTGCTCAGCCAGCACCGCCTCTCTGTGGCAAGGGCCTTGACTCCGCCCCTCAGGTCACCCTCCTCCAATAGGATGTAGGCGGGGCTCCAGGCCTCGTTAGCAGCCGGACCACTTCTCAGACCCCCCTGACCCCCTGCCATGCACACCAACACATCAGCAATGCAGGAGAGACAGCGAGCAGCCACGCCAATCTCAGCTCCAGGCTCCGCCCCCTGATCCACACTTCCTGATGCGACTAAAACAGGAGGAGGTTAATTCAATAAAGAACACTCACTGGAAAACTTTAAGTAAAGTTATTTTGTACTATTAACAGGACTTTTATTTGTTTTAGTTATTAAAATTCTTGTTTTTCTTCTTACATTTTAATGAAACTTTTTTGTAAAAGTTTCAGGATTAAGCTGCAAATTAAATTTAAAGCTCGCTGTCTGGCGTATTCTTCTATCATGAAGAACTTCTCTCCAAGTCCAGGAAAATGAATCCACCATGTTGAAGTGAAAACAGGTAAAATCCTCAGGAGGTCTGAGGGAAAACTGTTCCCTGTTTAGGAGGCAGGCTCACATTTCACCGCAGAGCCAGGAGCGACTGACAGTCTGAAACCAAGGACGTGGTCCCCCCCCCCCTTCCTCCCACTGTCAGCCCTGGACCTCCTGCATCATTGTAGGCCCAGTCGCCATGGTTATCAAGGACTGCTCCCTTCAGATCTTCTCATCCTTCTCATATGTAGGATTTCATCATCCTAACAGTTTTGTTCCTGACCCACATATTTTAATCTAACGCAGTGTTTTTTTTAAACTATAGTATTTATAAAATGTTGATACGTTTTTTTTTTATCCACTATTCACTAATAATCAAATATAGTCACTTTGCCTATAAAGGGTTCAGGTTCAGCTGCTCAAAACTTGGCAGAAAAATGAAATAAAATCTTTGTCTCAGAATAAACCAAATAGACTCACTGCTGTCCAGAGCCTCCAGCAGCGCCTCCTGCTGGCCTCCCTGAACCACTGCCCTGAAGCAAGGCAGCAGGCAGCTGTTGGTGCGACTCCGCAGGGCGTCCGTCACTCTCCTCTGCCCCGCCAGGAACAGTAGCTCTTCCCTCCACTGGAGCTCTTCCTCCTGGTGGGTGAGTGACAGCACCTCCCTCAGAGAGAGCCTCCAGGCCTCCCTCCACCTCCTCAGACAGCCCCGCCCCCCCAGCAGCCAGCCAACCCCTCCTTCTAGACCAACAGCTCCTTCTCTGGGGTGGAGGACCGGGAAGAGACGAGCCTCCAGGAGGGAGCGCTGTTCTCCTCTCACCCACAGCTCCTCTGGCCTGAGGAGGAGAGGGAAGGAGGTGAAAAGATACAAGGAGAGGAAATGAGGAATGAAAAGAAAGAGTGACCGGAAAGGGAATGGGAAAAAGGTGAAGCGAGTGAAGAAATGAAGCAGAAGGAGGGAAATAGGTGAAGATAGTTTGTTTTGGTCTGTTGGTAAAAATGTTTTGCTGCTGACAAACTGTTTCCTCTCCTCAGAGGAAGTGACAGAGCATAAAGTCAGACTCTTACTGAATTCCTGTAAAGCTGAAGAAGACGCTCCATTTCTGGTTGAGGAAGGAGGAGCTGCTGTCATCAGAGGAGACCTGAGCAGGAAAAGGAGGTAGACATCATCATCATCATCCTCCAAGCTTCTGGTTTCAGAAAGTCCCACCACTGGACTCCCATCACCCTCAACAGTTTGCTGTTGTTTAGTTTGATCAATCAAACGAGGTTCTAATTAAAACCTAAACAGATGTGGAACTGGAGAGTGAAGCCTGATAAAAACAGTACAAGATCTCCAGCATTCAACAGCATTCCTGGTTTCCAACCACCAGACAGAGCTGGAAGGCTGCAGGTGGAAAACGTGAACATCCTGGAATTTACCTGCAGGTCATCATTTGCGCCCATCACTGTGTACACGTTCAGCTGCAGCTCCCCCAGCTCAATTCGATGTCCCTGGATGATGATGTCACTGCTGAGCGCCAGCTTCCTCAGGGATGGGGACACCGACACCTCGAGGCCTGACAGCAGACAGCCTGATGGAACATCCAGAGGACCCTGGGGAGCATTGATGGAGCTCAGAACAACAGCTGTAGGGTCGGATTCAGGACGTTCATGTAGTTTCAGTTCTGGTTTCTGAACCATAAAGTCTAGAGGCTCCAGCTTTTTGGAAACCAAATCTGAAGAAATGGGAGCTGGATTTGGAGTTATGCTGAATTACCAGTTTACTTTTCTCACCTGTAGGTGGCAGTGCTGCACCACTGCTCCAGTTGCAACGGTAACGCCTCCCTCCAGAATGCTATTGATGATTCTAACTCCGTCACTCAGCTGAGTCTCCATCTGCAGGTTAAACAGATTAAAATATCAGACGCCCAATCAAGTGTTTATATTTACTGATGCTCCTGGAACATGTCTATATACCAGCACGTCACGAGCGTGTATATTCACTGACATGCCTGAAGCATTTAAATTTAGACACGCCTAAAGTGTGTATATTTACTGACACGTCTGGAGTGTGTTTTTTTAACCAACAAACCATCTGCTCTGTTATCTTTTGTTCTGTAATTTTGTGAGACTGATGGTGTTTGAATGTTTGTTAAATGATTCTAAAGAGCGACGTGTCTCACCTGGATGTGAGACAGAGTGTTCCTCTTTGTCCAATCACGTGTCAGACGATCAACATGTTGCTTCCCAGACATAGTCAGGTAGTCATAGCGACCACCAGGGACATACGCTGATGAGAGAAACAATAACAACATTTATTTTAAATGAAACTGGTGTTTGTAATGTAGCTCTAACTACCAGTAGCTGGTTGTTGGATCTAAAGTCCAGAGCTGCAGCGCTCCCCAGTGGCTGGACCAAGTACCTGTTTTAAGCCTCTCCCTTCTTTTTAAAATACATTAGACATTTTCCTGAATAAAATCTACAAACACACCTGTGATCCTGTTCCAGGTGTTCTCGACTTTCTGCTGTTTGTCTAGTCCACTGATTCTGTTTTAACGTGTTCAGCTGGAATCAGTTATTAGAGAATTTAAAACACCTGATTGATTCCGGTAAATGTCCTGCCTTTGTAGCAGGGTGATCGTCTGCAGCCTCACATCTCGGCGCTCAGACTCTGGTTCAAACATGGCGGTTATGAACAGGTTTCATGGCTTCACTTTTGGTTGAAAGAAATGTGATTTCAGGTAGATTTATAGTTTTTAATCTAGAAAACTTAACATATATATGGAGAGGGCGGGGTTAAAACTTGTACTGACCTAGCCACTGGGGGGCGCTTTATCTTCCACATTATGACTATTAGTCTGTCAATTATATAAAACGGTTGATGTTGAAAATCTGAGGACAGAAACGGGAAAAGGAGGAGGCTGACCCAATGAGAGAGAAGTTCCTTTCAGAATCCTCCACAGCTCTGTCCTCCCGCTCCTCACCATCGCCCCCTGTGGTCCCGCTGTTGAACTGCACCCTGCTCGGTCCTCAGTCACAAACTGTTCCATAGTCAGGTCTGAGCAGAGACACTTCAGCAGGTCTAAGAACAGCGAGATCTGAGGACGGAGATGTGGGTTTTTACCTTTAAACTTTAAATGTTTTCCTTGTGTCACATGTTTCAGGCAGAATGTTTGTTAATTTGTTCTGAATCTGAATGTTTTTTTTTTTAAATCCCAAGCTCTGCAGAGTGAGATCTGAGAGATGAAGGTAGAAACCTGGAGGGGGGGAGCTCCAGAGTCCAGGCCCAGGTAGGTGCAGCCGTCCAGAGGAGGAGTGACGTGAGTCTGCAGCAGTTTCTCTGAAACGGTCCTGCTGAAGAACACTGGACCAGAAACCTGCAGATAAACAGGTCTGATCAGCTCCAGAGTGTTCTTTAACAAATATCACGATCTGCACGGATCTGGTCTCTGTTCTAATCTACGAGGGTTGACACGACATGAAGAAGTTCAAAATATCTAATCTCTTCAGGTTCTGATCCACAGCTCACTTATCTGCAGCCAAACTGTAAATCCTAAGGGTGTCTTTGATTTCATTTCTCAGAGGAAGAGAGAGGACTTACCAGTGGCACCTTCCCATCATGCATCACAGTGTGTTGAATCTGCTCCCTGGTTCCCCTGTAGATGATGTCTTTTACCCGACCCTAGAATCAGAACCACACTGTTCATCAGCAGAACGTCGTCTCAGCAGCCTGACAGGAGAAACGTTTTCATGACGCGAGTACCTGAGAGTCGGCCAGGTAGACGCCATGATCAGCTGCATACAAAACATCACCTGGTACCGCCAAAACCCGAACGCCTGAGAAACCCTCCCAGGACAGGACTGTCAAACACAAACAGACGTTAGCTGGAACAAAAAAAGTTCATCAGAACCAGAACCACACAGAAGACCTGACCTGTTGTCACATTTTAACAAACCCACAGAAGCTGAAAGAAATTCTGACTTTTATAAATTAAACATCTTTGATTTCTGATCCAGAAGGGCAGACTGGTTATCTGGGATCAGGCACAAGGTCCAGTTACAGTCTTTAACTAGACCTGGGACCTTTGTTCAGTCTGCACAGGTTTCCAGGTCTTAATGGGTCTTTGAGATTCCTGCAGGTCTGGTTTCCCACCAGCAGAGGGAGACAAGTGCTGCCATGATGTTTGGTAACTAAGCCCCGCCCCTTTTCTCGGATCATGTTACAGATGTCATTGATCCAAGAAGAAGATCCAGTTTTTGTGGTTTGGTTTGAGATAAATGTTTCGGTTCAGAACATAAGGTCTCATCGTGTGAACGGACCTGTCAGTACCGAGTGGTTCTGGTTCTTTAAGGTACTTTACGGTGAGCAGAAGGAAGTGATGTCACTAACCAAAGTCAGGAGGTACAGTAAGGATCATGTCAGTGCTGCAGACCCAAACTCCAGGAGGAGAACCAGGACAGATCTGAAAAACAACTGACTGGGTCACTGTGGTACCAGTTAATCAATAACTGGGTGACTGTGGTACCAGTTAGTGAATAACTGGGTCACTGTGGTACCAGTTAGTCAATAACTGGGTGACTGTGGTACCAGTTAGTGAATAACTGGGTCACTGTGGTACCAGTTAGTCAATAACTGCGTCACTGTGGTACCAGTTAGTGAATAACTGGGTGACTGTGGTACCAGTTAGTAAATAACTGCGTCACTGTGGTACCAGTTAGTGAATAACTGTGTCACTGTGGTACCAGTTAGTGAATAACTGTGTCACTGTGGTACCAGTTAGTGAATAACTGTGTCACTGTGGTACCAGTTAGTGAATAACTGGGTCACTGTGGTACCAGTTAGTGAATAACTGGGTGACTGTGGTACCAGTTAGTAAATAACTGCGTCACTGTGGTACCAGTTAGTGAATAACTGCGTCACTGTGGTACCAGTTAGTGAATAACTGGGTGACTGTGGTACCAGTTAGTAAATAACTGCGTCACTGTGGTACCAGTTAGTAAATAACTGTGTCACTGTGGTACCAGTTAGTAAATAACTGTGTCACTGTGGTACCAGTTAGTAAATGACTGCGTCACTGTGGTACCAGCGGTACCAAACTCAGTTCATTCCCTGCTGCTTCATCTCAGTCAAACCAGAAGAACTGGACTGCGGTTCTGGTTCTGGATGTTTGGTTACAATACCTGGGTACTGAGCTGGTCCAGTAGCAGGTCCAGAACACAGACTGGACCCTGGACTTTTTGCTCAGGCTTCTCCTCGGGCAGCCAGCAGAACGCTCGGCTGCAGGAGCTCCAGGGAAAATCTCGACCCTAAGAGAGGAAGATCAGACTTCATCATCCAGAATGACAGAACCTGAATGGACCAGAACCAGAACTCACCGTGTGGAGGATGAGGATGTGGGCTTCATCCAGGACATCAGCCGTCACCACCTGGAACAGAACCAGAACTTAACCAATAAATCAGGTCCCAATATGTGTCTGAGCTTATCAGAACTCTCATTGGTCCAAACGGGTCCAAATAAACTGGTCCAGACAGGTTTTGATACTTCACTAGGGGTAAAATGAAAACTAAAAAGTAAAGTAAAAATAATAATTAATAAAAACCAAAAATTAAAAGAAAAAACAAAAACTATTAGTTACTTTTTATCCATTTTCAAAAATTCAACAAAGATAAAGTTTGCACCAGAAGTTTTTTTTTCCAGGGTGTGTGTGTGTGTGTGTGTGAGAGAGAGAGAGAGAGAGAGAGAGAGAGAGAGAGAGAGAAAGAGAAAGAGAAAGAGAGAGAGAGAGAGAGAGAGAGAGAGAGAGAGAGAGAAAGAGAAAGAGAGAGAGACCCACAGTGTGTCCAGCTCTGCTGCTCAGGTGTTCAGCAGCGACCAGCAGAGCGTTCAGCGTGGCCCCCCCACTGCCTAGTGGCTCCTGGCGATCTTGAACAGTCAAAAGTAACGCACCCTGGGGGAGAACGCCACGCTGCTGCCGCAACTCCAGCTCTGACACACACAAACACACAAAAACAAACTGAACTACTTTGTGTTTATTTGACTCTGATCACAAAGTTCAAAATCTGATTAAACAAAAGGCTAAAAAACAGCATCCAATGGTTTTTTGGGGGGAAACAATTTGTATCACAGAGACTCCGTCTGTTCTGTTGGTCTTTAAATAAAAACAACAGATAGAACTCTGTTTGACAGGTACCAGGACTCCAGCTCCAACAAGGTCCTCTTTCAGGGACATGTTGGATCTCATCTTGTTTATTAAAGTATTTCAGATCATGTTCAACTGCAGCAGATTTTTTAGGGCTTGACTCTAAATTAGATCTCATACCCTTCTGGGACTCTGAGAATCTTGTTTTATATTATTAATGGATTCACTCATAAACATAAAACCACAAACAAAACTCATCAGAATGACTTGAGTGAGAAGGAGCAAGAAGAATCTTCTCCAGCAGAGTTAGTAACTCATCTACAGGAGTTTATTAAACCAGTTTAAAGAGTTGAGTTTTGAGCTGCTTTTTAAAAGTGACCAATGAGTTCACTGATCTTAGGCTCAGGGGGAGAGAGTTCCAGAGTGGGGGTCACCACAGCAGATGCTCTGTCTCCGTTAGCCCAGTACGCTGCAACCAGTAGGTTTTGATCACTGGACCTGCAGGGACCTGCTGGGGTGGAAGGATGTAGATGTAGACCCACACTCCATTTCTACACTCTGGCAGAGCCCGACTAGTGTTCTTCCACTAAGTACCAAGTTCTACCACTAAGTTCTACCACTGTTCTTCTAAGAAGGGTGACAGTAGCTCAGTAGGTAGCTATGTCAGCAATAATTCAGTTTCATTTATTTAAATGTCTCTGCTCATCAGCGACACCTTCAGATGAATTGGGGGATCTGCACTGTGCAAAACAGTAAAATCAAAGATCGTAAAGACGATAGATGATCCTCACCTCTCTGAAAACAGTAAACTGTGTCTTTATGTTGGCAGGTGAGGACGACCACCGTCCAGGGAAACCCACTGCCGTCCGACATGTCCCCGCGGCTTAAACAGCTCGTAATATCCCGAATCTCACCGGAGGATACAACCCAAGTCTTCGGCTGCGCCTGAGGGCTGATTAACCGGTTTAACCACCACTAACTAGCTTAACTTGTTACCCGGAGGCTACGGCGGACTAAACTAAACTTTTAGCATAGAACTTGTTTTAATTAAACATAGTTTGTTGCAGAAAATTTTAAAAGGTATACATTTAGAAAAGAGAATCGTCTTTGCTCTTCGTCCTGTCTGATCACAAGCATTAAAAACGCTTTTGTCGACATCAGAAAAAGGTTTTATCTATTTTGTTTCCAAAATGGTGTTTTGATGGAGCGGGCTTCCGTAGTGAGGCGTTTGATTTCGAACTCTAGAGATCCCGCTGAGGCGGTGACAAAACTGACATAGCTCACACACGAGTCAGTAAGTAAATATAACAAGATCGCGAAGATGAAACGTAAAAAAGTAAACAGTAGTGTCATTTTACTCCCAAAATTGGCCATTCACAGCCGGAAATTACTTTGAGCCATTATCCGGGACTTCAGGGTGAAACATAGCGATCTAAAATGGGATGTTTCTGTCAGAAGTCTACATATCGTTTTAGTTAGCATTTAACCACCAGGCGTCACTTAAAGTTACTCTCCTCTTGAGTCATCAGAGGACAAAAATGTCCCCCTG